>BSBM01000673.1:22442500-23030000 GCA_027924585.1 Larix kaempferi
GAAATTCCTGTTGTTGATCTGGGAACCCTAAGTTAGTTTTCCTCATTTTTATTATTTTTGTCGATCTCCGGGAGAGTTTACAGGGTTCCTGTACCCCTTTTAGTGACTCAGACCTGGTCTTGCTTGAGTTTTCTTTCATTTTTTGTTTTTTATCAAGGCATACGCACGAGTTGTACTTGGTTACAGTCGCAGATTTTTCCCTATATTCGTGAGATGCTGACTTCTAGACCTGTGGGCTACTCATGTGGTGCTTGTATTGATAGTCGTGGTTTTTTCCTGCGTTTTTTGGTTTTATGCTAGTGTTTGAGCTTGAGGTCTGTACTTTGTTGATGAAATTCTTCTCTATTAATTTCTGGACCATTTAGTCTGGATCACTATAGGAAATTTTGTAGTGGTGCGTTGTGTGTTTATCATAGTTCTAGCGACCCTAGGTTTATTAAATAGAACATTTTTGTTGTAATTATGGAGGACCAACCTCCTCATAGGTCAAGAAGGTTGAGAAACCTTCCTCCACTCACAGTGGAGCCTCCACCGCCACCTCAGCGATGTAGAAGAGATTCAAGTGGTTCTTTTGAACCAACTGGCACAACTTAAACACCTAGAGAACCTCAAATCATTTTCCAAACTTCATCAGTCCCACAGATCATCAAGTTTGAATATTTTCCAACATAAGACTTTGCAAGAAACTTCAACCCTCCTTTAACTGGACCAGGTGATCCATTGCTAGAAAGAGTTGCTTCTTTACGTTTACCTAAGCTAAGTATATATAGATTTACACCTGGACTTAATATGGATAATATAGTAGATGTATCGGGATTTCCACATACTCCCACATACACTATCAGACCTGGGGGTTTGTCTCCTCCACACATTACTACCCCCGTACTGAGCTTGTTGCAGATGTCTTCTGTTCTGAGCACTTATTTTAGTTTCAATGATGGACCTTTAGGAACATCTAGCACTCAATTTGCACTAACATATTCTCTTTTTGGATCCACTATTGGTTCATCCAATATTCCCTTTTTTGGGATACCTATGTACCATATACATCTTCCCCTTTCATCCTACAGTTCCAGGTTAATCTTAGCTCAACACCTTTCAATCAATATTTTCCTTGGCATGGAGGGAATATTGCTCCTTATGCACCATTTGTGGACTCAATGCCTACCCCTTATATTGCACAAATATCGAGTTTCAATCCCTTTACAGGCTTTAATGTACATTCTTCAAATGTTCAAACTTCAAATGTGCCTGTAGGGAGTGTTCCTTTTTCACTTTTTGGTGGAGGAGGTAGTAACACTTATTCTCCATTCGAAAGTACTTACACTCAGTCGTAATGGAATAGGACAGAAGGAAGTAATCCACTATATTATGGCTAGAGAAATTTCCAAAACACCTTTTCACCAAAACCAATGGCTAGGGGCAACTCTAACCAACCTTATGGGACTCATGGCTTTGGTGGTTCTCCTTACCAGATTCCGCAAAATCAAATTCCATCGGCAAGGCTTCGTTTACCTTTTTTGGCAACTTTGAATCTTCCAGATCTTTCAAAATTAATCAATGAACCAGTGCGACATAATCCTGCTTGGCCTTCGGTCCTCGACAAACTCCCTTCATACATTCCAAAGTTTGAAGGAAAAACTGGTGAAGACCCAAGGGACCATGTCACGACATTTCGTCTGTGTTGCTCCTCGAACTCGCTAAATGATGACTCGATTCGATTAAGGCTCTTTCAAAGAACCTCATCTAGTGTTGCATCCAAATGGTATATCAAGTTACCCATCGCAACTTATAACAACTTTTTTGATTTGGAGATAGCTTTCCTGAACCATTCCAACTTCTCGTCTGGTATGATGTCGGCACAGACCTTCCATCTAGTTTTAGACAAAACAAAGCCACTCAATTATCTGATCATATTCAGGAGTGGAGAATACGGAAATCACTCTTTAAAGCTGAGATTCCCCCGGAATTTCTATTGGAGTGGTTTTTGAAATCACTATTACCATACATCTCCAAATATGTGTTAACTTCTGGGGTTACTTCTGATATCCTTTATGAAATCATTCCTGAAGCACCTAGGTAAAACATTGATCTTGGAAAACCTAAACCTGGACCACATGTTGATGGCATTGTGGGTTTAGCTGATTCATCCACATTAGAAGCTTTGACAAAGCAGGTTCATGCACTCTCTATAAAGAATTCTACTACGGAAGAAACTACTGTTGCATCCTCCCCTTTGTTGATGTATATGTATCTTCGGAATGTATTTCACCTATGTATATTGTACTCCTATAGAGATGTTATTATTCCTCTATACGGAAGTGTCATCATTCGTATTGACAAGTGTCGCAAGTGTCATAACTTGCTGTGATGGGTTATTAGACCACCAAGTGTGGGGTCGGCCTGGATTAATGTAACCATGGGTTATTAAACTGAGTTAGACAAGTCGGCCCTATTAGTTTATTGGGTAGGACAGGACAAGTATAAATAGAGATTGGGAGATCTCTATTTGATAATCTCATTACTCACTCTTACATCACTCGAAAAGTGGTGCACTAGTTGAGGAGGAGGAGTAGCTGCTAGTAGAAGACTATCTCTTGTATTTGGTTGTATCATTTCTCTTTCTATCTCTGAGGAAGTTGTGGGGTTTTTCACCTTTATGGTTTTCCCCAGTGAAACTCTACGTGTCTATTGTCTCATGTGATTTCTTGGTGTGATTGATATGCATTGTTATACTTGATATGTTGTACATGTTATTCTCTCAGTAAAGATCCTAGAGTATATTGAATTAATGCTCAAAAATTAACATGGTATCAGAGCTAACCTGAGAAGACATTGTGCACTGGCGGAAACTAGGGTTTCTTGTTTATTGGGTTTCTCTCCACATATTTTGGAAAAGCAGCAAGGTAGATTGACTCTACTCATCAAGGCAAATCTTTCTGTCCAATCAGAATTCAATTCTGAGCAATTTCAGTTTTGGCCCTAAAAATTAGGGTTTCCACAAAAATAGGTATTTTTGAAATCTGAAGACATAGCTGGAAGCTCATTGGAAAAATCGAAGTTTAGATCTTTGGATCGAGATTTTTGGTTGGGTGAAGCTCTAAGAAACTCAAACCCTAACTCAGGGTCCTCCCTAATGAATCCGGGAGATTGAAAAGCATTTCTGAAGGGTGAAACTTTGCAGATCTAAAATTATGAGCATACCAGGATGATCAGATCATCAAGGTGCATCTTTCTATCCTTTCAGAAAATTGAAATTCACATTTTGAATTTTTAGGGTTTCTCTGACAAACCCTAATCCAAGACCAGATCCAATTTTCAGCAAATCAAGTGGTAAGACCTAAATCTTTTCTATTTTCATTTGAAGTACTCTTTAAGATGTCTCACCACACCAAGCTTGAAGATAAGCTTGAAGGGGCTGTTAACTTCCGAGCATGGAAGTATAGGATTGGGTTAATCCTGGAAGAAAATGAGTTGGACTCTTACATAAGCTCTGAGGTCCCTGTCCCAGAAGGAGAAGAGGCTAAAGCTCTTCAAAAGAAGAACTTGGTCAAGGCAAAGAGGATCATTGTTGATTCTATCAAGGATCATCTCATCCCACATGTGTCATCTATGAAGACACCCAAAGAGATGTTTGATTCCCTAACCAAGCTACTTGAAGGGAAGAACATAAATCGGAAGATGACCCTGCGGAACAAATTGAAAGGGGTAAAGCTTCAGAATGGAGAGACCATTCAATCCTATTTCTCTAAGGTCTCTCAGATCAAGGAACAACTCAAAGCTGTGGATGAAATTATGGATAATGGTGAAGTTATTATGACCGCACTAAATGGCCTACCTAGGTCATGGGATTCATTTATCCAAGTAATCTATGCAACAAAGAAACTGGTCTCCTTCAGTAGACTGTGGGAGGAGTGTTCACAAGAAGAGGCTACGCTTGTAGCCCGAGAAGAGAAGATGGGAAATGAAGATCAAGCTCTCATAGCACACACCAAGAAAGGAAAGTCCAAGAGGGAGCATTCTCATGCCAAGAAATCTTCACACTACCATCGACATAAAGATAAGAAAGATCACAGATGCTTCACATGCAATGAGAAGGGACACTTTGCTGCAAATTGTCCCAAGAACAAAAGGGACAACAACAACAACTTCAACAAGAATAAGAAGAATAACAAAAGGAGATATCATGCTCATGCTGTTGAGGATGATGAACATCCCAAGAAGAAGGCTAGATCAGAAAGTGATGACTCATCAAGCGAAGATGAATATGTTCTAATCTCTGCTCTCACAAGTACTATCTCTCATGGTTGTAATGATTGGCTTATTGACAGTGGGGCTTCCAAACACATGACTGGGTTTAAATAATCTTTTCTAATCCTATCTGAACATGAGTCACCCCATACGGTAAAACTTGGGGATGACTACCAATATCCTATCAAAGGAAGTGGCGAAGCTTCTTACAACCTAGACTTTGGAAAGTCTTTGAAGATGAAGAGGTTCTATATGTACCTGGGCTCAAGAAGAATCTACTCTCAATATCTACATTGGATGCAAAAGGCATGAGGGTTGCATTTGTAGATGGCCAAGTAGGTAAGGCCATAGATGATGCAGTAGTGATTGGAGAGCAAGAGGGAGGATTGTACAAATTGAAGGGACAACTTGAACATGACATGGTACACGAATCCATGGAACCAAGTGAACTTTGGCATAGAAGGCTTGCACATGTGCACTATAGAGCACTACCAATTGCAAGTAAATCTATAGAGGGTCTTCCTGAAATCCAGTCAAAGTATGAAGATGTTTGCAAAGGATTTGCAAAAGGAAAGAACACAAAGAAGGCAATCACAAGCAAGTAAGAGAAAAAAGGAATTATCTACTCCGATGTATGCAGTCTGATGTCATCTAGTTCTCGAAGTGGGTATGTATACTATGGTTCTTTCATTGATGATTTCTCTATGAAGACTTGGGATTTATTTCTTGAAGAACAAAGATGAAATATTCAGCAAGTTCAAGGAATTCAAGGCCTTGATAGAAAACTACAATGAAAAGAAGTTCAAGACCTTTAGATCCGACAATGGTGGAGAATTCATTTCAGTAGACTTCAAGTGCTATAAAGTGATTCAGGGATTAAGAGGGAGTTCACCACTCCTTACAATTCACAACATAAAGGAGTAGAAGAAGTTACTTCAAAATAGGACTCCAACAGCTCCTGCAAGGAAGCAAAGATTCAGAGGGACTCCACCCAACAAACAAACAAAGATAAGTATTTGAATTGTCATTTCTTGTATATTCTGTTTGTTTAAATAATATTATTCAGTGATGTATATGCTTATGTTCCTATACTTAGGTTGTGTATTATGCATATTAGAATAATTGCATTGATGAACAAGATATTACTAATATGCAAGTAATGGGTAAGTGGCCTGTGGTACTGTACAACATTCCATTGCTACTTATCTAGAATGAAACCTCTTTGCTGACATGTTGGGAATTGTGCACACTCTTAACAATGTTCTGGTAGAGATTGGAAGGCATCTAGAAAGTTACGGATATGGATAAATGTTGTATTGAAGCATTGGCTAAAATAATTGCATGACTGTATAACATATTTCTTTATGTGTAAAGAAATTGTTCTGAAAACTATGAGATGTTTCTAATCATGCAATTTAACTTGTCTTGTAGGAAAGATCATATACCATCACCTACAAAAGAAGGACTACAACATTTGTTCTAGTAACAAAGCTATCTATTGAATATATTGAAGTTCCCAGGATACGGGATGAAGTAATAGAAGAATACCATGATCCATCGATCATGAAGAAATATTTTTGGGATGTAGTCCCTAGACCAGATGGGGAGTCTGTTGTGACTTCCAAAGATCAAGCATGTTGCAAATGGCAGCATAGAGAAATACAAAGCGAGATTTGTAGCTCGGGGCTTCTCCCAGAAAAAAGGGATTGATTATGAAAAGACATTTGTTCCTGTGGCTAGATACACTTCCATTAGAACAGTACTTGATCTGGCTGCAGTGATGAAATGGAAGATACACCAAATGGATGTCAAGATAGCTTTCTTGAATGGTGTAGTCGAGGAGGAAGTGTATGTGGAGAAGCCACTCGGTTTTGAGACACATGATAGGGATTCATACGTGTGTCGGTTGAAGAAATCCTTGTATGGCTTGAAGCAAGATCCTAGGACTTGGTATGGTAGGATGGACAGCTTTCTATCCAGTTTAGGCTTTACCAAAAGTAAAGCAGATTCCAACCTTTACTACAAGGTTGAGGAAGGCAATCCAGTGATATTAATTCTGTATGTGGATGACCTGTTTGTTACAGGAGAAGATAGTTTGATTGTTGATGCCAAGAGGAAGCTTCCTGTCGAGTTCAAGATGAAGGACTTGGGGATGATGCACTATTTTCTAGGCATGGAGGTGTGGGAGAGTGCAGATGGGATCTTCCTTGGACAAGGGAAGTATGCAGTAGAGATCCTGAAGAGGTTTGGGATGATGGACTGCAAGGCCATGGCCACACCTATGGCATCAAACCTGAAGCTTCTGTTTGATGCTTCATCTGATCTGGTTGATGTCACTATGTATCGTCAGATGATTGGGGCCTTGATGTACCTGATGAACACGAGACCAGATATTTGCTTTGCGATGAACACATTGAGCCAGTTCCTGACAGATCCGAGGAGTGTTCACCTGGTTGTTGTAAAGCATATTCTAGGGTACCTGAAGGGTACAGTTGATTATGGGCTCAAGTATGATGCGAATCAAAAGTTTAACCTACAGGGCTATGTTAATTCAAACTGGGCAGGCAGTGCTGCAGATAGGAAGAGCACTTCTGGGTGCTGATTCAGTATGGGATCAGGTGTGACCTCTTGATTTAGCAGGAAGCAATCATGCATAGAACTGAGTATAGCCGAAGTAGAGTATGTTGCAACTTGTTCGGCTAGTTGTGAGGCAGTATGGTTCAAGAAGCTACTTCCTGAGTTATTTGATCTCTCGCTGGAGGCTACTGGTATCTTTTGTGACAACCAGAGTTGTCTGAAGCTGTCTATGAACCTGGTGTTCCACGACAGGTCGAAGCACATTGAGATCAAATATCACTATATTAGGGATATGGTGCAGAGAGGAGCAGTGAAGCTCCTATATGTTGCAATGGATGAGCAGATTGCAGATGTGTTGAAGAAACCACTAGCCAAAGTGAAGTTTGAATACTTCAGAAAGAGGATTGGTGTTCTTCATATTAACGACACTTCGAGGAAGAAGTGATGGACACATTTGCTGGAGCCATTCCAAGCATGATGAGAGGAGTATCCTTCACATGGTTGTGGATATAAGTGCTATATGATGAGCATCAGGACGATGCTCCAGTTACTGCTTTGTATATGCATCATGTTGGATGCTTGGTATGACCAGTTGGATCATTTATATGTATATGCATCATGTTGGATGCTTGTTATGATTAGTTGGATCATGTATTTGTGTATGTATCAGTTGGATACATTATCATGATCAGGTAGATCATGTATGATGATATGTATCAGGTCAATACATGACATGCATCAGGAGGATGCCTTGACATGATCAGGTGGATCATGAATGATGATTTTGAAGACACAGATGCACAGTGCCTTTCCGACATGGTGGTAGATGTGTTCTCCCATGTGCATTGATGTAAGTGCAGAACCTTTCCAACATGGTGGTAGATGTGTTCTCCCATGTGTGTTGATGTAAGTGCAGAGCCTTTCCGACATGGTGGTAGATGTGTTCTCCCATGTGTGTTGATAAAAGTAGAGCCTTTTCGACATGGTGGCAGATGTGTTCTCCCATGTGCATTGATGTGAGTGTTGATCCTTTCCCGGATGGTCAGAGGAAATTCCTTCCATGCTGGTGAGTGTAAGTGTTGTGTTGTGTGCATCTGGACGATGCTTCATGGACGATGATCAGTATGATTATGAGTATCATGATGATACTCTATGGTCGTGGAAAGGTTGTGCAGTCACATGTAAAAGATCCTGGGAGATCCGATAGGTTGAGAAATATGCTTGTAATCAGTCCTGGGATGCTCTTTCAAGGTTTTGTTGATGCACGTAATCAGTCCTGAGGATTCCACAGTATGGCCAGTGAAGATGAAGACCTGCAGATGGTGGGCCTACATCCAGTATGAAAAAGGACTGGCTCTGTAGAACTTCCTATGACGAGTAGATCGGATATTGATTGAGATAGCAGCAGCAGTGACGATGACGATGATCCAAAGAAGAAGACTTGTGCTAGTAGATCTGTGTCAAGAAATACCTTCCTAGTTAAGAGGGAGTGTTGATGTATATGTAACTTCAGAATTTATTTCACCTATGTATATTGTACTCCTATAGAGATGTTATTATTCCTCTATACGGAAGTGTCGTCATTTGTATTGACAAGTGTCACAAGTGTCATAACTTGTTGTGATGGGTTATTAGACCACCAAGTGTGGGGTCGGCCCAGATTAATGTAACCATGGGTTATTAGACTAAGTTAGACAACTCGGCCCTATTAGTTTATTGGGAAGGACAGGACAAGTATAAATAGAGATCAGGAGATCTCTATTTGATAATCTCATTACTCACTCTTACATCACTCAGAAAGTGGCGCACTAGTTGAGGAGGAGGAGTAGCTGCTAGTAGAATACTATCTCTTGTATTTGGTTGTATCATTGCTCTTTCTATCTCTGAGGAAGTTGTGGGGTTTTTCACCTTTATGGTTTTCCCCAGTGAAACTCTGTGTTTCTATTGTCTTATGTGATTGCTTGGTGTGATTGATATGCATTGTTATACTTGATATGTTGTACATGTTATTCTCTTGGTAAAGATCCTAGAGTATATTGAATTAATGCTCAAAAATTAACACCCTTCACAAACGAAAACTATGCAAAATGTGGAGTCAAATCAAAAGGGTCCTCGACAACCCAACAATAAGAAAAAGGGCAAGAAAGAGGAAGGAAACCAACAAAATCCCAAAACCACTGAAAATTCTGAAGAGGGAAAGTGAGAAAAGAAGAAGGTGAAGTTTCCTTGCAAACTTTGTAAATTCGATCACCTCACTCATCAATGTCCTCTAATGGATGAAGCCCATAAACTGATAAGTCAAAAGAAACTAGCTGTCCTAAAGGATCCTTTTCCCAAAGGACAAATCCCAGCTTCTGGCAGCTCTAATACTAGGGGCACTCATCGTGCATGTAATACCCCATTTTTTCCTTGATGTTTATTGGATTCAATGTAAATACTATGTATGTGCGATGTGTGTGTATTTTCCCTAGTGTGTAGCTCAAAGCCAAGGCCCCACTAGTGGATGTTTAAGGTTATTGCATAGGAAAGTATTTGACAGTTTGATTGTTCATGGGTTGTTAAGCCATGAAGAAATGTAAATGATGTAATTATTATTAATGATTGAAATAACCAAGAATCTGGCTAACGAGGCAACTAATGAGAAGGGGCCACATGTATCCACTAGGGAGAGGTGAGGGGGGGTTATGGGATTAATACCCATGTTTCCACATGCCCGACTGTGAACCCGTTTGAACTCCTTGCTCACATTAATGTGGTTGTAGAGGGTGGTTGAGAACCCTGTTGCTGAAGATGGTGGAGTATGGAGCATGCCTGGGATTTCGTATGGTAGGGCATGGCTCTGATTTCTTGTTCTGGAAGGCACTCAACGCTTGGAAACTCGCAGAACCTGTTTGACTACCCTGTGGGTGGAATGGAATTCATTCAACCATTCATCCATAGATGCCTTTCCATTCATGATCCATCAATCCACAGAGAGAGAAAACTTGCTTAGATATACCCACAGACTGAGAACCGTCGTAGAAGCCTGGAGATAACCGTGTTTTCCTGTGTAATAGAAATGCCAGATAATTGTTAGCCGTGAATACTATGTGTGTGAATCTAGTCTAGTGGGGACAGAGTGGAAAGAACCCAGGAGGAAACTGCAAGCGTGAACAATGCAGAGAAACTGTGAGAACCTGGGAATTGGATCATCGGGAGTAGTTTGCGGAACAGAGACCTGTCTGCAATTTGGAAGGAGTCAACTTGTTGAACTATGGAAGAAGGTTGGGTTGCCTGATAAACCCAATGAAGGTTGTAGTCTCACGGAACTAGTGACTGGACATTTCTATACCCATCCTAGAATAGCACTAGAAGGGAAGAGGCCTTGAGGGACTGTACAGCAGAGAAGAGGGTCTTCCTTGTGTTGGATGTGGTAGGTAATGTGGGTGCTAGGTCAGTTGAGTGTTGAGATGCCTACAACTTTGTGGTTGAGCTCACTGGCTTAGCAATGTCTCCCTTGATGTCCATGTTCGCCTGATAAACCCACTGCCGGTTGGATTAGCATGATCAACTTCTCTGATATGCTTGATAAACCCAACAATATGCTGGCTTGGCATGATTGTATTACTTGGTATGCCTGATAAACCCACTGTAGGTTGGCTTAGCATGATCAACTAGTCTGATATGCTTTATAAACCCAACTGCAAGTTGGCTTGGCATGACCCTGTTGTTGGTATGCTTGATAAACCCAACTGGAAGTTGGCTTAGCATGACTAGTATGTCCCTGAATGATTGATAAACCCACTGTAGGTTGTCTTAGCATGGGTAGGTGCCCTCGAATGCTTGATAAACCCAACTACATATTGGCTTAGCATTGGGACGGAACCTTGACTATGAGAGGACCTGATATCCCTCCTTAGTGGATACATGACCCATCTCGGAGGTGATCTCTCATCTGAAAGAGTACAAGTTGGACAGAGATATAAGGTTGGGTGGAACGTTGCTCTCACTTAGCCAGTTGCGTCGAAAATTAAAAGATAAGTACTTCTTGTTATGTTAAATGATGGTGTTTCATTGTTATGAAATGGTTGCTTATGTTTAATTGTGGAATTGTGGAATGCATGTTTATATGAATTAGATTGACAAGTAGTCATGTGGAGGCTTGAGTAAAGGGTTGAATTCATTGTTATATATATATGGTTGTATTGCATGAGTTTAATGCATTATAAGTATTGCATATGATAGATGTATTTGTTAAATCTAACTTTATGCATTTTATATGTCATGATTTGTTTGATTGACCCTGTGAATGAGTTGTATGACCACATATGATCCTTGGGAATGAGGGGAATGCTCTAAAATTGTTTCAAAACTCCTTTGTGGGTCAATTGGAAAAGAAGATCATGGTAGGCAGATGTTTTAATTCATTTAAGTGAAGTTATGGCGAGAACTTCAGTGGGAAATTTAACATGGTATGAGTGCTCAGATGGTGCAGGGATTTCACAACTTGATAGAGCTCTCCAAGAGATTTCCAACGGTATCGACCTTGTCTCATTTGGACCAAGGATAAGGGAGTTATTCCCTCATAAGATTGTGTGGAAAGTTACCTTACAGGGGTGTGTTTCTACATGCTTGCATCCGCAATGCGTATTGCGGATTGCAGAAACATAAAAGTTTCAAAGTTAAGTTTTGGACTTCTGCATCTGCAGTTGCGGATTGCGGATTGTGGAAATGTAAGTTTCTAGTTGTGGAGTTTTGGACTTCCGCATCCGCAGTTACGGATTACGGATTGCGGATTGCGGAAAGGTAAGTTTCTGGTTGTACAGTTTTGGACTTCTGCACCCGCAGTTGCATATTGGGGATCCGACGTTGAGGATTGCGGATTGTGGAAAGGTAAGTTTCCAGTTGTAGATTTTTGGACTTCCGCATCCGCAGTTGCAGATTGCGGATTGCGGATCCGACGTTGCAGATTGCAGATTGTGGAAAGGTAAGTTTCCGGTAGTGAAGTTCAAACTAACGCATCTGCAATTGCGGATTACGGATTGTGGATTGCGGATTCGCAGTTGCGGATTGTGGGTCCGAGATATTCTGACTGTGTGAGTGCATTCAGTTGGCTTAGGAAGAAAAAAAAATGTATCAGGGTCTCCCGAGGCCTAAGGAGGTCAGTGGGGATGTGAGAGAGTGGTATCATACCTTCAGTTGTGACACTGAGAGTTGTTTGGGCCGGACTATGCATGAATTTTTGGTCGAGAGATGCACCCATGGCGTGGTTTTGATGAACTTATTTGATTAATCGATTATTCAAGTGAATAGTTCCATGTTTGAATGGGTATGATAGAGTTATTTGCATGCTTGTGATATCTAATATAATGTCTCTGATATGCACAGTGATAGCAGCAATCGTAAGATGCATAGTATGAAAGGGCAGCACACAGAGAGGCGTAAGAATGGTCACTCTGAACGATGCGCAAGATCCGTTTGAACTAGGAAATGATGTGTTGGGTGAGAACATGTAGGAAACATATACAGAGGCTGAGTCTGATGGAAGAAGGGAGCAAGTAACACCCCCAAACTTGGCTGAGACTATCGTGAGCTTTAACAAGCGGATGATGAAAGCGCAAGAAGAACAACATCAACTCAATGCAGACATTTTGTAGAGTCTTACAGACATTCAGCAAAGGATAAACGGTGGTTCTAACCCGAGCCACGAAGGCCAAGAGGAAAGAAATGAAAAAAATGAGTTTAGGGGTAGTTCTATGAGAAGAACTCCAAGCCCTAGAAGAGTTTCTGTGAGTAGAAGACACAGGATACCCTCTCCTATGTTTTCTTCTAGCAGGTCAGGTGATTCTGAGGCTTCTCAGGGGATCCCAAGGCACGTTACGAGCAAGAGCAAGGGTAGGAAGAAGCACAGAGGTATTCCATAGGGTGAATTTAGGAAGGCGGGGCCTCCCACTTTTGATGGTGAAAGAAAAGAAGGTCAAGAAGCAGAGGCATGGCTTCTTGGAATCAAGAAGTACTTCAAAATTCATGAGTATTCAGACAATGAAAAGGCTAAGGTTGATATTGATAACCTTGGTGGAAGAGCTTCTATTTGGTGGGATCACCTCATGCAAGTGAAAGGAATTAGTGAAAGAAGAGTCAACTGCGAAAATTTTTAAAGATGCTTCCGGGAGAAGTACCTATCAGCGAGGTATTATGATAGCAAAAGAAAAGAGTTCATTGAACTCAGACTAGGACAGAACACCATGGATGATCTTGTCCACAAGTTTCTGGAGTTACTGAGGTACGTAGACTACATCAAGGATGAAAGAGTGGAGATCTAATGCTTCCTTGGTAGTCTACCACAAAGCTACAGAGATAGAATAGAGTTTGTAAATCCACCAAGCTTGGATGAATTCATTAAGATGGCACAACATTGTTATGAGCAAGGTAAAGGTAAAGCAGAGGCGCAGCCAGCGTGGAAAGGTAAACCCAAGGGAAGGTTTGATCAGAAGAAAGGTGAATTCAAACCACCATTCAGAAATCATCCTAGGAAATTTCCACAAGTCCAGCAAGCAAGAAGAGAATTCAAGCCAACTATAGCAGTAGATAGAACATCCATGGGGCCACTTCAGTGTTGGGGTTGTGGGGAAAATCACATGCTCAGAGACTACCCAACTGCAAAGGAAAACCCCAAGAGCTTACACAATGTTAGAGGAGCATCTACAGTAGGGGACATGGCAAGAGAAACACCCAATATTTATGCAGCACTAAATGACCATCAAGCAGACCATCAATCAACACTGGTGGAGGTTGCAGGTAAGATTGTTGAGCAGCCTATTTCTGTTTTGATTGATATAGGGTCTACTCATAGTTATGTATCTCCTAAGGTAGTTTAAATTTGTTATCTTGGTAAAGTAAGACATGATGAAGCTTGGATAGTTCAATTAGCCACCAGTACCAAGAGAAAGGTAAATGAAGTAGTGAAGGAGTGTCCTATAGACCTGAATGGACTCCTCACACATGCAGAATTAAATGTCTTACCATTTTTTCAATTATATGTTGTGCATGTATCAGATTCAACAGAAGATAAAGGACATAGGATAGAAGACTTCCAGATATTGCAAGAGTTTCAAGATGTGTTTCTGGATGAGGTTCCAGGATTGCCACCTAAGAGAGACATTGACTTCTCCATTAATATTATTCCAGGGGCAGCGCCCATGTCCAAAGATCCTTATAGAATGAGCACACTAGAATTGGTAGAATTGAAGATGCAGCTGCAGGAATTAATGGACAAGGAATATATCAGACCAAGTGTATCCCCATGGGGTGCACCAGTGTTTTTTTTAAGAAGAAGGATGGAACATTGAGGCTATGTATTGATTATAGACAACTCAATAAAGTGACAATTAAGAACAAGTATCCCTTGCCAAGGATTGATGATTTATTTGACCAAATGAAGGAAGCTAGAGTGTTTTCCAAGATTGACTTGAGGTATGGGTACCATCAAGTAAGGATAAGAGAAGAAGACATTCATAAGAAAACTTTCAGGACTAGGTATGGTCATTATGAATTTATAGTGGTTCCATTTGGTCTTACCAATGTGCCTTCTACATTCATGTGTCTCATGAATAGTGTCTTCAGCAAGTATTTGGATAAGTTTGTGATTGTGTTCTTGGATGACATCCTTATGTATTACAAGAATGAAGAAGAACACGATGAGAATTTGAGAATGGTATTGCAAGTCCTTAGGGAGCACGAGTTGTATGCTAAGCTGAGTAAATGTAACTTTTATCAAGAGAAAGTACAGTATTTGGGTCATATTATATCAGCAGAGGGCATTGCAGTGGATCCAAAGAAGATTGAGGCCATGATGGATTGGTCTACTCCAAGGAATGCAACAGATGTTAGATCTTTTATCGGCCTTGTTTGTTATTACAAGAGCTCCATTGAAGGATTCTCTAAGATATCCCATTCAATCACTTCATTGCAGAGGAAGGACATCAAATTCACATGGTCTAAAAAATGTGAAAGGAGTTTCTAGCAGTTAAAAGAGTTGCTTACTAGTGCACCTGTTTTGAAGATTGCAGATCCAAGTAAGGATTTTGTGGTATGCAGTGATGCTTGCATTGAGGGACTCGATGGAGTGCTAATGCAAGAAGGGTTTGTAATTTGTTATGAGTCAATAAAGATGAAGGAGCATGAAAGGAACTATGCCACCCATGACTTAGAGATAGTAACCATACTTCATGCTCTCAAGAGATGGAGGAATTATCTCTTGGGGAGAACATTTGGGCTCAGGACTGATCATATGAGTTTAAAATACTTGTTTGACCAGCCAAATTTGAATGCAAGGCAAACTAGATGGATGGATTTTCTTTGTGAGTTCGATTTGGAAATTAAGCATGTCAAGGGTAAGGAGAATAAGGTTGTTGATGCACTCAGCAAGAAATTTCATATTGCAACAATAAGTAGGTGTGAGTCAGACTTGAAGGCAAGAATTTTAGAGGCTCAAAATAGTGATGAAGTCTATCTTCAAATTAAAGATAAATTGCAGCAGAATGTTACAGATGAAAAGTATGCAAGATATCAGTTGGGTGAGGGTGGTGTTCTCATTTATCAAAACACCAGACTGTACATTCCAAATAGTGCAGATTTGAATAAGTTGGTGATGGATGAGATACATCAAAGACCATACTTAGGACACCCAGGATATTAGAAGACTATAACAGCAACAAGGAAGTAGTACTTTTGGCATGGTATGAAGAAATACATAGCTGAGTACATTGCTAGATGTCAGAAGTGTCAACAGGTCAAGGCAGAGCATCAACATCCAGCAGGATTGTTGCAGCCATTTCCCATTCCATAATGGAAGCGGGAAGTGATTTCTATGGATTTTATAACAGGATTTCCAATGACAGTGAAGAAACATGATTCGATCATGGTGGTGGTGGATAAGCTATCAAAGGTATCTCATTTCATTCCAGTCAATTTCACTCACAAGGCCAATGACATTGCAGATATATTCATGAGAGAGATATTCGGATTGCATGGATTGCCCAAGGCAATAGTTTCAGACCGTGACACAAAGTTCACATCTAATTTTTGGAAAGGATTGTTCCAGGAGTTGGGAACTCAGTTTAAGTTTAGCATAGCCTATCATCCTCAAACGGATGGTCAGACTCAGAGTGTAAACCAGATCCTTGAAGATATGTTAAGGATGTATGTGATGGACAAGCCATCCAAGTGGGAAGACTATTTACACGTAGTGGAATTTGCTTACAACAATGGACATCAAGCATCTTTGAAGATGAGTCCTTTTGAAGTGTTGTATGGAAAAGGGTGTTGAACTCCAGTGAGCTGGGACAAACCAGTGAACAGAGTAATGCTTGGACCTGAGATTATCGAGGAGATGGAGCAAGAGATTGTGAAGATTAGGCAGAATTTGAAGGTAGCATAGGACAGGAAGAAGAGTTATGCAGATCTGAAAAGAATGCATAAGGAATTTCAGATTGGGGATCAGGTCTACTTGAGAGTGAAACTGAGAAAGAGTTCCATGAGATACAGGTGGAACCAGAGGGAGAGTTCCAGGTGGAGCCTATATGAATCCTCGACAGGAAAGTTACCTTTATCTGGAACAGGGCCATAGGGAAGGTAAAGGTGCAATGGAGGCACCTTAGCCCAGAAGAGGCCACGTGGGAGCTGGAGGATGCCATGAAATAGTCATTTCCATTTTTGTTCAGTTTTGAGAACACTGAGGACAGTGTTATTTTAAGGGAGAGTGAGTTGTAATACCCCATTTTCCCCTTGATGTTTATTGGCTTCAATGTAAATACTATGTATGTGTGATGTGTGTGTATTCTCCCTAGTGTGGATCTCAAGGCCAAGGCCCCACTAGTGGATGTTTGATTATTCATGGGTTGTTAAGCCATGAAGAAATGTAAATGATGTAATTATTATTAATGAATGAAATAACCAAGAATCTGGCTAAGGAGGAAACTAATGAGAAGGGGCCACGTGTATCCACTAGGGAGAGGTGAGGGGGGGTTATGGGATTGGTACCCATGTTTCCACATGCTCGACTATGAACCCATTTGAAATCCCTGCTGACATTATTGCGGTTGCAGAGGGTGGTTGAGAACCCTGTTGCTAAAGCCAATGGAGTATGGAGCATTCCTGCGATTTCGTATGGCATGACATGGCTCTGATTTCTTGTCCTAGAAGGAACTCAATGCCTGGAAACTCGTAGAACTTGTTTGACTACCTCGTGGGTGGAAGGGAATTCATTCAAACATTCATCCATAGACACCTTTCCATTCACGATCCATCGATCCATAGAGAGAGAGAACTTGCTCATACATACCCACAGACAGAGAACCGTCGTAGAAGCCTGGAGATAACCGTGTTTTCCTGTGTAATAGAAATACCAGAGAATTGTTAGCCATGAATACTGTGTGTGTGAATCCAGACTACCGGGGACAGAGTGGAAAGAACTCGTGAGGAAACTGCAAGCCTGAACAGTGCAGAGAAACCATGAGAACCTAGGAATTGGATCATCGGTAGTAGTTTGCATAATAAAGCCCTATCCGCAATTCGGAAGGACTCAACTTGTTGAACTGTGGAAGAAGGTTGGTGTTGGGACTCAGAAATGTCCTATTTTCATCCACTTTACCTTTCGATATTCTTCACATTTCATCGTCCCATTAACCTTTCATCATACCATTTCCATACATATACTTGAGTTTCATCTTATTATTTTCCACTTTATTCATTTTTGTAATATAAGTGAATTTATGATTAAATATTGGAAAATAACATGTTTTTCACTAATATCTCAAGTATGGATGAGCTTTGTAATGTGTAGGAAGATGGAAGGATCAATTCAAAGAAAGACTCATCGAATATCTCCTCCACCATTTCAAGGAGATAGTTATTCAAGGAATATTCCAAGGAGAAGATCATGGAGATTTGGTTGGCATATCTTATTTAGGATGTATGAGAAAAATGTGGAGAATTTGTGAGAGACATGTGGAAGATTTGAATGGATCATACTTTGTAATAATAGGAAATTAGTTGAGAGTGGTTGAGAGAATAGTGGATCTGTCATTATGAGATGGTTATCTTCTTCTCAAAAAAAATCATTGATAAAAGAGAGTGCTCTCTCTTCATTTGGGATGGTAGATGAGGAGTAGATAGATAGTAGATTAGGAGGAGATTAGTCTCACATTGTAGAAGTTAGTTTTGACTTTGTAATATGGAGAAGGGGATTCTTAGCTTTTGTTCATAATCTTAGTTTTGATGCTTTCATGATTTTTCATTGATTGGTGTGATGTAAATTAAGATTTCTTTATTTTTAATTTGAGCTCACATGTGTTGTCTCGTTGCTCTTCATATGTTGTCTTTCTTTTCTGCAATTTACTTTCAACAGTGTGTTTCAGCTTCCAGCATTAGATTAGCAGTTGTGTGTTTCGGCTTAAGGGGGAATTAGATTAGCAGTTAGCAATTAGCAAGGGGGGTTAGATTAGATTAATTTCACTTCAGTCCTGCATATACTTTGCATGTGCTTCATAATCCTATGAACCTCGAATTGACAAATTAAATGGTTGGGAAAATACTACAACGGATATAAACGACAATATTTCCACCCAACATTTTGGCGCCACTGCCGGGGAAGCACGATGGATTGAAGTTTAGTTTGATTTTTTGCAAGCGCACACTAGAATTTCAATTTCTACAATGACTGTTTCAATTCTGCAAGTGTGAGTTTCAATTTCTGCAACTGTGAAGAGTACTTGTTTTCTGTACAGAGTGTTGTTTTGGAGTTTTTTTTTTATTTTTTATTTTTTTTCATTTAGATTTGGGTGTTGTAAGAATCCCTTTTTCAAAATGATTTAAAAATGATTTTAAGCTTGGAACAGCTCACTCAGATCCTTGCAAAAGTAGTGATCTCTTCTTCTCATGAAAAGGAGATCCTTGCAGCAGCCGAGAGCTTAATTACTCTTCCAGAAACAGATGAAGAATTAACATACAAAGAATCCTACACATTTGATGGAGAACAATTCTACGAGTAGGAGGTTGAGGAGGAAAACAAGGAGTTGCAGCATGATCTAAGGAGTGAAAACTATGCCTATGAAATCCCTATCGAACGATGGTTTCAAGCAAGTACGAGGTTAGAACAATTTAATTTTTCTTTTTTTCTAGTTAATTCACAGTCACAGCAACTAATTTCACACATTTCTGTTTATCCTCATTTTCTATTTGCAAAATTAACACAAAATATATTCTTACTAATGTTACGTGAATGGCTACACTGGATATTTAGCTACACGTAAGTGTTTTTTGAATTTTAATTAGCATAGAGTAGGTATGATTTTATTTTCAGTTTTTTAGTTTTCAATAAGTATGCTCTCCTCCGCGCTTCGTGCGATCGCGAGGATAAGAAAGTAGGATGCTTTTAACGTTTTTCAGGAATGAATAATTTAAATGATTTGCAAACATGCCTAATCGATTTCATCCTAATTTCGTAAACTATTTATCTCCATTTTCTATAAAAAAATCAAAAATAAAATTGCGCGTCCATCCTGGACCTGCAAATAAAAATAATAAAACATTAGGTAAAAACAAAAATAATTTTTTTTTACATGCTAAAACAGTGTTATGCCTACAAATTTCTCATTGATTGGAGTCACAATGCTATTTTCTTTTTGCCTTTCATCATGTAGATGATGTTGATGTATATGTAACTTCGGAATGTATTTCATACATGTATGTTGTATGTACTCCTATAGAGATGGTATTATTCCTCTATACGGAAGTGTCGTCATTTATATTGTAAGTGTCGTAACTTATACTTGATGGGTTATTAGACCACCTTGTTGGGGTCGGCCCTGTATAAGTCATGTGGGTCAAAGGGTTATTAGACCACCCTATTGGGGGTTGGCCATGTGGGTCAAAGGGTTATTAGACCACCCTATTGGGGGTCGGCCCAGTCAGCATTATGTTATGTGGTTAAGTTCGAGCCTACACGATTTATGTAAAAGGAAAGTCAGGTCAAGTATAAATAGAGTGTGGGAGGCACTCTATTTGATCACTCACTTCTCACTCATGCACTCAAGGAGGAGTGGCGCACTTATGGAGGAGGAGGATTTGTTGCTAGGATATGTCTATCTCTTATGTTTGGGTTGTATCATTGCTCTATCTATCTCTGAGGAAGTTATTGGGGTTTTTCACCTTTATGGTTTTCCCCAAGTAAATCTTTGTGTCTCTTGTGTGCTTGCATTATTGTCTCCATAATTGATATGATGTAGATATGTTGTACATGTTGTTCTCTTAGTTAAGATCCTAGATCAGATTGAAGTAAATTCTGAAAATTTAACAGATGCCTGCAAACTAACTCTGCAATAATGCCTCGGCCAAACCATTTATGAGATTTTATGTATTTGCGCACTCCATTCACCTGCAATTCCTTAAAAGATCCGCTGATCTAACGAACAACCTGCAGCAACAATGAAACAACATGATAATAACAATTTAGATCTGCATATTTGAAGGTGCATTGTCTAGATCGGGCCAAGAAAATAGTAATAAAAGTTGAAACTGTGATTGGGATTGATTGAATTACATTGTTGAAATTGTGCAAAATCTTTCCCATTTGCATTCCAAAATAGACGTTCAAGGCTATTCACGATTTCCATTTGGCTACCATAGATTGTCGATGTTCCCATACTTAGAAACGGAAACTCTTCATGTCACAACTGCCCCCAAATGGTAATGGAACAGTTCCAACCAAAAGCGCATGCCAGATAGAACACAGTGATTTGCGTCATGATTTGCGGGCAGATGGAGAAGAATCGGGAAAATCAGGGACATAAGTTTTGTGCGCAACGGCCTCATTTACTTGACAATGAGGAAATCGCCCAAACAAAGCAATGGTTTGAGCTATATTGCTGGTTCTCTAAACGTGTAATTCTCATAAAACTGTTGCGGACGGTTTCATAAATTAGCAATTGATTGAAACAGATTCCCAGTTGGTAATTCAGTTTTTCATTCTCATGAAGGATTGTCTCAGCTACCAAGTCATTGAACTTCACGGATGCTCCTAAGAAAAGGTAACTAAATCATGGTTGCATGTTATTAATATTTGCTGACGTGTTTCATTGTATGATTTCCTATTCAACTCTTGGCAGACAGATTTATCAATCGAAAACATTTTTGATTGATGGCTCTGCTATTTGAATAACCAGTGATCACCATTGTTCGTAATAATTTCTAGCCTGTATTGAATGATGATCAAGGGATGTATTATAGATAAAGAAGACTATTGATAAACATGTAGACCAAGATTCCATTTGAAGTCATCTAAAAAACGACAAGAGACACATTTTTGCTTGTTCTTACAACTGGTAAGAATGATTGCTTGCACGATGATGAAAAATAAAGGGGATAAACTCAGAACTGTGGGCAGGAACAGATCGATACTTATGGGGAAGGTATGCATGTATCTTTACGATGGTTTATGCAGGATCTAATGGGTAAGTTGCCGCTCAGGTTTCATGAATAAAAAAGGCTACAGGCCTCCCGTAGTTTCTGTCAATAGAAATCACCCCATGCAAAGAATTGCATGCTCTGGATATTCAATTATATTTGACAATATACAAATCTAATCATGCAAGAAAAACAATTGGCACTAATGTACTAGATTAATGAGGATCATACTCTCGCACAATTTCCTTGATGAGGCCAAGGTAGAACTATAGTTTCCTGTAGTATAATTTTTGCATTTTCTTTTGGTGTGTAACATAAAAACAATAAAAATTATAAACCATGAAAAGAAAAAAAATTATAAAAATAAAAATAAAAACATTGTAAAAATTCAAAATTACAAATGGACATTCCATAATTCCTGAACAAATCTCAAAACATGTTTTTACATTTAACGCTAATTTGTTTTCTTCAAGGCACTTTGACAGCAATCAACGGGAAAAATAGCATACAAAAACCAGAGAGACTTTTTGTGTCATGTGTTGTTCACGCATCATGATGTTTGTTGTTACACAACAACACATTCACAAAAACACCATTGTTGGGTTATGACTTCTTTACTCGCATATTTGTCATCTCTGTGTAGAAGTTTGTTATAGCCAGGTGTGCAGCTCGATGTTGCAGTTGATTGTTACAGCAATAGTAATCAACAACGAAACAAGTGCACAATGGCAACAGGTATAAAAACACATTTTATTTTTGAACTCTAATTTGCCGCATTCGTATTTCTTTCTGCATGTTATGTCTTTAGAACTTCTCACGAATTTCATGTAGGATTAGTACTAAGTTTTTCTCAGGTTTGAAGACAATCGCATTTTTCTATTGAAGTGACTTTTCAAGAATCACAGAACTTTTTGAGAAACATGCTTTGATAGACAGTTTGAAGGAGCTGTTACCCATCATAAACATCATGACGTTTGTTGTTACACAGAAACCATTCATAAACCCATTGGCGTCATACCCACATATCTCCTTCAAAGCACATTAGTCATCCATGTTGAAGTCCACTTTCCATTGCCTTATCCGTCGTGACTTCACACACACCTATCTTTTTGAGTTGCATACACAATTTCCTTCTTTTTCAGTCCCTTTCTGCCTTTTGAATAAGAACATCTAGTGCCCTCTCCATAATTACATTTCCTTGCCATAAGCATTGTTGCTACTGAGATATTTCCTATGGTCCTACCAATCTTTTTGTAAAAACTCGCGTTGACTGCTATGGGATTCCTTAAGGCCCACCTCGACCTCAGCACCTTATCTGGGATATAGACTAGAGTTCCTTTTTGAGTACCTGGAAGCTTGCATGCCTTAATGGCAAGTTCTCTCGCTGACAATCATGGGAATACATCAATGTCCCTTGATCGTCATATCTTGCAAGTGGCTCGACATTAACACATCTATTCGCACTTTACAAGATGTACTCAGGTACCTTGGCACTCATTGACATCAATGGTGAGTTTGCCTCGCATTGGTTAACGACATTCATCAATGGCGGGTAATCCAATGACTTCTTTTCATGCTCGACATCGACACATTTATTCGCATGACTAGAATTGTACCATCAGGTTTTGTAGCGGGTGAAGACTATACACTTTTTCATGACTCCCTCAGTAGTTACAGCAGCATGACTTCAGATATATGAGAGTACCATGGTTCCACTCTCTTCCTTCAACATTTTCTCATGATCCAGTTACAGCTGCAGCAGCATTTACAATTACATTCTCATGATCCTGCAGCAGTGACATCTTCCACGATCCAGTCACAGCAGTCACATTCTCCATAATTCAGCAACAGCAATTTCAGTTACATTTTTTTCCTGTAGCAGTGACATCCTCTCTGATCCAGCAATTACAGCAGTTGCACCAGCAAACATCACCAACCATGTTCCTATTGCATAGTTCATCATCATTCTTGGGTAAGTGGAGGTATGTTGTTTTCTGAACTTTAATCATGCAATTCCTTACATGCTAGCAATGAATAATTTGGAAAATTCCCTCACCATGCTCCATTTCCTTTTTCACTTTTATAACCCATGCCAAGTTGCATGAGGACATGCAACAAGTTAAGTGGGGGAGGATGAGATAGAGGTTGTTGAACACTCTATAGGATCTCAAATGCACTCTATAGGATCTCAAATGCAACCATATTTTCAGAGGACAGGAAATTTTTGTGGCAGTTTATTCATTTTCTCATGCATATCGTTCCTTATATAAAATGCAGAATTTGAATTGAGTATATCTCACAAACCATACATTGGATCCTCGTGATTTTTGGACAAGGAATGGATAATATTATGATGAACAAAATTGGCAAGTTTCAACTCAATCCAATGCATGGATTTCGAAAAAACAGCCATCATTTGCAATTTTCTCGAAATCCGTGATGTGGGTTTTTCTGATTTTTGGTGTGGAGATGCATTGGACTAGTAAGAACTTTCTTAAAAAAGTTCAACCAAACCCAGTTTGTGATTTGAGAGAAATTCAACTATTTTAGCCGGCTGAAACACCTACCTGCAAAAATTGTCACCTATAGCCAATTTGCATTTTTCTCGAAATCTGTGATGTGGGTTTTTCTGATTTTTGGTATGGAGATGCATTGGACTTATAGAAACTTGCTTTCCAAAGTTTAGCCAAACCCAGATCGTAGTTTGTGATATATTAGCTCAGGAATTTTGGTGCAACACCAGCTGTTTACTCCACCAGATTTGCCCACTTTCGCAGCTGTTACTCCAGTAGCTGTTCCTCCACCAAACCTTCCATTTCATAGCTGAACTATATTCACTATCATCATTTCGCTACCATCATTCCATTTTTCCACTACCATCACTCCATTTTTCATCTCATTTATCATTCACCAACATTTGTTTTTCGACAAATCCCCTTTCGCACTTTGCTTCATACACATGGATACACATATTGGCATGATTCATAAAGGTAAAGAAAAGGCTTTCTTATACACATTGATGCTTTCTTATGCACATTGATATCTTATCATTTCCAAGGAGTACATGGTTAGATTATTATTGCAGCAAGAAAACAGATAATGAGATAAATGTTGTTAACACAAGAACCAACATTCTTTGTATTCATGGCTGTTACACAAGAACCAGCCATAAGAAAATGTCAGCTGCTACTCACAGCCTGGAAACATTCATTCTTGGAAAGACATCATCAATCAAAGCCAAAGTTCAGATGCCAAAAGTTCTTAAGAAAACCCATGCACGATTGCATGAGGACATGTAACAAGTTCAGTTGGGGAGTATGTTGGGACTCAGAAATGTCCTATTTTCATCCACTTTACCTTTCGCTATTCTTCACATTTCAACGTCCCATTAACCTTTCATCATACCATTTCCATACATATACTTGAGTTTCATCTTATTATTTTCCACTTTATTCATTTTAGTATTATAAGTGAATTTATGATTAAATATTGGAAAATAACATGTTTTTCACTAATATCTCAAGTATGGATGAGCTTTGTAATGTGTAGGAAGATGGAAGGGTCAATTCAAAGAAAGACTCCTCGAATATCTCCTCCACCATTTCAAGGAGATAGTTATTCAAGGAATATTCCAAGGAGAAGATCATGGAGATTTGGTTGGCATATCTTATTTAGGATGTATGAGAAACATGTGTAGAATTTGTGAGAGACATGTGGAGGATTTGAATGGATCATACTTTGTAATAATAGGAAATTAGTTGAGAGTGGTTGAGAGAATAGTGGATATGTCATTATGAGATGGTATTCTTCTTCTCAAAGAAATTCATGTATAAAAGAGAGTGCTCTCTCTTCATTTGGGATGGTCGATGAGAAGTAGATAGATAGTAGATTAGGAGGAGATTAGTCTCACATTGTAGAGGTTAGTTTTGACTTTGTAATATGGAGAAGGGGATTCTTAGCTTTTGTTCATAATGTTAGTTTTGATGCTTTCATGATTTGTCATTGATTGGTGTGATGTAAATTAAGATTTATTTATTGTTAATGTGAGCTCACATGTGTTGTCTCGTTGCTTTTCATATGTTGTCTTTCTTTTCTGCAATTTACTTTCTGCAGTGTGTTTCAACTTCCAGCATTAGCTTAGCAGTTCCAGCATTAGATTAGCAGTTGTGTGTTTCAGCTTAAGGGGGAATTAGATTAGCAGTCGGCAATTAGCAAGGGGGGGTTATATTAGATTAATTTCACTTCAGTCCTGCATATACTTTGCATGTGCTTCGTAATCCTACGAACCTCGGATTGACAAATTAAATGGTTGGGAAAATACTACAACGAAATTAAACAACAATATTTCCACCCAATAGTTGGGTTGCTTGATAAACCCAGTGAAGGCTGTAGTCTCATAGAACTAGCGACTGAACCTTTCTATACCCATCTAGGAATAGCACTAGAAGGGAAGAGGCCTTGAGGGATTTTGCAACAGAGAAGAGGGTCTTCCTTGTGTTGGATGTGGTAGGTAATGTGGGTACCAGGTCGGTTGAGTGTTGAGATGCCTATAGCTCTATGGTTGAGCTCACTGGCTTAGCAATGCCTCCCTTGTTGTCCCTGTTTTCCTGATAAACCCACTGCCGGTTGGATTAGCATGATCAGCTTGTCTTATATGCTTGATAAACCCAATGATATGCTGGCTTGGCACAATTGTATTGCTTGGTATGCCTTATAAACCCAATGTATGTTGACTTAGTATGATCATCTAGTCTGATATGCTTGATAAACCCAATTGCAGGTTGGCGTGGCATGACCCTGTTGGTTGTATGCTTGATAAACCCAACTAGAAGTTGGATCACCATGACCAGTATTTCCCTGAATGCTTAATAAACCCACTATAGGTTAGCTTATCATGGGTAGGTGCCCTGGAATGCTAGATAAACCCAACTACAGATTGGCTTAGCATTGGGACAGAACCTTGACTGTGAGAGGACCTGATAGCCCTCCTTAGTGGATATACAACCCATCTCTGGGATGATATCTTAGCTGAAAGAGTACAAGTTGGACAGAGATCTAAGATTGGGTGGAATGTTTCTCTCACTTAGCCAGTTGATTCAGAAATTAAAACATAAGTACTTCTCGTTATGTTAAATGATGGTGTTTCATTGTTATGAAATGGTTGCTTATGTTTAATTGTGGAATTGTGGAATGCATGCTTATATGAATTTGATTGACAAGTAGTCATGTGCAGGCCTGAGTAAAGGGATGAATTCATTGTTATATGTATATGGTTGTATTGCATGAGTTTAATGCATTATAAGTCTTGCATATAATAGATGTATTTGTTAGATCTAACTTTATGCATTTTATATGTCATGATTTGTTTCATTGACCCTATGAATGAGTTGTATGACCACATCTAATCCTTGGGAAGGAGGGGAATGCCCTAAAATTGTTTCAAAACCCCTCTGTGGGTCATGTGGAAGGGAAGATCATGGTAGGAAGAATTTTTAAGTCATTTATGGGAATTTATGGACGAGAAATTAAGTGCGAAATTTAACATGGTATGAGTGCTCAGATGGGGCAACGATTTCACAACTGGATAGAGCTCTCCAAGAGATTTTCAACAGTATCGACCTTGTCTCATTTGGACCAAGGATGAGGGAGTTATGACCTTAGAAGATTGGGTGGAAACTTACCTTGCAAGGGTGTATTTCCACATGCCCACATCCGCAATGCGGATTGCGGATTGTAGAAATGTAAAAGTTTCAAAGTTAAGTTTTGGACTTCCGCATCCGTAGTTGCGGATTGCGGATTCTAGATTGTGGAAAGGTAATTTTCCGGATGTGGATTTTGGGACATCCGCATCTGCAGTTGCAGATTACAGATTGCGGATTGCGGATCCGACGTTGCAGATTGCAGATTGCGGAAAGGTAAGTTTCCGGTTGTGGAGTTTTTTACTTCTGCATCTGCAGTTGTGGATTGCGGATTGTGGATCCGACGTTGCAGATTGTGGATTGCGGAAAGGTAAGTTTCTAGTTGTGGATATTTGGACTTCTGAATCCGCAGTTGTGGAGTGCGGATCCAACATTGTGGATTACGGAAAGGTAATTTTCCGATAGTGAAGTTCGCACTTCCGCATCCGCAATTGCGGATTGCGAATTGCGGGTCCAAGATATTATGACTCTATGAGTGAATTCAGTCGGGTTAGGAAGAAAACAAAATGTATCAGGGTCTCCTGGGGCCTAAGGAGGTCAGTGGGGATGTGACAGTGCCACACAGGCTGATCAATCCTACATCAATATGGTTAACTCCTATGATTTATTGCAAATGAGAACCAAGAATTATGCCCTGGATATGAAGCAAAAAAACAAAGAAATCCCTAAGTCATATGTTCCTCTTCATATAGAGAGACCTACAAAACCTATGCCAAAGATACTGAAAGGTGTCTATAAATGAGAAACACACAATCCTAATGCACGGGGCACTCCAAAATGCTGAGTTGTAGAGGACCTAGCCCAAACATTGTGTTCTATGTCCTCTCTAGAAGTGCTGCAAAGCTTCCCATCACAGCAGAATGCACTTCTAGCGGCAATAGGGAGTATGGATTCATCAAATATGATAGCTAGATTTGATACATCAAATGTCAAACCCCAGTTTGTCTATCACGTGTCCTTCCAAATCTAAGTAGACCATGGTTCAAAAACCATTGGATGAATGATAGTATATGAAGGCGTGTCAACGTGCGTATTGTCTATCTCTTGTTGGCAAGCCCTAGGCACGCAGGAGTTAGCGCCTTCGGTTACATTACTTACCGCTTTTGATGGGAGATCCTTCCGTCCGCATGGTATCTTACCCTCATTTGATATCCAGCTTTCAGGTAAGGTAGTGTTAGTAGAGGTGGAAGTTTTATATGCTTCTCTCGACTACAATTTGTTGTTGGTAAGATTTGGACATACGCAATGCAATCCATTCCTTCGTTCGTTTTTCAGGTACTTATGTTCCCCCATGAAGGAAATATTGTCACAATTGACCAATTATCATATGCCCAGAAAAACAACACAACTCCTTCAAATTCTAATATCTCATGGATTGATCAAGCCCATCCGCCTAATGAGATTTTAGGGGTAGGTATGTACTCATATTTGATGGGAACCTTTGATTTACCCGCTCATATGAATTACATTGGTTCAACGAGTAATACTAATGTGTTATCCAAGGAGGTCTTCATTGTTATTCAAACAACTGATCTTTGGATTCTTCCTACTCTAGAGGAACCAATTGTGCCCCTATCAGTCGCATAAGTGACTTATCAAGCATCACAAAATGTTTTGATAGATTATATCTCAACTCCTTCGGTCTCCATGGAATCAGATATCAATTATGCAACTGCATGGGAAATAGACTCCACCCATTCAATCAATTGTTTAGACACTGTTTTACCATCAGATGAGGCTATTTTGGAAGCCATGGTAGGTCTGGATCATCCTTGGGAACATATACATCACAAATCCTATTTCCTTCCAGATCTGAACAAAGTCGAGAAAGGAGAGTTTTCAATGAGACCTGGTGGAAATTTTGAATCGTCCATTAACCCTTTAACGAAACAAGGGATTTTCGTTGAAGGTAATATGGAAAACATTTCAACAACTATCCCAATCAATTCCATTAAAACAAATGTCGTTGAAAATATTTTCATTGGAGCAAATTGTTCTCTGCAAGAGATCAGTTTGTGCACCAACTTATTTAAACAAATCTACGATATTTTTTCCTGGTCATATGAGGAGATGCCAGGCATCAACCCGTCTATCGTCGAACACGTCATTACAACATATCCTAATGTGAAACCAGTTCGGCAAAAGCTTCGTCCATGTAACCCTAGGAAATTTGTGGCCATCAAGGCTGAGGTTGACAAGCTCCTCAATGTCAGCTTCATTTATCCTATTGACATTATGGAATGGATGTCCAACCCAGTCTCGGTTGATAAAAAGCAAGGTACCATACGCATGTGCACAGATTTTAGGGATCTTAATAAATCCTATCCAAAAGACAACTATCCCACACTGTTTATTGATCAAATCATTAATGCGTGTGCAGGCCATGAAATTGTTTCTTTCATAGATGGTTTTTCAGGATATAACCAAATTCAAATCAAACTCGAAGACCAGCATGAAACGGATTTCATATGTACCTAGGGTACCTTTTCCTATTGGAAAATGTCGTTCGGATTAAATAATTCTAGGGATACTTTCCAGCGAGCTATGAACTTTGCTTTCCATGACATCAAGCATGTGGTTGAACCTTACTTGGATGATCTACCTACGCAGTCTTGGAAGAGAAGAGATCATCCTAAACACTTACGGCTCGTGTTTGAACGATGCAGATACTACAAGATTCAGTTAAACCCTAACAAATGTTTGTTTTGCGTCGATTCGAGATGACTACTTGGTTTCATCGTGTCTAATCGAGGGATTATGTTCGATCCTTTGAAAGTCGAGGCCATTTTCAAATTTCCTTCTCCTTGTACTATTCGACAACTTTAGATTTTACAAGGCATGTCCAATTTTCTTAGACGCTTTATTATCAACTGTGCTAAGATCACTAAAGGTTTCATGCCATTACTTAAACAGGATACCCTTTTTTCTAAGATGAGGTTTCCCAAAACGCGTTTGATTCTTTGAAAAAGGCACTTCTGTCAGCCCCCTTATTGAGCCCGCCAGATTATACTCAAGATTTTCTTATATATCTGGCCGCATTTGTTTCTACCATTGGCATAGTCTTGGTTCAAGAAGATGACAAACTCCAAGAACATGTCATTTATTACCTTTCTCTCGCACTCATAACTCCTGAACTTAAGTACTCTCACATCGAGAAATTGGCATTAGGTGTTATGTATGTCGTTCAGAGGCTGCATCACTATATTCTATTACGAACTACCACAGTCATAGAAGAGGTCAATCCTTTCTAATATGTTTCAACCCGACGCATAATCGGGGGTAAATTCAACAAATGGATTGTCATCTTGCAAGAATTTGATCTTACCTTCAAATCTGCTAAGTCAAAAAAGTGTTTGGTGCTCGCAGAACTTATAGTTGAGTTTCCTAGTGATGTAACGCATGATGAAGAAGATCCGTCATTCCCTGATGAACATATCTTCCTCATTGCAACCTTCGATCCATGGTATGGAGATATTTTAATATATCTCAAGAATTTGAAGTGTCCACCAACTTTATCTATGGAAGAACGATGAAAGCTTGGGCATCATGCTAAGGACTACCTCATTATTTCTTATATGTTATATAGACAGGGGGTAGATTCAATATTACGTTGTTGTTTGACCCTAGATGTCAGTATTGAATGATGCTCACAAAGGATCCTGTGGGGGTCATCTTTCAGGGTTGGAAACAGCCCAGAAAATACTACGTGCTGGGTATTTTTGGCCCACCATCTTTAAAGATTGTGTGGAATCCATGAAAAAACGTCGTCCATGTTAGTTTTTCACAAATAAAATGCAAGTACATCCGGCTCCTCTTAACCATGTTATCAAAGCGGGTCCCTTCACTAAGTGGGGGATTGATTACGTGACTTGTAACCCAGTTTCTGTTGGGGCACATCAGTACATCATCGTTGCAGCTGATTACTTTACAAAGTGGGTCGATGCAATGCCTACTATGAAAGCAAACAGAGAAACCGCAACATATTTCATTTTCAATCAAATTATTTCCAGGTTCGGCATAACTAAAGAGATCGTCACTGATCATGGATGACATTTCCATAACTACATGATGACTGAGTTGACCACTATTCTGGATTTTCGACAAGAACACTCATCTCTGTTTTATCCGTAAGAGAATGGCCAAGTTGAAGCGGTCAATAAAACCTTGAAAATTATTCTTCAATGTACTATTAATTCTAGTAGGTCAAACAAGAACATCATGTTGTACCTTCCTCTTCGGGAGTATCGTTCCAATATCAATACTGCTACTAGTTTTTCACCATTCCAACTCGTTCATAGGCTAGAGGAAGTCACACTGATTGAATGCAAGATTCCATCACTGAATTTGGCTATCCAACTACTACCTGAAACTTTTACTTTGGAAGAACGTTTGCTTCATTTAGAAAATTTGGATGAACAGCGCCGTGATGCGCTTAGCGTGAATGAAGCTCACAAGAACCAAGTCAAACATCAATATGATAAGTTTGTAAAACCTAGGGTTTTCTCTAAAGGATACCTTGTTTTGGTTTATGATCAGGACAAGGATTCCTTGGGGGCAGGAAAGTTCAAGTCTATGTGGTTCGGACCCTATATTGCTTCTAAATTATTGAGGAAAGGTTCATATGAGTTGATAGATTATGATGGTTTTAAGATGCCCGAGCCTAGAAATGGGTTGTACTTGAAAGAGTATTACGCCCAAGAATATATGCTTTTTCTTACACTATAGCTGTACATTTTTGTAGATTTTGGTTCTTTTTAGACTTTGCTTATGTGTCTTCTGATTGTGTTTTCAGATGACAGGCGAGTGTTTTCTAGGATTCATTGATGGTGCAAGTGGTCACACTCGTAACATGGCTTCAGCTGCTTGGGTAATTTATTCACCCACAAGCCAACTTGTTTCCTCCGGAGGTGCTTGTTTGGGGCCTACGACGAACAATATAGTTGAATACAGTGCAGTTAATGAACTACTCTGAGATGTTATTCACAATGACATTTCATGTTTGGAGGTAAGACTTGATTCGCAATTAGTTGTACTTCAGTTGACAGGTGAGTATCAAGTTAGGGATCCTTCTTTTCTACGTCATTTTTTGCGAGTTAGATTGCTTGAGAGACATTTTGATTACATTTCATATTAGCATATTTCAAGAAATCACAATACATTAGCTGATGCATACACAAATTATATACTTGACTGGAATTTGTATCACACACAATAAAATAAACCATTAACACACATAAAGCAAAACATGTAGATAAAGTGATACTCTCTCTCTCTCTCTCTCTCTCTCTATATATATATATATATATATATATATAAGGTCCAAAAATAATATGAGTTCGATCCAATATCTGTCAATATATTACAATATAAAAAAAGGGAATAACAGCCTCAAAAATAGATGTCGCTCTCTCTATGGAGAGGTAGGAGCCTTAGGTTGCTCTGCTAAGGCCTCCCTATAACAAATCACCAGCCTGGATACTTTCCTAAGAATACAGATCCATGCAGGGGGCACACCCACTAGGGATAATTTTAAGGACCCATACTTATTTAAAAGTGTATAAACCTTGGCGAATCGTACCAACTCTTAAAATTTCAACTATAAAATATTTGGCGATATTTTTCTAAAATTATTTCAATTTCTAAGGATTTTATATAGTTTATATAATAATTTGGCGATTTTTAGAGTGAAAAAAGTTTACCCCATCAAAATGGGGCGAAATGGGGCTTCAAAATATGCAAATTGGTAAATCGTTTTTTGGAAAAAAACATGGAAAAAGAGCCCATGGGATAAATTTCTCCCCTAAAATTATCCTTGACACCCACCACATGTTCTTACATCTCTAGTGGCATCCGCTCAATCTTGTATGTAGGAATATCATGGGTCAAAAGACCCATCTTTCCCTCAATACTCCGCAGCATGGCATCAGTAACACTTGGATCGGTCGGTATCACATATATTTTGGGTTTCCTAGCTAGCCTTATTGGCCCCACATATGCATAATTTTCATGTTGTAAGTACTCTCACTCATTCAAAACAAAAAATCACATATATATACAAAAAATATTTAAAATTAAATAACTTTAAAAAAAAAAATTGGTACCTATGTCTCCCCAGGATGCTCTTGGCTGTAACATGAGCTCGGGATCTCACCAAAATTCCATACAATCATAAGGGAACTGCTCGAAATACGACGCCTAGTGGCTCCACCACCCAAGTTAGTCCTCTTCAAAGTATGATGCACTAGTCTAGTCTCACCACCTCCCTGACGAAGGAAGATGTCACCCCATCGAGTTATCAGTGGATCACGGGGGTTTAGCGTTGGTAGAGCCATCCCTGAACTGAGGGAAGGGACTTTTGAAGAAGAATAAGGTACATAGTATACTAACATATCCAAATTTCTTCTTCTTCCCTTTTTTACATTTTGTCAGTTGGTGTTTCATATTCACCAATAGATGTTACACCTCAAAGTTACACATTAAGCCCTAGGTCGCATCCTTATACCATGTGACCTAACGATGCTTCTTCCTAATGATCATCATACATTACTAGTACCCTCCTTGGTCTCATATGGACACCCAAGAGAAAAATCCATTGACTGAATGCCGAAGACATCACCTTAACTGCCATGTGTCACCAAATCTGACCCTATCTGCATAGATTTTCGCGCTTTGCACATCTGCTGGGTAGCGACAATTAGGATTGTCGCACTATGCTCAGACCCTAGGACGTGATAATTTCACGTTATGCTCAGACCCACTCTACAACAAAAATTGGCGACCATTGGAGTTCCCTTTAAGCTCTTTTCAAACTCCCTCGTTGCGAAAAGATTGCCAAGTGCACTTGTCTCTTTCACACTTGTAAAAGTATTCGAAAGGACGTCTATTCGGTGATAGGTTACCGCTTTTTCGGCCCGTATGGACTATTTACGAGAAAGGAATTCCTTAATCAATCTCTGACTGGGAGAGTTCTATCAAGAATTTTTTTACACTTTTTCAGGACTGGGGGACCAAAATTATGAAAAAGTACATTTTGGAGCCTTCTTTAAGTTTTTCGGACTCTCTAAATATGAAAAACTGTCGAGTTTTTCCTTCTTTGGACTCATTAAAATTTAACATCGAAGGGACCATCTCTGGGATGAACCCCTCCTTTCGCAGGTTCATAAAACATGTGAGATCGGACTCATCTATGAGGTGAGATATACCGAGCATCTATTATCCTCTTCAAGCTCGTAAAACAACAAAGAGGTACTCATCCATCATGTCGGGGGGGAAATGGGAAATGAATCAAGTTTATCTTGTTGGCAGCTTGTCAATCGTCGCCTTTGAACATGGCATGCATCCTCACCTTGTCTTCTTTTGGGTATTCATCTTTTCTTGCTACGTTACGATCATAGTCCCGAGTTGTCTCTTTGGACACGAGTCCACTCATATTGTGGTTGTTCTCCGTTGTCTATAATCCCTGCTGCCAATTTCTATTTCATGTCGTTACATTTTCAAAGGGTTTGCGTTGCTTCCAGTCATCCATTATGTCAAATCTCTCGTTGTGTCAGTACATGTCCTTTTGTTCCATTGTTACACACCTCTCTCATTCCGATTTCATTTCGATGATGTGGGATTCATCATGTCCCACCTTCGACAAGTCTATTCCTGTCGACATCAAATCACTATCCAGGAATCAGGCTTAGGAATCAACCATCAGTACCTTGGTGCCTACATGCCTCAATGGCAGGTTTCCTCGTGTTCGACGGTAGGTTTTCATAATTGACCTCTATTCGAATAATCTCACGAGTGCTTGACTTCAACTCATTTATTCGCATTTCGTTGAGATGTACTAAGGATACCTTGGGGATCATTGTCATCATTGGTGATTTCCCTCGCATTTGTTAATGGATCACATCATTGACCAGTAATCAAATGGTTTCTACCATGTTCGACTTCAACACCTTGTAATCACATGGATAGATTCGTATCATTTTGGGATCGGGTAGAAGACCCTGGACACATTTCGATATTGATTACGTCCAGGTTGCAATGGCGATTGTTGAGCAGGTTTCCACATAATCATTACATGGGTAACCTCATTGTTGTATTGTCACACATATACACTTGTGTAATTAGTCGTGGTTGTGTCATTATTGTCTCATGGATCTATGATTGTTCACAGTAGCCATGATTTGTTTACAGTCTATATCATCTCAGTACTCATGGATCTGCAATGTATTGGTCGGTAGCCATGCTTTCATTCAGTTGTTCCAAGCATGGGTATACCCAACTCGGTGGTATTTTTGACATCTTGTTTCTGTTTCAGCTCCTCGTTGCTTCCCTCAATGTTATCTCCGCAAAATTTATTTGTAAAGTATTTCGGCCATCAGTCTCTTCTAACCTCACACTTTAGGGGGCATCTGTTATACCTCAAAGTTACACATTAAGCCCTAGTGTCGCATCCTTATACCATGTGACCTAACGACGCTTCTCCCTAATGATAATCATACATTACTGATACCCTCCTTGGTCTCATATGTACACCCAGGAGAAAAATCCATTGACTAAATGCCGAATACATCACCTTACCTGCCACGTGTCACCAAATCTAACCCTATCTGCATAGATTTTCACACTTTGCACATCTGCTGGGTAGCAACAATTAGGGTTGTTGCGCTATGCTCAGACCCCAGGGCGCGATAATTTTTTTCTATGCTCAGACCCTAGGGCACGATAATTTTGTGTTATGCTCAGACCCAGGGGCGCGAAAATCCCTTTTTATCCTTTTTCCATGGATCATGGATCTCATCTTTCGAGAGATTTTCTTGGGATTACCAGCTCTAATTCGATCCCAACCCCCTCTCTCTGTTTAGTATGCCTGATCCACTAAACACTCATTAGATCCATCTTACTCGCCTTTTGGTTAACCCTTCTAGGCACTATAAAGGAGAGGCCTTCCATGAGCCAAAGGGAGGACTTTTGGGGCATCCAACCTACGATCTTGAGACTTTTGCAGAGATAGCTAGAGGAGGAACCTGGAGCTGAAAGTTGGCTTGGACATCAAGCAACCATTGTAAGCACTATCAAGTTTCTAATAAAATAACTTTTCTTGTTTCCCAATTCATGTCTGTTGATTATGTTTCAATTACATGATTTGTGTCTAGTTAGATTTGGATCTTAACTTGTAATTCAAGGTACTTGGAGAATTGTATATGCTTGTATATTGTTTGATCTTAATAGGTTCATCACGAGGACTTCGAGATCTAGACTACAAGCGGGACAAACATCAGAGTGAAAGGTCAGTCAACTTCTCTCACTTTCTTCAATACTGAAATCTTGTAATACTTTTTTAATCGAGGATTCAAGATCGCATTTGTTTCACTTTTTTCTTAGTATAGACTCAGTTCATCCTGCTTTATCCTAAGAGGGATTCTTTCTATCCGTAGGAAGAAATATCTACAACAACATACTAGAGCACCAATCAAATATGATGTTGCGCAAACATTCTACGCTTATCTGCATATAGCTTCGAGATGCCAAGTGTTGAGCTGCACTTCCATCAATCATGTTTATAGTGCTCAGGATCACTTTTAATGGAAATCTTTCTAGTTGGCCAATGGGAACCTGACTGCCACTCTTTTCAATATCGGCTATGCAGTAGATATTTTTGTAGTCATGTATCGATAGGGATCCAACCCCTCTGAATGTAACTTTGAGGTTTACAACCTCACCTCGGTGGGATAACCCAGTGATAAAATAGATATCATCCACAATGATATCTAGCATCTCCCCTTGGAGATTAAACAATATTCCATGATCGAGATCCCAGTATTTCACGAGCATTTGGAGCAGGTGGGATTGCGCTCGCATGTTAGATGTGCGAAAAAAATTGAGAATTCCATGTCTCCTTAATTCATTTAATGTTAATAGATCCAAGAAGGCTATTCTATCCAAAGCTTCATGTTCTCTTTCCCTCCAAGTAAGCACCATCCTACATTGGAAACATCCATTCATGCATTAGTTTTTGAAGATTTTCTTTTTAAACTATGCTACCCACGGGTTTCTCTCTTATACAGAGGCAGGTACCCAGGAGTATCTTTTAGGATAACTCGTGCCTTTTTCGCATACCCACGCGTTTTCAAAAGGAAGACTCGCGGGTACGCAGACCTAAAAAATTAAACTTGCCTTAAAACTTCAAAAAACCACTAAAAATCTTAAATAATGGATCAAACTTGCAAAGAAGGGAGAGATGAGTTACATGTAAGTGACGGATTCTGGTTTGGACTCCTAAAACAATCGCAATCAATGTTTGAAGTAGAAGGTCTTTTGTCCTCTTCTCCAATGGTAAAATGGTAATTGTGGGTTATGTTTTCAATTTGTTACTATTTATTCAAAATATTTTAAATTTTTACCCACTCTCTATAGTTTCAAATTGTTTTTTGTCAATTTTCTTCCCTCCTCTTCGAGTTGGTTAAAAAATGAAGATAGATTATTGAGTTTACTTTCTTGGACTCATTAAAATTTCACAAGAAAGACAATATCAAGCTTTATTTTCAACCTTTCATGCTCGTTAAACTAAGAAAAAACATTTTAAAAAGAGAAGGGAAGGGAAATCTCTATTATTCATTCATTATTTAGAAGCAATTCTAAATCATCCTTGAACACAACACTTTCATGAGTCAGTGGTTCTTAGTTTTCGGCTTTATGATTTAACCTAATTCTATAGTTTGTGTACTCCTCCAATTGGTTACTCTTCTAATAATATGGAGAGTTTGTTATGTCTCCTACATGATAAAATTATATCATGTTTCCTATCAATCCCAAGCTACCTAAAGTACTTACATTTGGTGCCAAATGTTCAAGGATTACCCCTGTGTCGACCATTTCTGCAGTTCGTCTTGACCCCTCATGTCGGCCATCCATTATATCAGTCTCATTTCAACTCAATCTCTGAGTGTTCCTCCTTCTCATGGGCCTCTTCCTATCGACATCAACTCATTTTTCTCTAGGAAGTGGACTTAGAGATTCCCAGTTAGTACCTTGATATTTGTAGTCATCAGTGGCATATTCTCTCATCATTGAGTTATGGGAATACATCAATGTCCCTTACTCGACAGATTATTCAAGTGTTCGACTTCAAGACCTCTTCTTGACACTTGTAAGGATGTACTAGGTACCTTGGACACCGTTTTCATTATTGGTGGGTGTCCTCGCATTTGTTAACGGTTCTTATCATTGACCAATACTCAAACAAAATCCTCCATGTTCAACTTCAACTCCTTTATTCACATGGATTAGGGTTTGTACTATCGATGGTTGGTTTGAAGACCATGGATTTATGATACAATTCATTTTTTATCACCCAAGTTGTGCAAGACCGAGCCCTACTTATATTGGCTCATCATGAGACATATATCTAGTTTGTTGCTATGGCTATGATATCGTTTTGACATGGATCCACGCTTGTATTTCAGTGTCCATTCTATTACATCATTTGATTTATGTATTGGAGATCATGTTCTAACATTCTCAACATATCCTCATATCAAGATTGTAATTGCTCGTTGACCTTGAATCTGTTTCAGGTATTGTTTGCGACCTTGTCCCTATGGTTCCTATGATGCTCCACTTCCTGGTTTGTAATGTATTTTGGCCATCGTCTTTCCCTGTGACCTCATAAATTAGGGGGCATCTGTTATCAGTCAAAATGGCACTTCTCCATCTATGACTGCATTGCCTTGTCATTCACACAAAAGGACATTATGGATGGAAGAGCCTATTTCATCATAGATGCTTTGGCCCAAACTTTGCAATATCCTCCTTAAAATAACCATTTTTTGTGACATGTTTTGAGATATAACCACGGCTCTCATATCAACAAACTCACGTGTTAACTGCGACAATCTATATTCACAACCTACAGGTAAAACCTAAAAAGTTGCACCTGCATGTTGCTGGACACTATACTTGCATGTTGCTGGACACTATACTTGCAACTCACTCGCTAGTTGTCAAGAGACACACTCGCGGGTATATCTAAATCACGAGAAAAAAATATTAAAATATGATTAGAGATCAGTTATGGTAGTTATTCTAACTACCACAACCTCCCTAACCAATTCCTTTTCGATTCTATCCTCTCATCCTTGCTATAAATACAAGGAGAGGGCCTTGAGAAAAGGAGAACCAATTTTGCTAAAGAAATCCTGGAGAAAATTCCACTAAAGGCAGAGGAGCAGGAACCCAGGGCCAGGTTTCAACGATGCCAGTTGCAGAATAGGTTTAGTTGATTGCCTTTAATGCTAATAATACAGAGACTTTCCTTCCCGTAAATATTTGTCCATTGTATGAATTTATGTCTTTGAATCTTTCATATCTTTAATATATGAGTTTCTTGTTAAACACTCATTTCTATTTGATCAAAAGCTTTGAGAAGGGTATATGTTTTATTGCAGGTAATCCATCTGGAGCAGTGGAGCAGGAGGCTAATGTTTGAAAGCTTGGATCGAACGTCGGTTATTCAAGTATTCATTTTGACTTTATATCTTAGTTATTTTCCATTAAAAATGTATTGCACGTTGCACCTGTTTACTATCCTATCTCTGTAACTAAATTACATGTACGTTGATGATCTCTTGAATTCCCTATCATAGGTATTTTTACTGCACAACAGTATCGACAGGGAATCTATCAATTGTTGGAAGGGGGGTGTACCATGAGGCTATTAGACATGGTGACATATTGAATTGGTGAAATGATGATAGGGGATTCCCCCTATGGTATGCATGCCCCCTGTGGTGTGGATTCCCCCAACATTACCGGTGAGGATGACAGTGATGACTAGGAAGGTCTAGAGGCTTGCCCCCATGTTGTGGACATGGGATTTCCTCATTGGTTCGAAAGTTTTGATTAGATAGGTCAATGGAACTCGTGTCTGTTGACACAATCATAGTGGTATGAGATGTTGAGGAAGGTTTCTGAAAGGTCTATATGAAGAAAATGGTTTTCATCCCACTCGAAGAAGACGCTGGAAGTTGAACTTCTTCTGTGGTGGTGAATTGGGATTCTACTGTAAATCGACACAATTCAGTGTGTATTGTTCAATACTCAGGAAAATTAGGGAAATGGTGCGAGTAATGGCCATGGAGACCACATATGACACAACGATAATTGGAATGCAACGACTTGTTACATGTCTTGGGGGTGCTAGGAAGATGGACCACTTGAATGTTTTTGTCTATTTCATAGTCCAACATTTGGATAAGAGTGCGTAATATAGGAAATTCTGAATAGTTCTAGGTAGTATAACCCAAAAATTCGCACAAAGCATAAGGAAAGGGTGCTCGAGATGAGGAAGTAGGGGGAGGGTTCACAGCTTTATTCGTATTTTTTGGCGATGTTGCACTCATTGCTTTTCCCCTAGTTTTATTATTGGGGAGAGGGAGCGGGGCGGTAGGTTCTGCCTTCGGGGCTCCAAGAGGAGGACAATAAGCAGTACCAATAGGCTACACATGTGTCAAAAAAACATGTGGTGTGGTAGGTGGGTTTGGAGGGGTGAGATACCAAACAAGGAGGACTAACATCAAACCCAATAGATTAAGAGTTGCCATCACTTGCGTGCTCATGATTCCAAAAGGTGGAAACAAGAAGGGGATTTGATAAATATCTGTGGCTCCCCATTGGTTCCCATATAACTGGATGGGAGAGAGGGAAGGTTGGGGTTGAGGCTGGGTTGTTTTTTTACTCAAGGAAACTGTATAGAGCTTAAATATTTCCACCTTGGGGGGTGGAGGAGGTAGAGCCTGGAAGGTTCCAATTATGGGGGAATCGTGAAAAATGTTAGTCCCAACACTCGTAAAATTTGGGATAGATGCACAACCGATATTTTTGTCTACATGGGTAAAACGTTCTTTGGACATGCTGACTCCTTAGGAACGTGGTATGTCAATTGGTCTAGCACGTAGTATGTCAATTGGTCTAGCTTGACGATCTTCCCTTCATGGGTGAACATAATAAGTTAGAATACGGATGATGCAATTTCTTGCATCGTTTACATATACCTACACCCAAGGAGGATGTTGCAATCTAACTGGGAATTGAAAACCTCGATGTCGATTAACATTATTTTACCAACTAACTCTACAAGGACATTCGGGAGAAGACCCTGAGGTTGAGATGTAAGGCCATTGTAGGCACGTAATGTCATGAGGGATGGCACTAGTTGGGGGATCTAAGATTTTCCCAAACATGAGCTGACATGAAGCATGTATAGGCACCGTCATAATGCATCCATGAATCACCAGGTTTAGGACATTCATCATGACTTGGAAGGATACTAAAGAGGTCATCCATGGCTCCACTCGATCTAAATGAAAGGTCATCAAACGAGAGTCGAATGGATCGCTCCCACTTAACACTGATAGTAAGGATTTGCATTGCATAAGGTAGTTCCTAAGAGATTCGAGTGTTGACATGGCAGCGGGGAACTTCGCTAAGTCGTCCACAATGCTATAATTAGGAGCAGATTGAGTGTTGGGATTGCTGGCGATGCAATGTAAAGAGAATTTGGGAATTTTAGGGATCCCATCTGTTATAGCCAAAATTGGCACTTCTCCATCCGTGACGACACTTACATCTTTTGGTCGCATGACGACACTTCATGAGATTACTGTGAGTCCCACAAAAGGACATTTGTCGAGCGAAGAGCCATATTTGGGACTTTAGATGGACGGTATTACCTAATTCATGGCCCATTTGATAGGTAATAACCTTAGGAACAATTTTGGAGACCAAAACTTCTCCAGAAAACCCACAAAAAAGGTTGTTTTTTACCATTTTTCCACAAAAACGCAGGTTCCATATGGTAAAAGCCGCGAGTTTCCCAAAAAATTCACAGGTTGCATATGGTAAAAGTCGCAGGAACCCGCTAGTTTTCTATGTGCAAAGTCGTGGGTACCTCATAAACACTAAAAAAGTATGTAAAATTGTGAAAAATGGTTGGTTTGGGTAGTTTTGGAACCTCCTCTTCGGTTGTAACTACATCCTCCTCGACCTATATTCTTCACTTGCTATAGAAAAGAGGGAGATGGAACATGAAAAGGGACCAAGCCCATTATAATTTTATGCTAGAGGAATTGAGACTCACATCCCCCTCACTATGCCCTTGATTCTTGCAAACCCTAGCATATCTTATCAGAGGTTGGGTGATCCAGGTGGATATTGGTGGCCACCCAGATGTCCAACTGGCTCAAAACAGTTTTATGGCAATTTTGGTATTGTACTATTTTTAGCAGTTTTTCGGGTCCTGAACTTCTGGGGCCGTTTTGAGGCCCTAAACGACCTTTATTGGCAATTCGGGGGGCCGAATGGTTGCCCCCGGCATACATTTGGCCCCAGTCGAAAGTTGTAAATCTCAGATAGACCTTTCCAATGGGCTACCGAGCACCCCAAACGGAGATCGTATGCAAAAGTTACGACCCCGGGAAGTTGATGTACTAACTTACCCAAACGGGGCCCACATGACTTTTGGCGCTTCATCTCCTAGGGTTAGGTTTTTGGATGTCTAGGGTTTTTGACATTCCTGTTTATTGTAAAAGGCCTTGAGAGCCTCATTGGAACCATCTTCGTGCAAAATGAGCGCAGCCGTCACATCTCTTCTCAGAGATAAGCCGCCACCATTCCAGCAAGCTTATTTTCCGCTGCATTTTACAGTTCTAGTTTATTTCCTTATTGAATAGAAAACCAGTTTTACTGTATCTTTGTTATTTTGTGTTAAGCATCTGATAATAATCTGTATTCATTTCGTTCTGCTCATAAAATCCGGATCAGTGGTATCAGGGCGGTCTGCTCCTTGTCGTCTTAATGCATGTCCCCAACGAGGTCAGGGTACAAAGAATTGGGTCTCGAGCTTGTTTCTCTTGAGGACAAAATCTCTCGCACGCCCAAGAGACCTCTCATGGTAGGAGAAAAGAAAGATGATGGGACAGGAGATCCTATCAAAATGTTGCTTGAGGAAGCCCTCACGCAGCAGAGGAACGAGATGATGGATAATTTTGCGCAAATCCTTCGACGACTACCAACAAGCGACGCATCTTCCTCGAGCAGAGGCGCCGCCCCCTTTAGGTACAAATCAACTTCGATATCCCTATATTTGAAGGACAGATAGACACAGATGCTGTAGATAAGTGGCTGAATCTACTAGAAGGGTATTTTTCTGTCCATAACTTTTCGAATAAAGAAAAGATTACTTTTGCGCTCCTCAAAGCCGTTCCCCATGTCAAAGATTGGTGGGAAACATTCTGCGAGCAAAAGGACACAGAAGAAGCCTCATTATTTTCAGTCACGGACACCTGGGAATCCTTCAGGGATGCTATTAAGGAACAATACTACCCTGTTGGAAGTTATGACGACTTGTATACCAAATGGACCATACTGCGACAAGAAAGAGACCAAGCAGTGCCAGAGTTAACAAATATCTTCCATACCTTGCGCACCAAGCTGGGTATCAAAGATTCAGAGCGACATCTGGTGCTCAAGTATCGCGGTGGTTTGCATAGATACATCCAGACCGAAATGGAATTTCTAGACATCTCTTCCTTGGGCGCGGCCTAACGATATGCCGTCAAAATCGAGTAGAAGCTCAAACAAAAGACGCGACAATTTGGGCCTGGGAACCCTTCACAACAAAAGACAGGAAAGGGCAGCCCCAACCCATAGAATAAAGGACAGAGCAAAGATGGACAGTATCAGGACAACCAGTCCAAGCCGCAAGCAAAGAAGGACACCGGAAAAACAAAGAAAGATACCGGGAAGTGGTGTGACTTCCATAAGAGCCCTTGGCATAACACTGCTGATTGCCGCTCAAAGCAGTCGCTGGTGGCCGAAGTGAAAGCATCTGAATCAGATGCGGGTTCTGACTCTGAGTCCGAACCAGAAAGGGGAAGACGGATCATTGGCGCGGAACCCAGTGCCACCATTGCTACCACCAAGCTCCAGCCTGATGAACCAGACGAGCCAGAAGAAGGAGAACACCTCTTCCATTCACATATGTGGGTAAAAGGCACCCCGCTGCACTTCATCGTTGATAGCGGTATCCAGAAGAATCTCATCTCAGCAGAGGTCGTCAAGCGCCTGGCCCTGCCGACAACGCTGCACCCACAACCCTACACCATTGGATGGCTCCGCAAGGGAAGCGATCTCCGCGTCAGCCAACAGTGCCGATTGCCATACGACATCAAGCCCTTCAAGGACGAGGTATTGTGTAATGTTGCTCCTCTCGAAGTTTCAGATGTTCTTTTGGGCCAACCTTATTTATGGAAACGTCATGCTGTATATGAGTCTAGGCCTCGCAGTGTTATTATTTCTTTAAACAGGAAATTGTAAAGGATACCCGAGGCAGTCCCTCCGAGTGCTATTTCCTTGATCTCTGCTAAGCAATGCAGGAAGGTCATCTCTCAGACCGGGAAATTTGTCTTCTTGGTGATTCGCTCTCAGAGTGAAAGAAAGATCGCAGCCACATCCCAGGCCTCCATGACCGATCTATCCACACAACAGAAGCAAGTGGATAAGGTGGTGGAAGGATACTCAAATATATTCTCCTCTCCGACCGGGGTACCTCTGCACTGCCAGGTCAAGCATCCCATCGATCTGACCCCAGGCGCACCGCTAACCAATGGGCCAGTCTATCACCGCTCTCTGTTGGAAAACGAGGAGATCAAGAGGCAGATCCAAGAATTGCTCCACAAAGGGCACATCCGTCCCAGTTCATCACCTTGTGGGAGCCCAATCGTGCTGGTGCAGAAGAAAGATGGGACCTGGCGACTCTGCATTGATTACCGGGCCCTGAAGAAAATCACAGTCCGCAACCGGTACCCGATTCCCCGAATCGACGACCTCCTTGATCAGCTCACGGGGGCCAAATACTTCAGTAAGATTGATCTGAAGTCTGGCTACCACCAGGTCCCAATAGAACAGACAGATGTATGGAAGACTGCCTTCAAGTCAAAAGAAGGTCTTTTTGAATGGTTGGTCATGACTTTTGGTTTGACAAATGCTCCAGCAACTTTTATGAGGATGATGGACGATATCCTGCAACCTTTCACCAACAATTTTGTAGTGGTGTATCTGGATGACATCCTCATCTACAGCAAGACTTGCGAGGAACACTTGCAGCATATTCAGCAGGTTCTGCACACCCTGCGGAAGCACAAACTATATGCAAACTTGGAAAAATGCTCCTTCGGCATGGACAGGGTCCATTACTTAGGCTACATCGTTGATCGACATGGTGTGCATGTGGATCCAGCCAAGATCCAGGTCATCCGTGACTGGCCAGCCCCAACCACACTCACTGAACTTCGGAGATTCTTGGGCCTTTCCAATTTCTATCGTCGATTTGTGTTGGGATTCTCTCATATCGCATGGGCCCTCAACCAAGTGACCAGGGGTGGTGGTAAGGAAAAATTTGTGTGGGGCCGGTCCCAACAACAAGCCTTCGATGACTTGAAGAAGCGTTTGTGCTCATCGCCGGTACTCTCATTACCGAACCTGCAACATCCCTTTGAGATCGAGACAGATGCTTCAGATTATGCTGTGGGCGCCGTTCTCACTCAACACGGCCACCCCGTGGCATATCATAGTGAGACACTCTCAGATGCTGTCCGCAAGTACCCTACCTACGACAAAGAAATGTACTCCATTGTACAAGCCTACCGCCAGTGGAGACATTACATTCTTGGGAAGGAGACAGTCATCCACACTGATCACAAGCCACTACAGTTCATGCATACCCAAGGAAAGTTGCAGAATGACTGCCATCAGAAGTGGTCAACATTTTTACAGCAGTTCCACCTCAACATCCAATATAAAACAGGGAGTACCAACTGAGTTGCTGACTGCCTTAGTCGACCTCCAGTCGCGGCACTTACAACGGTGCTAGAAGCTTGTGGCCATGAGACCTCCGGATGGCCCCACCTCTACGAGACAGACCCTGACTTCTCCGCCACATATCAAATGTTGGGCACCAACTCGTGGTTGCTAATTTCCATCTTCAGGACGGGTTGTTGTGTCGTCTGGGCCATCTCTGCGTTCCATCAAGCAAGCGCGCGAAGCTGATTTCGGAAGCTCACTACAGTCGGGTGGAAGGACACTTTGGCGTCGAAAAGACAGTGGCAGTGTTGCAGAAACATTTCTACTGGCCGAAACTTCGACAGGATGTCGGCAAGTATATCAGGTCCTGCACCGCTTGCGCCATTGCCAAACCGACCACTACGAAACAGGGCCTATATACCCCTCTGCCTACTCCTGCCAGGCCGTGGGAGTCCATCTCAATGGACTACATGTCGGTCCTCACGTCCACCAAGAGGGGAAATGACTGTGTTTTTGTGGTTGTTGATCGCTTTTCCAAGATGGCGATTCTAGCCACTTGCAAGAAGAACATCACAGCAGAAGCCACTGCCAAGCTCTTCTTTGAACGAGTATGGGTACATTTTGGGATCCCACAGACCATTATCTCAGACCGTTACAGTCGGTTCCTTAGCTCATTCTGGTCAAGTCTTTGGTCACTATTGGATACCAAGCTCACCAAATCCACTGCCTTCCACCCCCAGACCGATGGACAAACGGAGGTCATCAACCGAATGGTCGTACATATCCTGTGCATGTACAATTCAACACACCCCCGCACATGGGATGAGAGTCTCCCCTATGTCCAACATAGCTACAACCGAGCCCTGCATAGCTCAACTGGCCACAGCCCCTTTCAGGTGGGGTCTGGATTCCAACCATTGGGCCCCATGGATGTTGCACTTCCCCTTGCGACCACCTCGGTCGACTCGTCCCCGGAAGCTGACAAAGCCGCCCGGTTCATTGAACGGATCCAGCATATCCGCCAACAGGTTCAGGATATTCTACAGAAGTCTAATGCCAAGTACAAGCAGCCCCATGATCAACATCGGGTGCCACATAAGTTTCAGGTGGGCGACAAAGTTTGGTTGCATTTGCAGAAAGAACGCCTTACAGGGCCCCATCGAAAGCTTCGCCCACTCCGTTATGGGTCGTACACCATCACGAAGGCAGTGGGTGACAATGCTTTTGAGCTCAACATTCCCCCCTTCCTTGGTCTGCATCCAGTCTTCAACGTGGCTCTCCTTCGGCCATATTTCCCACCATTATTAGACACCTCAGAGATAGCAGAGAAGTTGACACCAACAGAGCTCAACCCTGACTGCCTACAACAAGCATCCAGTGATCATATTGCAGACACACAGATCAAGGGCACTCGACATCAAAGGATCCAGCTTTATCGAATTGTCAAAACAGGGCAGCTCCTGCACCAAGGCAAGTGGCTCACCCGAGGCCAAATTCAGCAGAAATTTCCTCATCTGATGGGGGAACTCCACGCAATGGAGACCATTGCTTCCTAAGGAGGGAGGAATGATCCAGGTGGATATTGGTGGCCACCCACCTGTCCAACTGGCTCAAAACAGTTTTATGGCAATTTTGGTATTGTACTAGTTTTAGCAGTTTTTCGGGTCCTGAACTTCCGGGGCCGTTTTGAGCCCCTAAACGACCTTTTTTGGCAATTCGGGGGGCCGAAAGGTTGCACTCGACACGCATAAGGCCCGAGTCGAAAGTTGTAAATCTCGGATAGACCTTTCCAACGGGCTACCGAGCGCCCCAAACGGAGATCGTATGCAAAAGTTACGACCCCGGGAAGTTGATGTACTAACTTACCCAAACGGGGCCCACATGACTTTTTGCGCTTCATCTCCTAGGGTTAGGTTTTTGGATGTCTAGGGTTTTTGACATTCCTGTTTATTGTAAAAGGCCTTGAGAGCCTCATTGGAACCATCTTCTTGCGAAATGAGCGCAGCCGTCACATCTCTTCTCAGAGATAAGCCGCCACCATTCCAGCAAGCTTGTTTTCCGCTGCATTTTACAGTTCTAGTTTATTTCCTTATTGAATAGAAAACCAGTTTTACTGTATCTTTGTTATTTTGTGTTAAGCATCTGATAATAATCTGTATTCATTTCGTTCTGCTCATAAAATCCGGATCAGTGGTATCAGAGCGGTCTGCTCCTTGTCGTCTTAATGCATGTCCCCAACGAGGTCAGGGTACAAAGAATTGGGTCTCGAGCTTGTTTCTCTTGAGGACAAAAGCTCTCGCACGCCCAAGCGACCTCTCATGGTAGGAGAAAAGAAAGATGACGGGACAGGAGATCCTATCAAAATGTTGCTTGAGGAAGCCCTCACGCAGCAGAGGAACGAGATGATGGATAATTTCGCGCAAATCCTTCGGCGACTACCAACAAGCGACGCATCTTCCTCGAGCGGAGGCGCCGCCCCCTTCAAGGTACAAATCAACTTCGATATCCCTATATTTGAAGGACAGATAGACACAGATGCTGTAGATAAGTGGTTGAATCTACTAGAAGGGTATTTTTCTGTCCATAACTTTTCGAATAAAGAAAAGATTACTTTTGCGCTCCTCAAAGCCGTTCCCCATGTCAAAGATTGGTGGGAAACATTCTGCGAGCAAAAGGACACAGAAGAAGCCTCATTATTTTCAGTCACGGCCACCTGGGAATCCTTCAGGGATGCTATTAAGGAACAATACTACCCTGTTGGAAGTTATGACGACTTGTATACCAAATGGACCACACTGCGACAAGAAAGAGACCAAGCAGTGCCAGAGTTCACAAATATCTTCCATACCTTGCGCACCAAGCTGGGTACCAAAGATTCAGAGCGACATCTGGTGCTCATGTATCGCGGTGGTTTGCATAGATACATCCAGAACGAAATGGAATTTCTAGACATCTCTTCCTTGGGCGCGGCCTACCGATATGCCGTCAAAATCGAGTAGAAGCTCAAACAAAAGACGCGACAATTTGGGCCTAGGAACCCTTCAAAGCAAAAGACAGGAAAGGGCAGCCCCAACCCACAGAATAAAGGACAGAGCAAATATGGACAGTATCAGGACAACCAGTCCAAGCCGCAAGCAAAGGACACCGGAAAAACAAAGAAAGATACCGGGAAGTGGTGCGACTTCCATAAGAGCCCTTGGCATAACACTGCTGATTGCCGCTCAAAGCAGTCGCTGGTGGCCGAAGTGAAAGCATCTGAATCAGATGCGGGTTCTGACTCTGAGTCCGAACCAGAAAGGGGAAGACGGATCATTGGTGCGGAACCCAGTGCCACCATTGCTACTACCAAGCTCCAGCCTGATGAACCAGACGAGCCAGAAGAAGGAGAACGCCTCTTCCATTCACATATGTGGGTAAAAGGAACCCCGCTGCACTTTATCGTTGATAGCGGTAGCCAGAAGAATCTCATCTCAGCAGAGGTCCTCAAGCGCCTGAACTCGCCGACAACGCCGCACCCACAACCCTACACCATTGGATGGCTCCGCAAGGGAAGCGATCTCCGCGTCGGCCAACAGTGCCGATTGCCATACGGCATCAAGCCCTTCAAGGACGAGGTATTGTGTGATGTTGATCCTCTCGAAGTTTCAGATGTTCTTTTGGGCCAACCTTATTTATGGAAACGTCATGCTGTATATGAGTCTAGGCCTCGCAGTGTTATTATTTCTTTGAACAGGAAATTGTACAGGATACCCGAGGCAGTCCCTCCGAGTGCTATTTCCTTGATCTCTGCTAAGCAATGCAGGAAGGTCATCTCTCAGACCGGGAAATTTGTCTTCTTGGTGATTCGCTCTCAGAGTGAAAGAAAGATCGCAGCCACATCCCAGGCCTCCATGACCGATCTATCCACACAACAGAAGCAAGTGGATAAGGTGGTGGAAGGATACTCAAATATCTTCTCCTCTCCGACCGGGGTACCTTTGCACTGCCAGGTCAAGCATCCCATCGATCTGATCCCAGGCGCACAGCTACCCAATGGGCCAGTCTATCGCCGCTCTCTGTTGGAAAACGAGGAGATCAAGAGGCAGATCCAAGAATTGCTCCACAAAGGGCACATCCGTCCCAGTTCATCACCTTGTGGGAGTCCAATCGTGTTGGTGCAGAAGAAAGATGGGACCTGGCGACTCTGCATTGATTACCGGGCCCTAAATAAAATCACAGTCCGCAACCGATACCCGATTCCCCGAATCGACGACCTCCTTGATCAACTCACGGGGGCCAAATACTTCAGTAAGTTTGATCTGAAGTCTGGCCACCACCAGGTCCCAATAGAACAGACAGATGTATGGAAGACTGCCTTCAAGTCAAAAGAAGGTCTTTTTGAATGCCTGGTCATGCCTTTTGGTTTGACAAATGCTCCAGCAACTTTTATGACGATGATGGACGATATGCTGCAACCTTTCACCAACAATTTTGTAGTGGTGTATCTGGATGACATCCTCATCTACAGCAAGACTTGGGAGGAACACTTGCAGCATATTCAGCAGGTTCTGCACACCCTGCGGAAGCACAAACTATATGCAAACTTGGAAAAATGCTCCTTCGGCATGGACAGGGTCCATTACTTAGGCTACATCGTTGATCGACATGGTGTGCATGTGGATCCAGCCAAGATCCAGGTCATCCGTGACTGGCCAGCCCCAACCACACTCACTGAACTTCGGAGCTTCTTGGGCCTCGCCAATTTCTATCGTCGATTTGTGTTGGGATTCTCTCATATCGCATGGGCCCTCAGCCAAGTGACCAGGGGTGGTGGTAAGGCAAAATTTGTGTGGGGCCTGTCCCAACAACAAGCCTTCGATGAATTGAAGAAGCGTTTGTGCTCATCGCCGGTACTCTCATTACCGAACCTGCAACATCCCTTTGAGATCGAGAAAGATGCTTCAGATTATGCTGTGGGCGCCGTTCTCACTCAACACGGCCACCCCGTGGCATATCATAGTGAGACACTCTCAGATGTTGTCTGCAAGTACCCTACCTACGACAAAGAAATGTACTCCATTGTACAAGCCTGCCGCCAGTGGAGACATTACATTCTTGGGAAGGACACAGTCATCCACACTGATCACAAGCCACTACAGTTCATGCAGACCCAAGGAAAGTTGCAGAATGACCGCCATCAGAAGTGGTCAACATTTTTATAGCAGTTCCACCTCAACATCAAATATAAAACAGGGAGTACCAACCGAGTTGCTGACTGCCTTAGTCGACCTCCAGTCGCGGCACTTACCACGGTGCTAGACTCTTGTGGCCATGAGACCTCCGGATGGCCCCACCTCTACGAGACAGACCCTGACTTCTCCGCCACCTATCAAATATTGGGCACCAACTCAATGGTTTCTAATTTCCATCTTCAGGACGGGTTGTTGTGTCATCTGGGCCATCTCTGCGTTCCATCAAGCAAGCGCGTGAAGCTGATTTGGGAATCTCACTACAGTCGGGTGGCAGGACACTTTGGCGTCGAAAAGACAGTGGCAGTGTTGCAGAAACATTTCTACTGGCCGAAACTTCAACAGGATGTCGGCAAGTATATCAGGTCCTGCACCGCTTGCGCCATTGCCAAACCGACCACTAAGAAACAGAGCCTATACACCCCTCTGCCTACTCCTGACAGGCCGTGGGAGTCCATCTCAATGGACTACATGTCGGTCCTCCCGTCCACCAAGAGGGGAAATGACTGTGTTTTCGTGGTTGTTGATCGCTTTTCCAAGATGGCGATTGTAGCCGCTTGCAAGAAGAACATCACAGCAGAAGCCACTGCCAAGCTCTTCTTTGAACGAGTATGGGTACATTTTGGGATCCCACAGACCATTATCTCAGACCGTGATAGTCGGTTCCTCAGCTCATTCTGGTCAAGTCTTTGGTCACTGTTGGATACCAAGCTCACCAAATCCACTGCCTTCCACCCCCAGACCGATGGACAAACGGAGGTCATCAACCGGATGGTCGTACATATCCTGCCCATGTACAATTCAACACAGCCCCGCACATGGGATGAGAGTCTCCCCTATGTCCAACATAGCTACAATCGAGCCCTGCATAGCTCAACTGGCCACAACCCCTTTCAGGTGGGGTTGGGATTCCAACCATTGGGCCCCATGGATGTTGCACTTCCCCTTGTGACCACCTCGTTCGAGTCGTCCCCAGAAGCTGACAAAGCCGCCTGGTTCATTGAACGGATCCAGCATATCCCCCAACAGGTTCAGGATATTCTACTGAAGTCTAATGCCAAGTACAAGCAGCGCCATGATCAACATCGGGTGCCACATAAGTATCAGGTGGGCGACAAAGTTTGGTTGCATTTGACGAAAGAACGCCTTACAGGGACCCATCGAAAGCTTCGCCCACTCCGTTATGGGTCGTACACCATCACGAAGGCAGTGGGTGACAATGCTTTTGAGTTCAACATTCCCCCCTTCCTTGGTCTGCATCTAGTCTTCAACGTGGCTCTCCTTCGGCCATATTTCCCACCACTATTAGACACCTCAGAGATAGCAGAGAAGTTGACACCAACAGAGCTCAACCCTGACTGCCTACAACAAGCATCCAGTGATCATATTGCAGACACACAGATCAAGGGCACTCGACATCAAAGGATCCAGCTTTATCGAGTTGTCAAAGCAGGGCAGCTCCTGCACCAAGGCAAGTGGCTCAACCGAGGCCAAATTCAGCAGAAATTTCCTCATCTGATGGGGGAACTCCACGCAATGGAGACCATTACTTCCTAAGGAGGGAGGATTGATCCAGGTGGATATTGGTGGCCACCCACCTGTCCAACAGGCTCAAAACAGTTTTATGGCAATTTTGGTATTGTACTATTTTTAGCAGTTTTTCGGGTCCTGAACTTCCGGGGCCGTTTTGAGGCCCTAAACGACCTTTTTTGGCAGTTCGTGGGGCCAAAAAATTTCTGCCGACATGCATTTGGCACGAGTCAAAATTTGTAAATCTCGGATAGACCTTTCCAACGGGCTACCAAGCGCCCCAAACGGAGATCGTATGCAAAAGTTACGACCCCGGGAAGTTGATGTACTAACTTACCCAAACGGGGCCCACATGACTTTTGGCGCTTCATCTCCTAGGGTTAGGTTTTTCGATGTCTAGGGTTTTTGACATTCCTGTTTATTGTAAAAGGCCTTGAGAGCCTCATTGGAACCATCTTCTTGCGAAATGAGCGCAGCCGTCACATCTCTTCTCAGAGATAAGCCGCCACCATTCCAGCAAGCTTGTTTTCCGCTGCATTTTACAGTTCTAGTTTATTTCCTTATTGAATAGAAAACCAGTTTTACTGTATCTTTGTTATTTTGTGTTAAGCATCTGATAATAATCTGTATTCATTTCGTTCTTCTCATAAAATTCGGATCAATGGTATCAGAGCGGTCTGCTCCTTGTCGTCTTAATGCATGTCCCCAACGAGGTCAGGGTACAAATAATTGGGTCTCGAGCTTGTTTCTCTTGTGGACAAAAGCTCTCGCACGCCCAAGCGACCTCTCATGGTAGGAGAAAAGAAAGATGATGGGACAGGAGATCCTATCAAAATGTTGCTTGAGGAAGCCCTCACGCAGCAGAGGAACGAGATGATGGATAATTTCGCGCAAATCCTTCGGCGACTACCAACAAGCGACGCATCTTCCTCGAGCGGAGGCGCCGCCCCCTTCAAGGTACAAATCAACCTCGATATCCCTATATTTGAAGGACAGATAGACATAGATGCTGTAGATAAGTGGCTGAATCTACTAGAGGGGTATTTTTCTGTCCATAACTTTTCGAATAAAGAAAAGATTACTTTTGCGCTCCTCAAAGCCGTTCCCCATGTCAAAGATTGGTGGGAAACATTCTGCGAGCAAAAGGACACAGAAGAAGCCTCATTATTTTCAGTCACGGCCACCTGGGAATCCTTCAGGGATGCTATTAAGGAACAATAATACCCTGTTGGAAGTTATGACGACTTGTATACCAAATGGACCACACTGCGACAAGAAAGAGACCAAGCAGTGCCAGAGTTCACAAATATCTTCCATACCTTGTGCACCAAGCTGGGTATCAAAGATTCAGAGCGACATTTGGTGCTCAAGTATCGCGGTGGTTTGCATAGATACATCCAGACTGAAATGGAATTTCTAGACATCTCTTCCTTGGGCGCGGCCTACCGATATGCCGTCAAAATCGAGTAGAAGCTCAAACAAAAGACGCGACAATTTGGGCCTGGGAACCCTTCACAGCAAAAGACAGGAAAGGGCAGCCCCAACCCACAGAATAAAGGACAGAGCAAAGATGGACAGTATCAGGACAACCAGTCCAAGGGGCAAGCAAAGAAGGACACCGGAAAAACAAAGAAAGATACCGGGAAGTGGTGCGACTTCCATAAGAGCCCTTGGCATGACACTGCTGATTGCCGCTCAAAGCAGTCGCTGGTGGCCGAAGTGAAAGCATCTGAATCAGATGTGGGTTCTGACTCTGAGTCCGAACCAGAAAGGGGAAGACGGATCATTGGCGCGGAACCCAGTGCCACCATTGCTACCACCAAGCTCCAGCCTGATGAACCAGATGAGCCAGAAGAAGGAGAACGCCTCTTCCATTCACAGATGTGGGTAAAAGGAACCCCGCTGCACTTCATCGTTGATAGCGGTAGGCAGAAGAATCTCATCTCAGCAGAGGTCATCAAGCGCCTGGCCCTGCCGACCACGCCGCACCCACAACCCTACACCATTGGATGGCTCCGCAAGGGAAGCGATCTCCGCGTCAGCAAACAGTGCCGATTGCCATACGGCATCAAGCCCTTCAAGGACGAGGTATTGTGTGATGTTGCTCCTCTCGAAGTTTCAGATGTTCTTTTGGGCCAACCTTATTTATGGAAACGTCATGCTGTATATGAGTCTAGGCCTCGCAGTGTTATTATTTCTTTGAACAGGAAATTGTACAGGATACCCGAGGCAGTCCCTCCGAGTGCTATTTCCTTGATCTCTGCTAAGCAATGCAGGAAGGTCATCTCTCAGACCGGGAAATTTGTCTTCTTGGTGATTCGCTCTCAGAGTGAAAGAAAGATCGCAGCCACATCCCAGGCCTCCATGACCGATCCATCCACACAACAGAAGCAAGTGGATAAGGTGGTGGAAGGATACTCAAATATCTTCTCCTCTCCGACCAGGGTACCTCTGAACTGCCAGGTCAAGCATCCCATCGATCTGACCCCAGGCGCACCGCTACCCAATGGGCCAGTCTATCACCGCTCTCTGTTGGAAAACGAGGAGATCAAGAGGCAGATCCAATAATTGCTCCACAAAGGGCACATTCGTCCCAGTTCATCACCTTGTGGGAGCCCAATCGTGCTGGTGCAGAAGAAAGATGGCACCTGGCGACTCTGCATTGATTACCGGGCCCTGAATAAAATCACAATCCGCAACCGGTACCCGATTCCCCGAATCGACGACCTCCTTGATCAGCTCACAGGGGTCAAATACTTTAGTAAGATTGATCTGAAGTCTGACCACCACCAGGTCCCAATAGAACAGACAGATGTATGGAAAACTACCTTCAAGTCAAAAGAAGGTCTTTTTGAATGGCTGGTCATGCCTTTTGGTTTGACAAATGCTCCAACAACTTTTATGAGGATGATGGACGATATCCTGCAACCTTTCACCAACAATTTTGTAGTGGTGTATCTGGATGACATCCTCATCTACAGCAAGACTTGGGAGGAACACTTGCAGCATATTCAGCAGGTTCTCCACACCCTGCGGAAGCACAAACTATATGCAAACTTGGAAAAATGCTCCTTCGGCATGGACAGGGTCCATTACTTAGGCTACATCGTTGATCGACATGGTGTGCATGTGGATCCAGCCAAGATCCAGGTCATCCGTGACTGGCCAGCCCCAACCACACTCACTGAACTTCGGAGCTTCTTGGGCCTCGCCAATTTCTATCGTCGATTTGTGTTGGGATTCTCTCATATCGCATGGGCCCTCAGCCAAGTGACCAGGGGTGGTGGTAAGGCAAAATTTGTGTGGGGCCTGTCCCAACAACAAGCCTTCGATTACTTGAAGAAGCGTTTGTGCTCATCGCCGGTACTCTCATTACCGAACCTGCAACATCCCTTTGAGATCGAGACAGATGCTTCAGATTATGCTGTGGGCGCCGTTCTCACTCAACACGGCCACCCCGTGGCATATCATAGTGAGACACTCTTAGATGCTGTCCGCAAGTACCCTACCTACGACAAAGAAATGTACTCCATTGTACAAGCCTGCCGCCAGTGGAGACATTACATTCTTGGGAAGGAGACAGTCATCCACACTGATCACAAGCCACTACAGTTCATGCAGACCCAAGGAAAGTTGCAGAATGACCGCCATCAGAAGTGGTCAACATTTTTACAGCAGTTCCACCTCAACATCAAATATAAAACAGGGAGTACCAATCGAGTTGCTGACTGCCTTAGTCGACCTCCAGTCGCGGCACTTACCACGGTGCTAGACTCTTGTGGCCATGAGACCTCCGGATGGCCCCACCTCTACGAGACAAACCCTGACTTCTCCGCCACCTATCAAATGTTGGGCACCAACTCAATGGTTGCTAATTTCCATCTTCAGGACGGGTTGTTGTGTCGTCTGGGCCATCTCTGCGTTCCATCAAGCAAGCGTGCGAAGCTGATTTCGGAAGCTCACTACAGTCGGGTGGCAGGACACTTTGGCGTCGAAAAGACAGTGGCAGTGTTGCAGAAACATTTCTACTGGCCGAAACTTCGACAGGATGTCGGCAAGTATATCAGGTCCTGCACCGCTTGCGCCATTGCCAAACCGACCACTAAGAAACAGGGCCTATACACCCCTTTGCCTACTCCTGACAGGCCGTGGGAGTCCATCTCAATGGACTACATGTCGGTCCTCCCGTCCACCAAGAGGGGAAATGACTGTGTTTTCGTGGTTGTTGATCGCTTTTCCAAGATGGCGATTCTAGCCGCTTGCAAGAAGAACATCACAGCGGAAGCCACTGCCAAGCTCTTCTTTGAATGAGTATGGATACATTTTGGGATCCCACAGACCATTATATCAGAACGTGACAGTCGGTTCCTCAGCTCATTCTGGTCAAGTCTTTGGTCACTGTTGGATACCAAGCTCACCAAATCCAATGCCTTCCACCCCCAGACCGATGGACAAACGGAGGTCATCAACCGGATGGTCGTACATATCCTGCGCATGTACAATTCAACACACCCCCGCACATGGGATGAGAGTCTCCCCTATGTCCAACATAGCTACAACCGAGCCCTGCATAGCTCAACTGGCCACAGCCCCTTTCAGGTGGGGTTGGGATTCCAACCATTGGGCCCCATGGATGTTGCACTTCCCCTTGCGACCACCTCGTTCGACTCGTCCCCAGAAGCTGACAAAGCCGCCCGGTTCATTGAACGGATCCAGCATATCCGCCAACAGGTTCAGGATATTCTACAGAAGTCTAATGCCAAGTACAAGCAGCGCCATGATCAACATCGGGTGCCACATAAGTTTCAGGTGGGCGACAAAGTTTGGTTGCATTTGCAGAAAGAACGCCTTACAAGGCCCCATCGAAAGCTTCGCCCACTCCGTTATGGGTCGTACACCATCACGAAGGCAGTGGGTGACAATGCTTTTGAGCTCAACATTCCCCCCTTCCTTGGTCTGCATCCAGTCTTCAACGTGGCTCTCCTTCGGCCATATTTCCCACCACTGTTAGACACCTCAGAGATAGCAAAGAAGTTGACACCAACAGAGCTCAACCCTGACTGCCTACAACAAGCATCCAGTGATCATATTGCAGACACACAGATCAAGGGCACTCGACATCAAAGGATCCAGCTTTATCGAGTTGTCAAAGCAGGGCAGCTCCTGCACCAAGGCAAGTGGTTCACCCGAGGCCAAATTCAGCAGAAATTTCCTCATCTGATGGGGGAACTCCACGCAATGGAGACCATTCCTTCCTAAGGAGGGAGGATTGATCTAGGTGGATATTGGTGGCCACCCACCTGTCCAACTGGCTCAAAACAGTTTTATGGCAATTTTGGTATTGTACTATTTTTAGCAGTTTTTCGGGTCCTGAACTTCCGGGGCCGTTTTGAGGCCCTAAAAGACCCTTTTTGGCAGTTCGGGGGGCCGAATGGTTGCTCCTAGCATGCATCTAGACCAACTCGAAAGTTGTAAATCTCGAATAGACCTTTCCAACGGGCTACCGAGCGCCCCAAACGGAGATCGTATGCAAAATTTACGACCCCGGGAAGTTTATGTACTAACTTACCCAAACGGGGCCCACATGACTTTTGGCGCTTCATCTCCTAGGGTTAGGTTTTTGGATGTCTAGGGTTTTTGACATTCCTGTTTATTGTAAAAGGCCTTGAGAGCCTCATTGGAACCATCTTCTTGCGAAATGAGCGCAGCCGTCACATCTCTTCTCAGAGATAAGCCGCCACCATTCCAGCAAGCTTGTTTTCCACTGCATTTTACAATTCTAGTTTATTTCCTTATTGAATAGAAAACCAGTTTTACTGTATCTTTGTTATTTTATGTTAAGCATCTGATAATAATCTGTATTCATTTCGTTCTGCTCATAAAATCCGGATCAGTGGTATCAGAGAGGTCTGCTCCTTGTCGTCTTAATGCATGTCCCCAACGAGGTCAGGGTACAAAGAATTGGGTCTCGAGCTTGTTTCTCTTGAGGACAAAAGCTCTCGCACGCCCAAGCGACCTCTCATGGTAGGAGAAAAGAAAGATGACGGGACAGGAGATCCTATCAAAATGTTGCTTGAGGAAGCCCTCACGCAGCAGAGGAATGAGATGATGGATAATTTCGCGCAAATCCTTCGACGACTACCAACAAGCGACGCATCTTCCTCGAGCGGAGGCGCCGCCCCCTTCAAGGTACAAATCAACTTCGATATCCCTATATTTGAAGGACAGATAGACACAGATGTTGTAGATAAGTGGCTGAATCTACTAGAAGGGTATTTTTCTGTCCATAACTTTTCGAATAAAGAAAAGATTACTTTTGCGCTCCTCAAAGCCGTTCCCCATGTCAAAGATTGGTGGGAAACATTCTGCGAGCAAAAGGACATAGAAGAAGCCTCATTATTTTCAGTCACGGCCACCTGGTAATCCTTCAGGGATGCTATTAAGGAACAATACTACCCTGTTGGAAGTTATGACGACTTGTATACCAAATGGACCACACTGCGACAAGAAAGAGACCAAGCAGTGCCAGAGTTCACAAATATCTTCCATACCTTGCGCACCAAGCTGGGTATCAAAGATTCAGAGCGACATCTGGTGCTCAAGTATCGCGGTGGTTTGCATAGATACATCCAGACCGAAATGGAATTTCTAGACATCTCTTCCTTGGGCGCGGCCTACCGATATGCCGTCAAAATCGAGTAGAAGCTCAAACAAAAGACGCGACAATTTGGGCCTGGGAACCCTTCACAGCAAAAGACAGGAAAGGGCAGCCCCAACCCACAGAATAAAGGACAGAGCAAAGATGGACAGTATCAGGACAACCAGTCCAAGCCGCAAGCAAAGAGGGACACCAGAAAAACAAAGAAAGATACCGGGAAGTGGTGCGACTTCCATAAGAGCCCTTGGCATAACACTGCTGATTGCCGCTCAAAGCAGTCGCTGGTGGCCGAAGTGAAAGCATCTGAATCAGATGCGGGTTCTGACTCTGAGTCCGAACCAGAAAGGGGAAGACGGATCATTGGCGCGGAACCCAGTGCCACCATTGCTACCACCAAGCTCCAGCCTGATGAACCAGACGAGCCAGAAGAAGGAGAACGCCTCTTCCATTCACAGATGTGGGTAAAAGGAACCCCGGTGCACTTCATCGTTGATAGCGGTAGCCAGAAGAATCTCATCTCAGCAGAGGTCGTCAAGCGCCTGGCCCTGCCGACAACGCCGCACCCACAACCCCACACCATTGGATGGCTCCGCAAGGGAAGCGATCTCCGCGTCATCCAACAGTGCCGATTGCCATACGGCATCAAGCCCTTCAAGGACGAGGTATTGTGTGATGTTGCTCCTCTCGAAGTTTCAGATGTTCTTTTGGGCCAACTTTATTTATGGAAACGTCATGCTGTATATGAGTCTAGGCCTCGCAGTGTTATTATTTCTTTGAACAGGAAATTGTACAGGATACCCAAGGCAGTCCCTCCGAGTGCTATTTCCTTGATCTCTGCTAAGCAATGCAGGAAGGTCATCTCTCAAACCGGGAAATTTGTCTTCTTGGTGATTCGCTCTCAGAGTGAAAGAAAGATCGCAGCCACATCCCAAGCCTCCATGACCGATCTATCCACACAACAGAAGCAAGTGGATAAGGTGGTGGAAGGATACTCAAATATCTTCTCCTCTCCGACCGGGGTACCTCTGCACTGCCAGGTCAAGCATCCCATCGATCTGACCCCAGGAGCACCGCTACCCAATGGCCCAGTCTATCGCCGCTCTCTGTTGGAAAACGAGGAGATCAAGAGGCAGATCCAAGAATTGCTCCACAAAGGGCACATCCATCCCAGTTCATCACCTTGTGGGAGCCCAATCGTGCTGGTGCAGAAGAAAGATGGGACCTGGCGACTCTGGATTGATTACCGGGCCCTGAATAAAATCACAGTCCGCAACCGGTACCCGATTCCCCGAATCGACGACCTCATTGATCAGCTCACGGGGGCCAAATACTTGATTAAGATTGATCTGAAGTCTGGCGACCACCAGGTCCCAATAGAACAGACAGATGTATGGAAGACTGCCTTCAAGTCAAAAGAAGGTCTTTTTGAATGGCTAGTCATGCCTTTGTGTTTGACAAATGCTGCAGCAACTTTTATGAGGATGATGGACGATATCCTGCAACCTTTCACCAACAATTTTGTAGTGGTGTATCTGGATGACATCCTCATCTACAGCAAGACTTGGGAGGAACACTTGCAGCATATTCAGCAGGTTCTACACACCCTGCGGAAGCACAAACTATATGCAAACTTGGAAAAATGCTCCTTCGGCATGGACAGGGTCCATTACTTAGGCTACATCGTTGATCGACATGGTGTGTATGTGGATCCAGCCAAGATCCAGGTCATCCGTGACTGGCCAGCCCCAACCACACTCACTGAACTTCGGAGCTTCTTGGGCCTCGCCAATTTCTATCGTCGATTTGTGTTGGGATTCTCTCATATCGCATGGGCCCTCAGCCAAGTGACTAGGGGTAGTGGTAAGGCAAAATTTGTTTGGGGCCTGTCCCAACAACAAGCCTTCGATGAATTGAAGAAGCGTTTGTGCTCATCGTCGGTACTCTCATTACCGAACCTGCAACATCCCTTTGAGAACGAGACAGATGCTTCAGATTATGCTGTGGGCGCCGTTCTCACTCAAGACGGCCACCCCGTGGCATATCATAGTGAGACACTCTCAGATGCTGTCCGCAAGTACCCTACCTACGACAAAGAAATGTACTCCATTGTACAAGCCTGCCGCCAGTGGAGACATTACATTCTTGGGAAGGAGACAGTCATCCACACTGATCACAAGCCACTACAGTTCATGCAGACCCAAGGAAAGTTGCAGAATGACCGCCATCAGAAGTGGTCAACATTTTTACAGCAGTTCCACCTCAACATCAAATATAAAACAGGGAGTACCAACCGAGTTGCTGACTGCCTTAGTCGACCTCCAGTCGCGGAACTTACCACGGTGCTAGACTCTTGTGGCCATGAGACCTCCGGATGGCCCCACCTCTACGAGACAGACCCTGACTTCTCTGCCACCTATCAAATGTTGGGCACCAACTCAGTGGTTGCTAATTTCCATCTTCAGGACGGGTTGTTGTGTCGTATGGGCCATCTCTGCATTCCATAAAGCAAGCGCGCGAAGCTGATTTGGGAAGCTCACTACAGTCGGGTGGCAGGACACTTTGGCATTGAAAAGACAGTGGCAGTGTTGCAGAAACATTTCTACTGGCCGAAACTTCGACAGGATGTCGACAAGTATATCAGGTCCTGCACCGCTTGCGCCATTGCCAAACCGACCACTAAGAAACAGGGCCTATACACCCCTCTGCCTACTCCTGACAGGCCGTGGGAGTCCATCTCAATGGACTACATGCCGGTCCTCCCGTCCACCAAGAGGGGAAATGACTGTGTTTTCGTGGTTGTTGATCGCTTTTCCAAGATGGCGATTCTAGCCGCTTGCAAGAAGAACATCACAGCAGAAGCCACTGCCAAGCTCTTCTTTGAACGAGTATGGGTACATTTTGGGATCCCACAGACCATTATCTCAGACTGTGACAGTCGGTTCCTCAGCTCATTCTGGTGAAGTCTTTGGTCACTGTTGGATACCAAGCTCACCAAATCCACTGCCTTCCACCCCCAGACCGATGGACAAACGGAGGTCATCAACCGGATGGTCGTACATATCCTGCGCATGTACAATTCAACACACCCCCTCACATGGGATGAGAGTCTACCCTATGTCCAACATAGCTACAACCGAGCCCTGCATAGCTCAACTGGCCACAGCCCCTTTCAGGTGGGGTTGGGATTCCAACCATTGGGCCCCATGGATGTTGCACTTCCCCTTGCGACCACCTCGTTCGACTCGTCCCCAGAAGCTAACAAAGCCGCCCGGTTCATTGAACGGATCCAGCATATCCGCCAACAGGTTCAGGATATTCTACAGAAGTCTAATGCCAAGTACAAGCAGCGCCATGATCAACATCGGGTGCCACATAAGTTTCAGGTGGGCGACAAAGTTTGGTTGCATTTGTAGAAAGAACGCCTTACAGGGCCCCATCGAAAGCTTCACCCACTCCGTTATGGGTCGTACACCATCACGAAGGCAGTGGGTGACAATGCTTTTGAGCTCAACATTCCCCCCTTCCTTGGTCTGCATCCAGTCTTCAACGTGGCTCTCCTTCGGCCATATTTCCCACCACTATTAGACACCTCAGAGATAGCAGAGAAGTTGACACCAACAGAGCTCAACCCTGACTGCCTACAACAAGCATCCAGTGATCATATTGCAGACACACAGATCAAGGGCACTCGACATCAAAGGATCCAGCTTTATCGAGTTGTCAAGGAGGGCAGCTCCTGCACCAAGGCAAGTGGCTCACCCGAGGCCAAATTCAGCAGAAATTTCCTCATCTGATGGGGGAACTCCACGCAATGGAGACCATTTCTTCCTAAGGAGGGAGGATTGATCCAGGTGGATATTGGTGGCCACCCACCTGTCCAACTGGCTCAAAACAGTTTTATGGCAATTTTGGTATTGTACTATTTTTAGCAGTTTTTCGGGTCCTGAACTTCTGGGGCCGTTTTGAGGCCCTAAACGACCTTTCTTGTCAATTCGGGGGGCCAAATGGTTGCTCTTAGCATGCATATATCCCCATTCGAAAGTTGTAAATCTCGGATAGACCTTTCCAACGGGCTATCGAGCGCCCCAAACGGAGATCGTATGCAAAAGTTACGACCCCGGGAAGTTGATGTACTAACTTACCCAAACGGGGCCCACATGACTTTTGGCGCTTCATCTCCTAGGGTTAGGTTTTTCGATGTCTAGGGTTTTTGACATTCCTGTTTATTGTAAAAGGCCTTGAGAGCCTCATTGGAACCATCTTCTTGCGAAATGAGCGCAGCCGTCACAACTCTTCTCAGAGATAAGCCGCCACCATTCCAGCAAGCTTGTTTTCCGCTGCATTTTACAGTTCTAGTTTATTTCCTTATTGAATAGAAAACCAGTTTTACTGTATCTTTGTTATTTTGTGTTAAGCATCTGATAATAATCTGTATTCATTTCATTCTGCTCATAAAATCCGGATCAGTGGTATCAGAGCGGTCAGCTCCTTGTCGTCTTAATGCATGTCCCCAACGAGGTCAGGGTACAAAGAATTGGGTCTCGAGCTTGTTTCTCTTGAGGACAAAAGCTCTCGCACGCCCAAGCGACCTCTCATGGTAGGAGAAAAGAAAGATGACGGGACAGGAGATCCTATCAAAATGTTGCTTGAGGAAGCCCTCACGCAGCAGAGGAACGAGATGATGGATAATTTCGCGCAAATCCTTCGGCGACTACCAACAAGCGACGCATCTTCCTCGAGCGGAGGCGCCTCCCCCTTCAAGGTACAAATCAACTTCGATATCCCTATATTTGAAGGACAGATAGACACAGATGCTGTAGATAAGTGGCTGAATCTACTAGAAGGGTATTTTTCTGTCCATAACTTTTCGAATAAAGAAAAGATTACTTTTGCGCTCCTCAAAGCCGTTCCCCATGTCAAAGACTGGTGGGAAACATTCTGCGAGCAAAAGGACACAGAAGAAGCCTTGCGCACCAAGCTGGGTACCAAAGATTCAGAGCGACATCTGGTGCTCATGTATCGCGGTGGTTTGCATAGATACATCCAGAACGAAATGGAATTTCTAGACATCTCTTCCTTGGGCGCGGCCTACCGATATGCCGTCAAAATCGAGTAGAAGCTCAAACAAAAGACGCGACAATTTGGGCTTGGGAACCCTTCAAAGCAAAAGACAGGAAAGGGCAGCCCCAACCCACAGAATAAAGGACAGAGCAAATATGGACAGTATCAGGACAACCAGTCCAAGCCGCAAGCAAAGGACACCGGAAAAACAAAGAAAGATACCGGGAAGTGGTGCGACTTCCATAAGAGCCCTTGGCATAACACTGCTGATTGCCGCTCAAAGCAGTCGCTGGTGGCCGAAGTGAAAGCATCTGAATCAGATGCGGGTTCTGACTCTGAGTCCGAACCAGAAAGGGGAGGACGGATCATTGGCGCGGAACCTATTGCCACCATTGCTACCACCAAGCTCCAGCCTGATGAACCAGACGAGCCAGAAGAAGGAGAACGCCTCTTCCATTCACAGATGTGGGTAAAAGGCACCCCGCTGCACTTCATCGTTGATAGCGGTAGCCAGAAGAATCTCATCTCAGCAGAGGTCGTCAAGCGCCTGGCCCTGCCGACAACGCCGCACCCACAACCCTACACCATTGGATGGCTCCGCAAGGGAAGCGATCTCCGCGTCAGCCAACAGTGCCGATTGCCATACGGCATCAAGCCCTTCAAGGACGAGGTATTGTGTGATGTTGCTCCTCTCGAAGTTTCAGATGTTCTTTTGGGCCAACCTTATTTATGGAAACGTCATGCTGTATATGAGTCTAGGCCTCGCAGTGTTATTATTTCTTTGAACAGGAAATTGTACAGGATACCCGAGGCAGTCCCTCCGAGTGCTATTTCCTTGATCTCTGCTAAGCAATGCAGGAAGGTCATCTCTCAGACCGTGAAATTTGTCTTCCTGGTGATTCGCTCTTAGAGTGAAAGAAAGATCGCAGCCACATCCCAGGCCTCCATGACCGATCTATCCACACAACAGAAGCAAGTGGATAAGGTGGTGGAAGGATACTCAAATATCTTCTCCTCTCCGACCGGGGTACCTCTGCACTGCCAGGTCAAGCATCCCATCGATCTGACCCCAGGCGCACCGCTACCCAATGGGCCAGTCTATCACCGCTCTCTGTTGGAAAACGAGGAGATCAAGAGGCAGATCCAAGAATTGCTCCACAAAGGGCACATCCGTCCCAGTTCATCACCTTGTGGGATCCCAATCATGCTGGTGCAGAAGAAAGATGGGACCTGGCGACTCTGCATTGATTACCCGGCCCTGAATAAAATCACAGTCCGCAACCGGTACCCGATTCCCCGAATCGACGACCTCCTTGATCAGCTCACGGGGGCAAAATACTTCAGTAAGATTGATCTGAAGTCTGGCTACCACCAGGTCCCAATAGAACAGACAGATGTATGGAAGACTGCCTTCAAGTCAAAAGAAGGTCTTTTTGAATGGCTGGTCATGCCTTTTGGTTTGACAAATTCTCCAGCAACTTTTATGAGGATGATGGACGATATCCTGCAACCTTTCACCAACAATTTTGTAGTGGTGTATCTGGATGACATCCTCATCTACATCAAGACTTGGGACGAACACTTGCAGCATATTCAGCAGGTTCGGCACACCCTGCGGAAGCACAAACTATATGCAAACTTGGAAAAATGCTCCTTCGACATGGACAGGGTCCATTACTTAGGCTACATCATTGATCGACATGGTGTGCATGTGGATCCAGCCAAGATCCAGGTCATCCGTGACTGGCCAGCCCCAACCACACTCACTGAAATTCGGAGCTTCTTGGGCCTCTCCAATTTCTATCGTCGATTTGTGTTGGGATTCTCTCATATCGCATGGGCCCTCAGCCAAGTGACCAGGGGTGGTGGTAAGGCAAAATTTGTGTGGGGCCTGTCCCAACAACAAGCCTTCGATGACTTGAAGAAGCGTTTGTGCTCATCGTCGGTACTCTCATTACCGAACCTGCAACATCCCTTTGAGATCGAGACAGATGCTTCAGATTATGCTGTGGGCGCCGTTCTCACTCAACACGGCCACCCCGTGGCATATCATAGTGAGACACTCTCAGATGCTGTCCGCAATAACCCTACCTATGACAAATAAATGTACTCCATTGTACAAGCCTGCCGCCAGTGGAGACATTACATTCTTGGGAAGGAGACAGTCATCCACACTGATCACAAGCCACTACAGTTCATGCAGACCCAAGGAAAGTTGCAGAATGACCGCCATCAGAAGTGGTCAACATTTTTACAGCAGTTCCACCTCAACATCAAATATAAAACAGGGAGTACCAACCGAGTTGCTGACTGCCTTAGTCGACCTCCAGTCGCGGCACTTACCACGGTGCTAGACTCTTGTGGCCATGAGACCTCCGGATGGCCCCACCTCTACGAGACAGACCCTGACTTCTCTGCCACCTATCAAATGTTGGGCACCAACTCAGTGGTTGCTAATTTCCATCTTCAGGATGGGTTGTTGTGTCGTCTGGGCCATCTCTGCGTTCCATCAAGCAAGCGCGCGAAGCTGATTTGGGAAGCTCACTACAGTCGGGTGGCAGGACACTTTGGCGTCGAAAAGACAGTGGCAGTGTTGCAGAAACATTTCTACTGGCCGAAACTTCGACAGGATGTCGGCAAGTATATCAGGTCCTGCACCGCTTGTGCCATTGCCAAACCGACCACTAAGAAACAGGGCCTATACACCCCTCTGCCTACTCCTGACAGGCCGTGGGAGTCCATCTCAATGGACTACATGCCGGGCCTCCCGTCCACCAAGAGGGGAAATGACTGTGTTTTCGTGGTTGTTGATCGCTTTTCCAAGATGGAGATTCTAGCCGCTTGCAAGAAGAACATCACAGCAGAAGCCACTGCCAAGCTCTTCTTTGAATGAGTATGGGTACATTTTGGGATCCCACATACCATTATCTCAGACCGTGACAGTCGGTTCCTCAGCTCATTCTGGTCAAGTCTTTGGTCACTTTTGGATACCAAGCTCACCAAATCCACTGCCTTCCACCCCCAGACCGATGGACAAACGGAGGTCATCAACCGGATGGTCGTACATATCCTGCGCATGTACAATTCGACACACCCCCGCACATGGGATGAGAGTCTCCCCTATGTCCAACATAGCTACAACCGATCCCTCCATAGCTCAACTGGCCACAGCCCCTTTCAGGTGGGGTTGGGATTCCAACCATTGGGCCCCATGGATGTTGCACTTCCCCTTGCGACCACCTCGGTCGAATCGTCCCCAGAAGCTGACAAAGCCTCCCGGTTCATTGAACGGATCCAGCATATCCACCAACAGGTTCAGGATATTCTACAGTAGTCTAATGCCAAGTACAAGCAGCGCCATGATCAACATCGGGTGCCACATAAGTTTCAGGTGGGCGACAAAGTTTGGTTGCATTTGCAGAAAGAACGCCTTACAGGGCCCCATCGAAAGCTTCGCCCACTCCGTTATGGGTCGTACACCATCACGAAGGCAGTGGGTGACAATGCTTTTGAGCTCAACATTCCCCCCTTCCTTGGTCTGCATCCAGTCTTCAACGTGGCTCTCCTTCAGCCATATTTCCCACCACTATTAGACACCTCAGAGATAGCAGAGAAGTTGACACCAACAGAGCTCAACCCTGACTGCCTACAACAAGCATCCAGTGATCATATTGCAGACACACAGATCAAGGGCACTCGACATCAAAGGATCCAGCTTTATCGAGTTGTCAAAGCAGGGCAGCTCCTGCACCAAGGCAAGTGGCTCACCCGAGGCCAAATTCAGCAGAAATTTCCTCATCTAATGTGGGAACTCCACGCAATGGAGACCATTGCTTCCTAAGGAGGGAGGATTGATCCAGGTGGATATTAGTGGCCACCCACCTGTCCAACTGGCTCAAAACAGTTTTATGGCAATTTTGGTATTGTACTATTTTTAGCAGTTTTTCGGGTCCTGAACTTCCGGGGCCGTTTTGAGGCCCTAAACGACCTTTTTTGGCAATTTGGGGGGCCGAATGGTTGCCCCCGACATACATTTGGCCCCATTCGAAAGTTGTAAATCTCGGATAGACCTTTCCAATGGGATACCGAGCGCCCCAAACGGAGATCGTATGCAAAAGTTACGACCCAGGGAAGTTGATGTACTAACTTACCCAAACGGGGCCCACATGACTTTTGGCGCTTCATCTCCTAGGGTTAGGTTTTTGGATGTCTAGGGTTTTTGACATTCCTGTTTATTGTAAAAGGCCTTGAGAGCCTCATTGGAACCATCTTCTTGCGAAATGAGCGCAGCCGTCACATCTCTTCTCAGAGATAAGCCGCCACCATTCCAGCAAGCTTGTTTTCCGCTGCATTTTACAGTTCTAGTTTATTTCCTTATTGAATAGAAAACCAGTTTTACTGTATCTTTGTTATTTTGTGTTAAGCATCTGATAATAATCTGTATTCATTTCGTTCTGCTCATAAAATCCGGATCATTGGGATCCTTGGAGAAGAGGAGCAAGAGACCTTGAATCTTGGTTTCAAGAAGTGCCATGCTGGAAGGAAGGTATAATTTGATGTACTTGTTTCATTCATTAATAAAGATCAGACATTCTTCCCTTTTCAAATACAATTGTTGAAGTATGTTTCATATATGATTACATTTGATGTTTTATTATCTTATGAATATCAATCTTTTATTTGTAGTTAAACTGGTTTGAGGAAGGTATGTAGTTTTTTTGCAAATTTTTGCATTGGATAACAAGAGGAAAAGATTGGATCAACCTTATGAACAAGGTACACATTCTACTAAACCCTAATCTATTTGCTTAATAATTTTACTTGCAGAAACTTGTATGTCTATCTTTTACCCCTGTACGTTGGTAGTCTCACCCCTGTTATAGGACATTTTTCCTAACAGCAGAACTGGCGACTCCACTGGGGACAAGCCTATCTGCTTTAGGGTATCCAAGGCCATATTTTCCAGTATATTTGAAGGTCTGAGTTTAATTGAATTTTAGGACCAATCATTAAGCTTTGTTAGACTTTTCCTTGCTCAGTTTTTTGAGTTGGATTTTTGCAATTATTTTGGACTTTTCTGCATACTTGCGAGTTTGTAGTACTTACAGTTGCAGGTCTGAGATATATTCATGGGTTTAATCCTTTTCTACCTGCGGGTCCCTTGCGCTTGTATCCTTACATCATCGTGGGTACCTCCTGAGCATGAGTTTTTCAATTTTGAAGCTCTTTGGGGGATTCTTGATTGTAGTTGTTGGAGTCCATACTAATCCTAGCTCTGTGTAAGACCCCTTGGAAGTGTTCTCTTGTCTTTTGATTGATCTTAATTTGAGGTTTGGGATCTTTTTGAAGTAATTTGGGCTTATTTGGAAATATTTGGGGCTTGTTGACCCAAGTTGGGGGTTTGTGAACTAGTTTGGTGTTTTTTACCCTAATTTGAGTCTAATTGAATCTACTTTCTCCAATTTGGCTGGATTTGGAACCTATCAAATCTATTTGACCCTATTTGTATCTATTTGGAGATTTTTATCTTTATATTGGTTTCTTGTCCTTCCTTATGTTTTTGGTCTCTATTTTGTAGTGAAAGCTCAAGTGTCCTTTCTCTGGTTTAATACCTTGATTGCACTATTTGTGTGCAGACCTAGATTTACCAAATCGTATTTATTTGTAGGTCATTTTATTTGATTGGGTATAAAATTCCTTGGTGTATGCTTTTCCAAATTTTTGGCATGCTTACATGATAAGAATATGAAGGTTTATGGTTACTTTCACTGTTTAATATGAAGATCTGGAAGTTTTTGCATTTGCTTTGGTAATGTGTTACTTTGAGTTTCAGTTTTGTTCTCACCTTGAAAAAGCATAAAAATTAAGTTATTATTTTTAGAATACTTTTCAAGTGGCTTAAAGGATCTAGGAGTTCTTTGCATCAAAAAACAACAAATTTTCTTTTGCATAGCTAGTTGTTTGAGTAGTTGCATGCTTAGGTTTTGAGTTTGATTTTGCACATTAGACTTTAAATTTTTACCTTTTGCATACGAAAAGACCAAAAAATTGCATTAGATACAAAAATTTTGCATATGCATTCTAGATTATATCTTTAGGACTTGCATTGAAAATAAATCGAGAGTGGGTGAGTATATATTTGTGGTGATCAGGTGCTTCATGTTTCAGTTAAAGGATATCTTTCTTTAGTTGTGGTTGTTTTACTTCTTCTGAAAGTTTTTTAAGTACATTTTTAAAGCAAGAAATCAGTAACTTGGATAGGATCTTAGGTTTTCTTCTAGTTTAGAAACACACCTAATAGCATAAGTAGGATTGTGGAGGTAGGGAGTTGTGAGTTAAATCCTCTAAGATCACTCTAACTTGTCAAAACATAGGTGTATTTCTTTTAGGGAGAAAATATATCTTTGTAGAAGGTGAACCGGGAAGCTCCACTCAAACCGTAGTTAAGCACGAGTTCGTGTGAGATTGAGTAGAGGAGATACCCCTATGATATTCAATTGGGCATCTACTAGAATCAATGCGCGTACAGGGACTTATTAGTACCTTTTGGTGATTTTGAGTTTCGGGCTTTGTTACCCTGCCCATGCGCATTGATTCAACTTGCAACTGTCCCCCCGGACCCTTTCTCCAAGGTTGGTATCCTTAGTATCCAGAATCTAGGATTCATACACAGGCGACGGTGGAAGGCTATTTCCACTGTACCTAGGACGGACGTGGGAGGAAATCCTTTGCAGTTATTTGGTAGGGCAATTGGTGATTCAAACGCTTCGACCCGAAGAATTTGTATTGTGGACCCCGGGTAACTGTTCTTCATCCTTCGAAGGAACAACAAAAATATAGGTCAGAAGAGTGGGTTTTCGGATAATCCACGGTCGACATTTTTATTGTCGACATTTCGAATCCTTAACTGGATTCATCCTCGAGACAAATTATGGATAGAAGAGTTGCTCTCTAGGCCCCTAAATAGTCAGGAATGCCCGTTCATTTACAATTCTATCACAAATAATAACCTTATCCCTTCATCTTCGCCGTTAGTATAATAATTAATTCTTCACTAAAATGTCTATAATGACTTATTAATAATTATTAAAATAATAATCAATTATTCATGTAATCCATAATTATGAATAAAAATTTTCCTTTAGTCATTATAAGAGAATTAATGTAAAATATGTGATAATGTAGGGATCTCTGAGATTCTACTACATGTGCAGAGTGTAATTTTGATCAACTATTTGAAATAAAATTACGAATTTTTCTGAGGAAAAGAAAAAAAAAGAGAATTAATGCATAAATATTAATTTACTTATTTCATTGATAATAATATATTCCATACTTATGAATAAATTTTTTTCCCTGACTCATAAGCTTATTCTTCATAATAATGAATAAATTTTTCCCTTTTTAAGTCATTATAAGAGAATTAATGCATAAATATTAATTAATACTTATTTCATTGATAATAAAAATTCAATTCTTTAATAATTATTAATAATAGGGTTTTAATTCATGATTATTAATAATTATTACTAATGATAATTAATAATAAAAAATAGTTATTAATCAGTAAAAAGAATTGTCATTTTACATCATTGAAGAGAAGGAAAGGTTACAATTAATTCATAATTCAAATTTATAATCATAATAAATTTATCTCATAATATTACTCATTAATATTAATAATAGGGATAGTTCATGCGATTTTTATTAATATTAATAATGGTAATGATAAGAGCTAAAGACAAGAAATTGCGAAGGAGGGTCTGTGAAACATACCTGGTTTTATCCATTACCTTCTTTGGTGATCAGAGGTAGCCATCTCTCACTTATTTCAAGTCCCCCATCTCTATTCAGGTTGTTTGGGTGCTTCATGATTTCCAAAGCTTCTCTCACCCTTCATTTGTAATAGTGGTCTTCTACTGCAAGCAACTCTATGTTCTAACACTATACACCACGGAAATCTAAAATCCTTAAAAATATAGGTCATTGAAGGAACACATGTTTAAACATTGTGGATTGAAGGTTCATGAACATATTCTATTAAAGGTACAACTAGCGAGTAGGTGACATAGGAGATAGAGGATCTTCCACATGTCAAATTGAATTCAAACTTTCATTGTTCCTAGATGTTCCTAGATGTTCCTAGATATTGACTTAGACACGAGCTAATTGAGTGCCTCATGGAAGAGATATGATTATAGTGAGTTCAACATTGTCACAATAAGTTGTATTTATAGTGTTTTATATATGGATAATCGTGTAACCTTAAAGGCACCATAATAATAATTAGAGAAAGATATCCATTTTGAAGTTGGAATTTTCCATATCATTAGTTCAATAGCTAGGTAGGTTTGAGTTGGTTATTTTAATCGAGGTGAGGAATACAACATGTATCATCCATATTTTTATGAATTCCAAGAATGGTAGGTTGAATAGAAGGAGATCACCCTAGATTGAAGATATTTTTGGCAAGGAAAGAATCTTAGCTATCTAAGTGAAGCACCCCACCTTGATGGAATCTAAGAGATATGTTTGGAATCATAAGGTAATCTTATCCATACACTAGAGCACTCATTATCATCAAATATTTTGGGGAAAAGGGAATCTTATCCAATTTACTTATTTTCAACCTTGTCTAAATTTTGAGCCAAAGAAGTGTGCCTCAGTGGATTGATCATATTTTCATACAATGTTTTTGGGTAACTTCAATATATTCTAGACAAGAAATATAAAAACTCATAATGTGTTAAATTTTTAGAATTTACTTCAATCTGATCTAGGATCTTAACTAAGAGAACAACATGTATAGCAAATCTACAGCATATCAATCATGGACATAATAATGCAAGCACACAAGAGACACAGAGTTTACTTGGGGAAAACCATAAAGGTGAAAAACCCCAATAACTTCCTCAAAGATAGATAGAGCAATGATACAACCAGAATACAAGAGATAGTCTTCTCCTAGCAGCAGAGCCTCCTCCTCCACAAGTGCGCCACTCTCCCAAGTGTGAGTGAGAGAATAGAATGTGTAAAATGAGAGAGACACACTCTCTATTTATACACTAACTTGACTTGCCTAATAACCTTTACTAGGTCGGCCTTAACTTAACCACATAACACAATGCTGACTGGGCCGACACCCAATAGGGTGGTCTAATAACCCTTTGACCCACATGGCCGACCCCCACTAGGGTGGTCTAACAACCCTTTGACCCACATGACTTATACCGGGCCGACCCCTACAAGGTGGTCTAATAACCCATCAAGTATAAGTTACGACACTTACAATATAAATGACGACACTTCCGTATAGAGGAATAACAAAATCTCTATAGGAGTACAAAATACATATATGAAATACATTCTGAAGTTACATATACATCAACATAATGCACCCAAATGAGTAATCATTAAAAAATATGTTGCACATGTTATTTCAAGAATAACACATAACATGTAGGTTGAGCCTTTGGTCATACAATGCTCTTTAATACCTTTAGTTAATTATAGGAAAGAAACATACTAAAGATACTAAAGAACCAATAGGCTCAACCTAGTTAATGATTCACACTTCCCCTACTTTAGTGCATTCTTTTATCGATGTCTTCTAGTGGTACAAAACTAGACATTGGTTCAAATAACAACTCTCCACACAACACTCAACATGTCACCCCAATCTACTCCTAGTGTGACTATCATTTCGTTTCCTCAAGATCCATTGTAATATGAAACCTAAATATTTGTCAAATGCAACATTAAATACATAAACAATGAAAATATAAAAATTATGTCATACTTACCTTGTCCAAGAAAATGTCCTAGATAGGATTCTATCTCAGGCCATAACAAGTATGTTCACAATGTGAACATCAATGAGGACCAAATGGATCAGAACCAAAAAATACATTATGGCAAGATGAACGATTGACAATGTTATCAAAGGATGTCTCTTGATGAGACTCTACTACAAATGCACTATGTTGGACTAGACTGTGTTTCAAGGATGATATCACAATATGAGTAGCACGAATCCTATGTCTGAGTTGATGTGATCAAGGGATGTTGGGCATGTGCCTAGGAGCCGTGACACTCTTAGTGGATTGTGTATGGAATTTCTCCATCCTGATTTGAGCCAAGATCGCCCCGCTGGAATTCACCAATGTCAAAACAATTGACATGGAGACCATGCATGAACTCAACCCATAAATTCCAAACAAAATACAAGGGATCCTCCCTAATCAATTGCAAGGAGGTTTATCAAATACCATAAACCATTGATATTTCATCTAGTTGTCTTTCCATGGTTGGAATGTGCACCAATCCATGCAAAGACACATCTTTCTCGAATCAAATGGTTGGTTGGTTCTAGGGTCAATGAAAAACTAAAAAATGACTTCTTTGGTTATATTCAATTTTAAACCTCTTCCTTACTAATTCCTATTGAGGAAAACTCTCTCTCATCCTATTGCTATAGTTAGATATAACATATAATTAGGCACAAGCATCACCAATGGAAGAAACAACAGTGTCAAGGGAAGTGGCCACTGATAGGTGGGATGGTTCTCTTCTGTTCCTAAATTCCCCAATTAAGTTTCTCAACTTATCTAAACTTTGATTTATTTAAGTGTGTGTGTCTTATAGGGGGTTAGGGTTTTCAATTGTTTTTGGATCAAGGTCTTATGCCATATTTGTGGACTAATAACAACTGCAAATCAACAGAAAAGCATATTTTTTAAAAATATGAAAATTTATAAAATATAAAATTGTTAAGAAAAAATAAAACCTACTTATAAATGCTCCTTGTATCTCCTTATCACTATATCTCCCTAGCACCATAAATCCTTCTAGAATGTGCTTGCATTTGATGGGTGCCTAAAAACTTGCTAGCGGTCTTGTGAGGGCCAAATAAAAAAAACAACAGTCAACCCTTTTTTGTTTTGTTTATGCATAGAGGAACACACAAACATTCCTAGTGCATACATGCTTAGGAACACATACACATTCCTAGTGCATGCATGCTCCTTCAATTATTTTCTAATAGATGTGTCATTTCATATATATGTGGCTTATATGCGTGGAGTTTTAGCACGGGAACGAAGCCAAGGAAAGTTTTAAGGATCCATATTTTTCTTAAAGTGTAGAAACCTTGGAAAATCTTACTAATTATTATCAAATTTCCAAATCTAAAATGTTTGGTGATATTTAAAAAAAAAACAAATTTCTAAGGGTTTTATATAGTTTTTGGACAATTTTGGCTATTTTTAAAGTAAAACATTTCAATCTTATGGAATTTGGGTGAACCATATTGGAAAAAAATCGAAAATGGCAAATATATTTTTGGAGAAAAACCTCGAAAATTAACCCATTGGATAAATTTTGCCCCTAAAATTTGCCTTGGCCAAAGCTATTTCAAAAGGAATGAATGCACATTACTTAAAGTGCATGTGCATTGTTAATGTAACAACACACACACATTCATATTGCAATGAAAAAGGGAAGCAACTTCTTGCAAGCCCCCTTACCATGGAAATCCTTAACCATGAAAACCAATCTAACTCAAAGTTAAACCTTTGTATATATCATTGTATTGACTTTCCATCCCCAAAATAAATTTAGGTATTCTGTAGCATCCAAAACCCTAATCCATTAACCTAGATTAAATTACTACCCTCATCTGTAACTGGAATTAGTTTACAATGGGTTGAAGAACCATTAACAAAAAAAGCATACAACATACCAAAAAATGGACCTAAATTTTTTTTTTCAGGGGGTTTCCTCCCAAACCTCTAAAAGAGGGTTTGTTGCCCCATTGCACCCCCTAGTTGAGCAATTGACCACCACCTTTTCACTAAGACGAGACTAATTATTCCTACAAAGAGTACAACACATGCCCAAAAATATTACGATTGTCAAGTTATAAAAAATTCTAGAATATTCTATAACTAACTTAAGCATCTACACATGGATATTAGCATTGTGTGTAAGGTTTCATGGTAGAATGAGTTAATAGTTGTTTTTCCTCTTGTTGTCTTATGATTATTTCTACAAATTAAGATTGTTGAACTCTAGTCAAGCATAAGGCATAAGGCTTGAATGTAATCCACTAGTGTAAATCCATCATAACCCCATCCTATCAAGCTCCAAGAGGGATCAAATCCCTTGAGATGTATTTTTTTAATATTTAATATAAATCTAGGCTAGGTGTATTATATCTTGCCTTCATCAAACTCATAACTCACAACTTAAGAAGATATGGATATGTAAAAATACAATTTTGATTATTGTTAAGATATTTACATTTGCATTGTAACAATATTCCTACACAAATATCATATCTATAACATTTCTATTATATGTAAATATGGTATCTCTCTTTTTATATCTCTATATAATAGTTTTTATATTATGTGTACATATAAAATCTCTCTCTCTCTCTCTCTCTCTCTCTCTCTCTCTCTCTTTTTTGCTTGCTAGTTTGTCCTTGACTTGTAGGACTAGCCCGCGGTCTAAGAAACCATGAATCGAGGGCATCTAAGCCATCAAAATCAACCAGGGATCGCACTCAGCATTGGACGCATCAACCCTTAACATGGATGGATTTTAAGTTTCCTCTAGGTTTCCTTGAGAAGTCCAAACTCGAGTCGCCACGTAGAATGAGGCCCATTGAAACCAATTGTGCTAGTGGGATTTGACATCAAATCTCTCTCTTTCATATATATATATATATATATATATATATATATATATATATATAGAGAGAGAGAGAGAGAGAGAGAGAGAGAGAGAGAGAGAGAGATTTGTTATTTTTGCTTGTATATACATTTAGCTAACACATAGTATTACTATTATTTGTTGTTCTACATGATTTATATTTTCCAAGAAAAATTTATTTACATTTAATATTTCAAGTGTGAAATTAGAATATACCTTTGTATGCCTTAAAAGGACCCAAAACATGTACATTTGACAAAAATAAAACATCATCAACTACTTTATCATTCCTATATATACTTAGATACAACCATCCTAGGCTCCTAAGAGGCAACCTTTACATATTAAAAAATCTATTTTTAGATGATCTACTTCATTAACATAGCATCTGAAGACTACTATGAACACATCATTCCTATAAGCTTCTAATTAAAATAAATTCCCAAAATAGAAATCCAGGTCACTCCTCTAAATTCTTGATCATGTAGGGGCCTCTCTTAAACAAACATATGATGACATAAGAATTACCGATGACAACATCTCTAACATATTGGATTGTAGAAGTGTCTTTTGGCACAATAACCTGCTTAATATAACAGGATTTCATTATTGATATGCTCATCTTTACTTTGTTATGTTGTATCTTCATGATGATTACATTGTGGTAATATTTAGGCTTGCACTACTTTCCATTTTCTTAGATGAATGTCATTAAAGGGTAAATAAAGGATTATAACTCCTTTTTCACTAATCTACAATACTTTGCACATTAATTAGTCGAAAACTATCAAACATGTCTCAGGTGAGACCTCCTTCCTTTGGAAGGTTAATATGCCAACATACTAGATTATATGGGCCTTTGTTGGGCACCTTATGCAGACCCTAGGTATAGAAAAGATACAACATCCCCCTAGGTGAGGTGCACTAGTCTACATTGACAGGCTTAATAGGGATTCCATCCACGAATGTTAAGAAGCATTTTCTAGGCTTCCCTGTAATGTTTTCCTTGGAAATATGTGTGTGTGCGCGCATGTGTGCATGCCCGTGCATGTAAGTGAACACACATGCATTGCTAGGTGCATTATAAAACCTAGTATGAGATAGATGTGTCACAAATGAGTGTAAAAGGACAATTGTAACCCTAAGTGGAAACTCCTTAGGTAATGGGGCCACTAAATCACTAAGTGGAAGCCATGGAATATCCCAGGGCAAACCCCCGAGCACTTCTCCTCATTTTGAGGATGACACTTAGGGTAAACCCTAGATTCTTTAGGGCATAAGGAAAATCAACAACATGTCTTGAATTCGTTACAACAATATACCCTTTATGAGCTTAAGATGTCACTTACAGGAATAGAACTTGAGTGGAAAGGATAACACTCCATCCCATAACCACTCAGGCTAGACCCAATTGACTTTCATGTAAGTGGAGCTACCCATGTAATGTTATCCAATATGATGGCTAAGTATGTGAAAGGGTGTTGTATAGAATTTCACCTAAGGTCCATGTTGTATTAATTAATATATAAAATGTCCATGTGATGTGTCATGAGTGATCAAAGTTGACCTTGTCTTGAAAGAGATAAATTAGCTATGCCTTGGAGAATGCATTAATGACATTTAATGCAAAGTCAACTAATGTTTATAATATTTGGCTAAGCATTTAATAGTTTTATTAAAAAAGGCCTTCAATAGGTTGGTTTATCCAAGGTTGATAGCGTTGATCATATTTGACTAAGTTGCGCAATAACAACTCTATGAAAGAGTAGAGATACAAAATAGGGTATTAGTCTAAATATTCTACGTTATGGACCTTTTTCGGGTATATTTTCCGGTTTGTTTTGTTCAAACCCCTGTTGGAAATCTTCAAAAAATATTAGTCACATATATTAGCTGTGGAAATTGCATAATATGGGTGTGATAGGGGTATTTGAGGGTGATGAATCCATTTATGCATTCAAAAACACAATTTTAATGCTTCCAAATTTGGATTTTATGAAGAAAAAAATTACGGGATTCCGACCAAAAACCACTAGAAAGTTCAAAACGTAGAATAAATAGACTACTCCCAAAATAGGAGTAATGGACGACAATGCAATGTTTGGAGACAATTAAAAATAGTTCTTCCTCACCATATGTTCTCAACAATCTCGATGGGAGAGAAAAAGCACAATAAGTTAAATAGCTAAGGATATCTTGTAATGTAATTGCTTGGCTCACTAAAACATATAACAATCTTAGTTTGAGGAGTATACTTCAGTGAATTGTAATATTGTGAGTAATAAATAGTGCATTGAATGCCAGGAATTTCCCCTTGTTTGAGATTTTCTTTAGGGTAAAAATATTCATGTGCACTTATTTGTTTGTTGCAGTTAACATTTCCATGTGTATGCTGATTTAATTTTTGCAACTAATAATTCACGTTATTAAAGGAAGACGCTAGTTGTGTATGTGGGGAATACACACTAGAAGTGACAACAATATACTATTTTTTTGCTTAAGGTTTGTTGAGATGGAGCATATATAAGCCTAACTTATTTATTTTATGGATTTCCAAACCTCTATTTTGGTGGGGCTTCAAGAGATAATCTAGGGAGAGTAGTATTAGGTGAATAATAAAAGATAAAAAGAAGAAATCTAATTGCTTATTATTCCCAAAACAAAGAGCTAACCACTAATAATTTTGTAGAGATTATGGCCTTGCCTAGAAGCATAAAATTAACACAAGAAATGAAAATAAAGTTTCCAACGATGAAAGGTGACTCCCAACTCATCATTCAAAAAATCAAACAACTCTAGACTATTGACGTGAATCATAATTTCACACCATTGATACTAGATATTACTTCTAACCCTTTAAGATATCCTTCAAATGAAGTTAGACTTCAAAGACATAAGATTAAACCATATCTAAAGATGAAGATGAGGGTATTACATAGAAATTGGACTAGAAAAATTAGGGGTGGATCTAGAATGGGGTGATCATAAGGCATAGTAGAAGGAACATAATTTCAACAATACAAATAAGATCCTATTGTTGAAATATTGTAACTTCGAAGAATATTCTATTGTATTTTATTATTGTAATTTATTCGAAGATGTTGTATTCCTTCGTCGGGATGTTATTATTGTATTTGGTCATCATAGAGTCATGACGTAAAACCTCCTTTGTAAGTCAGGTCGATAGAACCCTCCAGAAAGTAATATTATATTGTTTTGAGTCTTCATAGGTAAGTTGGCCCAGATAAGTTTGTTGGGGCCGACCTAGTTAGTGAAAAGTCAAGCGGAAGACAAAGTATATATAGGAGTGATGTGATCCTCATTTGGACACACACACTCACTTGTGTAATTCACATAGGAGACAAAGAGAGAGATATCTGCAAAGATAAGGAGCACTTGTCTGGCGTTTTGTCTTTGCACTTTTGATCATCTATATTAAGGAAGTTTTGTTGGGTTTTCTTCCCCTAGAGGGTTTCCCAGGATAAATTTGTGTCTATCTTGTGATTGTGTTTCTTTCAGTGATCCTGTATATGCTATTGTTGTGAACTTTGAATTGAATACTGATGTTATCTATATTAGCATATTGAATCTTAACATGGTATCAGAGCTATCTTAAATAGGACAACTTTCACAAGGTGAAATTCTCTCTCTCTCTCTCTCTCTCTCTCTGTGTAGGTGAAAAATTAGGGCTTTTCGCAGAAGTGGAATTTTGACTGCTATCAGCATAGAAAGGTGTGCCTCTCCAAGAGCAAAATTTTGAGACCTAGATCGATATTTTTGAGTGGGTGAAACTACGAGAAATTCAAACCCTAGTTTGACTCTGGACCAGAAAAATCCAGAAACTGCAGATCTGAAATTTACAAGTCAATTTTGAAGGGTGAAAATTTGGAATCTCCAGAAACCAATTGTACCAGTCAATTCGCCTCAATCAAGCACATCTCCTGGTAAGGTCATTTTTGCAAGTTTGAGAAATTTCATTTTTTAGTGACCTCCTGAATAAGATGGCCCCAAGCACTGAGCTTGAGGATAATCTAGAAGGCATAGAGAATTTCTGAGCATGGAAATATAGGATTGGCCTCATTCTTGAAGAGAATGATCTTTCTAAATACATCAAGGATGAAGTAGAAGAACCTAAAGAGGATGAAGCTAAGGAGAAGCACAAGAAGGACCTGATTAGGGAAAAGATGATCATTTTGATTCTATCAAAGACCACTTGATTCCTCAAGTGTCATCCAAGAAGACCCCGAAGGAGATGTATGATGCCCTAGCCAAAATGTATGAAGGAAAGAACATCAATAGGAAGATGAATTTGAGAACTCAATTGAGAGTACCAAGATGAGTTAAGAAGAATCCATTCAAGAATACTTTACAAGGGTTTTCCAATTCAAGGAACAACTAGAAGCTATTGGAGACACCCTTGATGAATATGAGTTGGTAATGACTGCTCTCAATGGTCTCACTAGACCTTGGGATTCATTCATCCAGACTACGTGTGCCAGAAAGGAAAGCATGAAATTTGACATTGTATGGGAAGATTGCATCCAAGAGGAGGCTAGAGTAGCCAATAGAGATGCTCTACTTAAAGAAGATGATCAAGCCCTAGCCACCCATACCAAGAGAGGAAGAAGTCAATCTAACTTCAAGAAGGAAAGCCACATGAAGTCTCAACCTCCCAAGAAGTTCCAAAGGACAAGAGGAAAAATTCCAAGAAGAAACTACTCCAAATTTCATTGTTACTATTGTAGATGGGACATATTGCCAGAGATTGTCCATTGAAGAAAGAATAATACAAGAAGAGGAAGAGCAAAAAAATACATCATGCTCACCTTGTCGAAGACGATGAAGAAGAATCATAAGATGAAGAATCTCCCAGGAAGCAAGCAAAGGAAGAAGTTGAAGAATATGTCTTGTGATAGTGGTGCTTCAAAGCACATGACATGTCAGAACAAGACTCTCTCCTGTTTAGAAGAAAATAACTCCCCTCATAAAGGATCACTAGGAGAAGCAAAATACAAGCTTGATGATGGAATAGAGTTCACCATCAGACATTCCATTAATACCTGCAAGGAGACTAGGATCAAAAGAGATCCTACCAAACAAACAACTATAAGTATTTGAATTGTCATTTATATCATATTGTTTAAATGATAGTATCTAGTTGCGCCGAGAGGCGCTCTACAGCCAAGTATGAGGGAGATATTGTTAATCGAGTGTTTGTCGATATTTTCGGCCATAAATAACATTTGTATGAGGGAGATCTTGTTAGTTGAGTGTTTGTCGATATTGTCGGCCATAAATACCGTTTGTCTTTAATACAAAATAATAAACAAATAAAAAATATTATGTTGGCCAATAATTAAGATTAAAAATACGTGTATTTTGTATTTTTGTGCGCAAATAGAAGGAAACCAACAAAGAGAAGGATTCAGAGCAATTTCTACAAACAGGTAAATTTCATTTTAATAATTTTCGTTTTAATGACTAGCATGTGCCTCGGCGTTGGAGACCTCCCTCCCAGCTCCTTTGCGACCTCCCAGCTCCTCCCCTCCACGCACATCCCTTCACACATGAACAGGTAAATTTCATTTTAATAATTTTCGTTTTAATGACTAGCATGTGCCTCAGCATTGCAAACCTCCCTCCTAGCTCCTCCACGACCTCCCAGCTCCTCCCCTCCACGCACCTCCCTTCGCAGACCTCCCCTCCTCGCAGCTCCTCCCCTTCACGCACCTCCCTTCGTAGACCTCCCCTCCTCGCAGCTCCTCCCATCTCCTCCTCCACGCAGACCCTCCCATCTCCTCCTCCACGTGATCCCTCCACGCAGCCCTCCTACCCTGCCCTCCCCTCCTGTCCTGCGTCCTCCCCTCCGTGAGTTTCCCTCCCCTCCCCTCCTGCATCCTCCTCTCCCAGCTCCTCCATGTAGCTCATCCCCTCTGCAAGCTTCCCCCCACTCCGCTCCCCTCTTGCGTGCTCCCCTCCTCCTCCTCCTCCTCCCCTCCTGCTGCCAACTGCACCCCTCCTCCGCCTGCATACTACTCTGCCCCTCCCGCCTGCACCCCTCTGCCCCTCCCGCCTGCACCCTACTCCGTCGCCGCCTGCACCCTACTCTACCGCCGCTCCCGCCTGCACCCTACTCTTCTGCTTGCACCCCTCCGCCCGTCCCACCTGCACCCTACTCCATCGCCGCCTGCACCCCTAATCCGTCGCCGCCGCCTGCACCCCTAATCCGCCGCCGTTTCCTGCACCCCTAATCCGCCGTCGCCTCCGCTTGCACCCTACTAATATTCAATCATATTTGGTCTAAGCATTAATATTAGCTCTTTGTTGCGTTCTCTTAATATAATCAAACACATTCAGAATCTGTTTTCTGTAAAATTCATTCTTAAAATTAATGAACTAGATCCATATCTGGCTTTTGAAAATCACATAGGGCGATCATTATCTAATAATTAATGAACTAGATCCATATCTGGCTTATGAAAATCACATAGGGCGATTATTATCCAATGGCGTTTTGTCCAATCTCATTAAAATTTAGATAGGATTGATAGAGACTATTTTTTAAAACGCGTAATTATTTGGTATTCAATGCATTCAATTTGATTTTAACAGAGTTGTTCTGGTAGGTTATATATATTTTTCCAAAGAAAAAAGAACGTATTTCTTTTATATTAAAGTTAACATATTTTAAGTGATAAAAATTATGTCTTTATATTAAAATTAACACATTTTACATGACCATGACCAGAAATAAGTTTCTTAATAATGTATTTACATTTGGTATTCATTGCATGTAAACAGCTTTCATAATGTCAGATTTAAAGAAAGATAAAAAAAATTATCAAAAAGTCTGTCATATATGACTAAAAATCCTGTAAAATCAAAAAATTAAACATTGATGAAACTTGGATCATCAGCAATGATAGAATTGATCAGGCCTTCCCATTTCTGCCATAGCTCGTCATCAAATAGAAGGCCTATTTTATATATTGTTTTGTTTTGTTTACAATCAATATATTTACTTAATATATATATATGAGCAACTTCAAATTAAGATAAAAAAAACATATACCATATACAATTCTGTATTCTTATATATATTCAGACCTATTGTAGATTAGAATCGGATTAATTCAATTAGAAATTCTAACAACAACCTGAAGTTTACGTATGATAACCAACAATGTTCAATGGTTTAAGCAAGCCAATTAAAGAATAACAATAATCTTGTGAATTAATGCCTAGATAATCCAACGGATTAAAAGATATACCAACGAGTATGTAATATTCTTATTTGAATGCGTTAACCAATTATTAATGGTTATAATTTTTTTTTTAAAAAGAAGTGAAACAAAGAACCCGTAGGAAGATCGATTCTCATTGGTGAGGATTATTACTTACTAATATATGTCATAAACCCTTAGGATTCTCAACCGTCAATAATTCTCACTTATATTAAAGTAATTATGTAATCTTTATTTTGAATATATTAGTGAACAAATTTTTAGTATAATCGTTAAGAGTGAGTAAGAATTTAAATAGATAGATAATTTAATTTTAATTTAGATACTTTTAGTGAAATATGGTTATTGAAGTATATATCAATGTATAATAATATATATATATATATTGTAAGCTGCATAGAAAATTATATTATAGTACAAAAAAGAGTACAATCCTCAGGAGAGGCTGAATATGACAGTCTGGTGCTACTTTCAGAGCCCATATTATAGAGAATTATAGAAAAAACTAGAGTAGTAAACGAATTATCCATTGATCATGAAAGACAGAAAATAGAGTGAGACTCTGCAATACATAAAGACAAAAAACAAAACTAGACAAGCTTGTTTAAGAGCTGGCTTTCGTTCCCTTAGAGTCTTGGATATCAGCAAAAATGGAGCAAGGACCGAAGAAATCATCTGTCCATTGTTGTTCTGGGAGCTTGATGGGCAGGGGTTCCGTTTTGCGTCGGATGATTTCTTCAAAGCCATCTTTACGAGTGCGTTTGTGCTGGGTGACCGCAATTGTGGATGGAACTAGAAAGGAGGTCCCAAGAGACACTCCTTGCACCACAACCGCCGCAGGGGAGTCCGGGACAGAGGTGAGTCCAGGGATTGGAGTTACCATGGAGTCATGAAGAGAGATATCGGTCTCCTGCGCTGTTGCCTGAGAGCCAGTACCTTTTTTGAGAGCAATGCTGTAATACCCCCAATTCGACCCTTAGGACATATGAGTCTTTAATGTAAATAAGTGTACATGTGATGTATGTTTTCCTAGCGTGGAGCTCAAGGCCAAGGCCCCGCTAGTGAAAGCCGAATTTTATTTAAAGGGCAAGTATTTGATATTTTGATACCATGTGCTCTTAAGCCATGGAAATTGTAATAGGATGTAAATAAACATCAGGCAATATAAAATGTCCAAAGCTGGCTACGGAGGCAACGAATGAGAAGGGGCCACGTGTATCCACTAGGGAGTGGTGAGGGGGCTATGGGAGTAAACCATAGGTTGCCATTTGTCTTTATGTGAACCCATTGACTTCCTTTAGGTGACATTAATGCCAATTGTAAGGAAGTGGTTGAGATTTCAGCCCATGACTTTGATGGAGTATGGGCAGCCCTGAAATTCGTATGGGAAGGTATGGGCTCTTTTGGACTTGTCCCACAAGTCACTCTACATCTTGGGGGTTGCTCCATCCTTATCCCCATTCCATTGTGGAAGTATGGGACATCTTTGCCCACCCAAAAACGAGCTCCCAACAGTGAGAAAACCAGAAATCGCGACTGTGAGAGAACCCACGTTTTGGGAAGCCAAAAACGTCCCGATTTGGTATTGGACGGAGAAATCCAATGGGGGATCCATTGGTAGGAACCTTGGGGCGAATTTGGGAGCAATAGCTACCCCAAAAGCCATGGGAAAACCCAGTTTTAATGGCCCAGAAAATGCATGACGGATTTGGGTTGTTTGTGACAGAGTTGTGAGAAATCCAGTTGTGGATGTATGAGCAGAGGATGGGATTGTTGAGTCTAGCTTGAAGAGTATGTGGCTCTGGGATTGAGCTTAGTGGACTAGCATCCTCCTCCATCTCCTATTACATGCTTGAGAAACCCAACCGTGTGTTGGCTTAGCATGGCTGTTTGAGTGAAACCCTGACTGTGAGTGAGCCATCTAGTTCCTCCTTAGTGGATACACAGCCCAGCTCGGGGGTGATCTCTCAGCTGAAAGAATACAGGCTGGGCAGAGATCTATGGTTGGGTGGAACGTTGCTCTCACGTAGCCAGTCGTTGGACATCATCTTCTCAAGATAAGTGTTCTGTGGATTATAAATTATTCCTTTTTGCATTCTGCAATATGTTAAGTTGCCCATGTTTAATGAAATGAATTAATATAGAATCCATGCATGGCATACGAATGAGATTGGGTCTCTGTATGTTGAATCATTCCTTGCTGTGATTGATATGATTGCAATTACTGTCTGTTTGAGTGCTTGTTAGCATGTTCATTCCGCTATGTTTATATTGAAACGAATCTGCATATAGAAGTTTTAAAATGTTAGTTATTTATGTGCAAAAATTATTGGGGCTAAATTTACAAAAGCCCGGTATGTTGTTAATGTTTCCTTCCCTGTTGTTCTAAGGAGAATGGGACATTACAAATGCTCTCCTTCCTGAAACCTGCAACAGGACCTTTTGTTCCAAAACCGATGGGCTGAGCCGGCTGAGGAAACAACGAGTAGAGGTGGCAATTGGTGAGATTGGCTTCCAATGCCACAAGAATGCCATCCAAATGAGCCATGGTGGACCTGGTGTCCGTTATGGACATCTTGGCCAAATGCCAATGGGTCAGCATTTCTTCTACCAACGTGTCGATCAGGTTCTTAAGTAGCCAGTAGTGATTCACCTATGTGCCCGAGCTACCAAAGGCAAGGATTTCAGCCACATTTCGCGATTCCCATTCATCCACCAAGTGTCGAACCGACATCGAAACATTATCCTTGTACCCAATGTTTGCAGGGATTCCCTTTTCGGTCGACGCAAATTTTCCAGTGCTTTGCATGGAGCCATGCTTGGAAGTGCCCCTGGTGCGCTTCATGGCCGTGTTGGATAAATTATAGGAGCGATGTACAAGGGTTGAGCTTTTAGCAGAAGATGCAGGCGGATAGAGCTGGGAGTGTGGAATGAACGCATGAGGATGGGTCGGGCTCTTCATATCCCGGAGGGAGCATCTAGGAGGGAGGAGCTTCACACAGGACATAGTAATGGTGAAATGAAACCAACAGGAATTAGAGGACATAGGGAACTGATCCGACATTAATACCACCCACCAAGCCATATGATCGGAGTCAGGTTGAGCATGTGAGACGGCCAGCTGGGAGTGGAATGAGCTTGGCATTTAAGCGTCGTCTCGAATGGAGGCTAGCCTGGGAGCTAGCGCCGGTGGAGATGGCGTGTTTAGGTGGCTGCCCTGTCCTTCACACGTAGTTGGGGCTTGATTTTGCATGCAGGTTCTGTCATCGCATACGGGGTGGTGTGGTGGTGCCATATCTGTTGACGCAACGTCTGAGGGAGACGCAGCAGGATCACCCGCATTTGGGAATAATATATTTATTAAGGATAAATATAATTTTTAATAGGATATAATAAAGAGTTATTTAATAAAAATATTATATTTATATTTAAAATTAAATTAAAATATAATATAAAAATTTATATTTATATTTAAAATTAAATTTCAATTTAATATTTAAAAATTAAATTTCAATTTAATATTTAAAAATTAAATTTATATTTAAAACTTAATTTGTCCAAGCTGAGCAAACTTCGGGAGATTTGATCCCTCTTGGCACTTGATAGAGCCTAGGATTTGGATCTACACTGGTTGTATACACATTTATTTAGGATGTGTGCAATGTCATGCATGTGATTGGTAAGTAGCCTATGGTGCTATATAACATTCCATTGCTACTTATCTAGAGTGAAACCTCTTTGCTAACATATTGGGAGTAGTGCACACTCTTAATAATGTCCTGATAGAGATGGAAGGCATCTAGAAAGTTACCATATGAATATGGGATATGGATGAATGTTGTAGCATTGGCTAAGATAGTGTGAATTCTGTTTTTATGCATATATTTGGAAACTATGAGATGTTTCTAACCATGTTATTGAATTTGACTTGTAGGAAGTATCATACAACGATCACCTACAAATGAAGAATGATGAGACTTGTTCCATAGAACAAGTGACAATGGTTCAACTATAAAAGACTTATGAAATCAAGTAGAGGAATTTGACTATGACGAGATAGCTAGACTCATGGTGTGATCGAAGTATATGAAGAAGATGTACCTCCCAGAATTGTAGAAGTTGCACCCTCCCCTAAAGATGAAACACCAGCAGACCATGATATGCTAGAACCTTAAGAACCTCCCACTATGAACATGTCACGAAAGAGAAATCCTACTTGGGCAAGAGAAACTATACAAGAAGCAGAGAAGTATGGAGCTCCAGAAGGCTCCACAAGAGCAAGCAAGAAGCAAAGCCATTTTCCAGTTATGTGGATTTGATGTGTGATCTTGTAGATCAAGAACCTACCAATTATGAAGAAGCTATACAAAATAAAGAATGGGTAGAAGAAATGACAGAATAATTCCAATCAATAATGAAGAATGGCGTTTGGGATATAGTTCCCAAACCAGAAGGCAAAAGTGTGGTATCTTCCAAGTGGATCTACAAGATAAAGCATGTAGCTGATGGAAGTATTGAGAAATACAAGGCAAGGTTTTTGGCTAGAGGATTCTCTCAGAAAGAGGGAATTGATTATGAAGAGACATTTGCGCTAGTAGAAATGTACACTTCCATTAGAACCATCATGGCACTTGCATCCATGATGAAGTGGAGTTTACACCAGATGGATGTGAAGACAGTTTTCCTGAATGGTGTGATTGAGGAAGAGGTGTACATAGAACATCCACAGGGATTTGAAGTTGAAGACATACAGACTCACGTATGCAAGTTGAAGATGTCTATGTATGGATTGAAGCAAGCTCCTAGAGCTTGGTATGGAAGGATAGATAGCTTTTTGATGAGCTTGGGATTTACCAAAAGTAAAGCTGACCCTAACTTTTACTTTAAGGTTATGGATGATGAACTTGTCATATTATTGTTGTATGTGGATGATTTATTTCTGACAGGAAATGAGAAACAAATTGTAGATTGCAAGAAGAAGCTCGCTAAAGAATTTGAGATGAAAGACCTTGAATTGATGCACTATTTTCTAGGTCTGGAAGTATGGCAGATCCCAGAAGGAATCTTTCTCAACCAAGGAAAGTATGTTATGGAGATCCTAAAAAGATTTGATATGTTGGAATGCAAAGCCATGGCCACACCCATGGATACCAACTTGAAGTTGTTGGCTGATGAGTCGTCAAAGTTAGTGGATGTGAGTCAGTACAGACAGATTATTAGGTCGTTGATGTATCTAACGAATACTATGATAGATATACGCTTTGCTATGAACACCCTGAGTCAGTATCTAGTTGAGTCTAGACGTATTCACCTGGTAGCTGCAAAGCATGTGATGAGGTACCTGAAAGGTACAATAGACTTTGGTCTATACTATGTTGGAGATCATGACTACATATTATATGGTTATATAGATGCAGATTGGGCTGGAAGTTTCTCAAACAGGAAGAGTACCTCAGGTGGATGTTATTGTCTGGGATCCGCCATGATCTCAAGGTTTAGCAGGAAGCAGTCCAGTGTTGCTCTCAACACAACTGAAGCAGAGTATATTGTAGCTTGTTTTGCTAGTTGTGAAGCCATATAGCTTTGAAAGTTGATGTCAGGTCTATTTGACCTGGAGTTGGATACCACGGTGATTCTATGTGACAAACATAGTTGTTTAAAGATGACAGAGAACCCAGTATTCCATGACAAGTCAAAGAACATAGAAATCCGGTATTTTTACATACGGGATATGGTACAGAAGGGAGCTCTAAAGCTCCAGTATGTGATCATTGATGAGCAAGTTGCTGATGTGTTAACTAAGCCTCTATCTTGAGTGAAGTTTGAGTACTTCCGTGACAAGCTTGGTGTGGTTCGAAAGGGCCTTCCTTGAAAGGGGGAGCAATGATGATGATGTTGTAGTGGGATTGTATCATCCTTGGACATTAATCCTAAAGTGACCCACAAACTTTTGTCTCTGTGATGTAGTTGCATTGATGATGATGTTGCAATGGGATTGTATCATCCCTGGACATTAGTCCTAAAGTGATCCGCAGAATTTTGTCTATGTGATGTGGTTGGGATTGTATCATCCCTGGACACTAGTCCTAAAGGGATCCCCAGAATTTTGTCTCCGTGATGTGGTTGGGATTGTATCATCCCTGGACACTAGTCCTAAAGTGATCCCCATACTTTTGTCTTTGTGATGTGGTTGGGATTGTATCATCCCTGGACACTAGCCCTAAAGTGATCCGCAAACTTTTGTCTTCGTGATGTGGTTGGGATTGTATCATCCCTGGACATTAGTCCTAAAGTGATCCACAGACTTTTGTCTCTGTGATGTGGTTGGAATTGTATCATCCGTGGACATTAGTCCTAAAGTGATCCACGGACTTTTGTCTCCATGATGTGGTTGGGATTGTATCATCCCTGGACATTAGTCCTAAAGTGATCCGCAGAATTTTGTCTTCGTGATGTAGTTGGGATTGTATCATCCCTGGACATTAGTCCTAAAGTGATCTACAGACTTTTGTCTCCGTGATGTGGTCGGGATTGTATCATCCCTGGACATTAGTCCTAAAGTGATCCGCGTACTTTTGTCTCCGTGATGTGGTTGGGATTGTATCATCCCTGGACATTAGTCCTAAAGTGATCCACGGACTTTTGTCTGTGTGTTGTGGTTGGGAATGTATCATCCTTGGACATTAGTCCTAAAGTGATTCTCAGACTTTTTTCTCAGTGATGTGGTTAGGATTTCATCATCCTTGGACTTATGTCCTAAAGTGAGAGGGATTTATCATCCCATAATTGGATTATGTGTGTTGGAGGTTATGTTGTTGCAGATGATGTTGTTGCTAATCGAAAGATCAAGAGTTGCTGTTGATCGAAAGATTAAGAGTTGTTGCTGATCAAGAGATCAAGTGTTGATGTAGACGATCGAGTGTTGCAGAATATGAAGATCAAAGATGAAGACTTAGTGTTGTAGAATATGATGCTCCAGTACTGAAGATGTTGAAGATGTTCCAGTTGTTTATATTGTTGAAGAAAAATTCCGATGATTTATAGATGTATCACCTTGATGTTGTTGATGATGCTCTCTCTCCTTTCTCCTACTGTTAGTTTTTCAAAAATTTCAATCCGATCTAGGATCTTAACTGAGAGAATAACATGTACAACATATCTACAACATATCAAACATGGACACAATAATGCAAGCACACAAGAGACACTGAGTTTCACCGGGGAAAACCAAGAAGGTGAAAAACCACGCAACTTCCTTAGAGATAGATAGAGCAATGATACAACCCAAGTATAAGAGATAATCCTCCTAGAAGCAGCTTCTCCTCCTCCACTAGTGCGCCACTCTCCAATGAGTGTAAGAGTGAGAAAGTGAATGATCAAATACAGTGCCTCCCACACTCTATTTATACTTGACTTGACTTGCTTAATAACCTTTACTAGGTCGGCCTTAACTTAACCACATAACATAATGCTGACAGGGCCAAACCCCAATAGGGTGGTCTAATAACCCTTTAACCCACATGACTTATACACGGCTGACCCCAACAAGGTGGTCTAATAACCCACCAAGTATAAGTTACGACACTTATGTATAGATGAATAATAACATCTCTATAGGAATACAAACACTTCTGTATAGAGGAATAATAACATCTCTATAGGAATACAATATACATATATGAAATACATTCCGAAGTTACAAATACATCAACACTCCCTCTTAACTAGGAAGGTATTTCTCGACACAGGTCTTCTAGCACAAGTCTTCTTCTCTGGATCATCGACATCGAATCATCGTCATCGTCACTGCTACTACTATCTCAATCAATCTCCGATCTACTCGTCATAGGAAGTTCTACAGAGCCAGTCCTTTTTCATACTGGATGTAGGCCCACCACCTATATGTCTTCATCATCTGTGCGAACAGTCTAATAGAGGTGGACTCTCAGGACTAATTATGTGATGATGCAATACTTGAAAAGAGCACCCCAGGAACATTTATGTGCCTAAGCATGACCGGCAAGATCTCTCGGGACTAATTAGATGCATCCCTTCACAACACCTTTAAAGAGAATCCTAGGAACATTTATGTTCCGCAGCACGACCGGCAAGATCTCTAAAGAGCATCCCAGGACTTATTACGAGCACAAAGCTCAACCTATCGGATCTCTAGGACTGATTACATGTGAATAGACAATACCTTTAAAGAACATCCCAAGAACATTTATGTGCCGCAGCACGACCGGCAATATCTCTAAAGAGCATCCCAGGACTTATTACGAGCACACAGCTCAACCTCTCGAATCTTCGGGACTGATTACATGTCTCCATAGCAATACCTCATCCTAGGAATGATTATGAGCACATAGCTCAACCTATCAGATCTCTGAGGACTGATTACATGCTACTTACACAACCTGCCACATATCATCTCTGACCTCCAAGTATCAACCTGATACTCATGATCCAACTGATCATCATTGCACGAAGCATCATCTTGATGCTCATACATTATCCAGAGTATCATCCTGATACTCATCATACATGATCATCCTGATCATCATCACTGCACCGTCCTGATGCATATCATCTAGAGAAACATCCTGAAGCTCATCATCCATGATCATCCTGATCATACAGTGCATCCACCTGATGCTTACACATTATCTACCTGATACATATCACATACATGATCCACCTGATCATACAATGTATCCATCTAATACATATCATGCATCTACCTAATGCATATCACATACATGATCCACCTGATCATACAATATATCCACCTAATACATATACAAATAAATGATCCAACTAATCATATCAAGCATCCAACATGATGCATATACATATACATGATCCAACTGATCATAACAACCATCCAACATGATGCATATACATATACATGATCCAACTGATCATATCAAGTATCCAACATGATGCATCTACAAAGTAGTAACTGGAGCATCGTCCTGATGCTCATCATCCAGCGCTTACATCCACATCCATGGGAAGGATCCTCCTCTCACCATGCTTGGAATGGATCCTGCAAATGTGTCCATCACTTCTTCCTTGAAGTGTCGTCAATTTGAAGAACACCAATCCTCTCTCTGAAGTATTCAAACTTCACTCTAGCTAGTGGTTTCGTCAACACATCTGCAACCTGCTCATCCGTCGCAACATACAGGAGCTTCACTGCTCCTCTCTGCACCATATCCCTGATATAGTGATATTTGATCTCAATGTGATTCGACCTATCGTGGAACACTGGGTTCTCAGACAGCTTTACACAACTCTAGTTGTCACAATAGATACCAATAGCATCCAACGGGAGATCAAATAACTCAAACAGTAGCTTCCTCAGCCTTACTGCCTCACAACTAGCCGAACAAGATGCAACATACTCTGCTTCGGTTGTACTCAATGCTACGCAGGACTGCTTCCTGCTAAACCAAGAGATCACACCTGATCCCATACTGAAGCAGCATCCAGAAGTGCTCTTCCTATCTACAACACTGCCTACCCAATCTAAATCAACATAACCCTGTAGGTTAAACTTTTGATTCGCATCATACTTGAGCCCATAATCAATTGTACCCTTCAGGTACCTCAGAATATTCTTTATAGCAACCAGGTGAACACCTCTCGGATCCGTCGGGAACTGGCTCAATCTATTCACCGCAAAGCAAATATATGGTCTCGTGTTCATTAGGTACATCAAGGACCCAATCATTTGACGATACACCGTGACATCAACCGGATCAGATGAAGCATCACATAGAAGATTCAGGTTCAATGCCATAGGTGTGGCCATGGCCTTGCATTCCATCATCCTGAACCTCTTCAGGATTTCTACTGCATACTTCGCTTGTCCAAGGAAGATTCCATCTGCACTCTGCCACACCTCCATGCTTAGGAAATAGTGCATCATCCCCAAGTCCTTCATCTTGAACTCGGCAACAAACTTCCTCTTTGTGTCGACAATCAATCTATCATCACCTGTAACAAATAGGCCATCCACATACAAGATTAGTATCACTGGATTGCCTTCCTCAACCTTGTAGTAAAGGTTGGAATCTACTTTACTCTTGGTAAAGCCCAAACTGGATAGAAAGTTGTTTATCCTACACCATACCAAGTCCTAGGAGCTTGCTTCAAGCCATACAAGGCTTTCTTCAACATGCACGCATATGAATTCCTGTCATGTGTCTCAAAACCAAGTGGCTACTCCACATACACTTCCTCCTCGACTACACCATTCAAGAAGGTTGTCTTGACATCCATCTTGTGTATCTTCCACTTCATCACTGCAGCCAGAGCAAGTACTGATCTGATGGAAGTGTATCTAGCTACAGGAGAAAAAGTCTCTCCATAGTCTATTCCCTCTTTCTGGGAGAAGCCACGAGCTACAAACCTCACTTTGTATTTCTCTATGCTACCATCTGCAGCATGCTTGATCTTATAGATCCACTTGGAAGTCACAATAGACTTCCCTTCAAGTCTTGGGACCACATCCCAAACATAATTCTTCATGATCAACTGGTATTCCTTGATCATGGCATTCTTCCATTACTGCATCCCGAATCCTGGGAACTTCAGATTCTTCAATATCTTCAATAGATAGTTTTCTTTGAATTTAATTTGTCGGAACAAATGTTGTAGTCCTTCTTTTGTAGGTGATTGTACACGATCTTTCCTACTAGTCAAATTCAATTGCATGATTAGAAACTTCTTATAGTTTATAGAACAAAGTCTTATACATAAAGGCATATGTCATACAGTCATGCAATTATCTTAGCCAATGCTTCAATACAACATTTATCCATATCGCGTAACTTTCTAAATGCCTTCCTATCTCTACTAGAACATTGTTAAGAGTGTGCACAACTCCCAACATGTCAGCAAAGAGGTTTCATTCTAGATAAGTAGCAATGGAATGTTGTACAGTGCCATAGGCCACTTACCCATCACATGCATATTAGTAGTATATTGTTCATTAATGCAATTATTCTAATATGCATAATACACACCCTAAGTTTAGGAACATAAGCATATACATTATTGAGCAATATTATTTAAACAAACAAGTATGCAAGAAATGACAATTCAAATACTTATCTTTGTTTGGTTGTAGGGTGGACTCCATCTCAATATTTGCTTCCTTGCAGGAACTACTGGAGTGTGCTCCCTCTTGATCTTTGCTTCCTGGATTACCTATCTTTGAACTTATATCCATCCTCAATCACTATGCATACTTACTAGTATAATCATTGTGTTATCCTCGAGATCTCATACATAATCATACATTCATTAGTATAATCTTAATACTATCAAAACACAATAATCTTAAACATGTATGGTCAAGATCATTTCATACATAGATAATTTATCACAATTATTTTACTTATGCATATTCATATTTGACCATAGGATTTTTCTGGTTAGTCATATCATCAATCAAAGTAAGAAGCATAATATGCCTAAACCCATGATTACTAACTTCAATGAATAATCATTATCAATCATGCCATGTATACTTATATAAGATATCCTAACACAAGGTAGGATTCTAACTTGATATAGGAAAAACATACCTGGATTAGCATGCTAGCTAGTTATGTCTAACATACCCTCATAATGTCTTCTTGTTCTCTTCAATGACTTGTGCTAGTAACCTGCATATCTCATAGGTTAACCATTATAGAACCAAGTTATACATACCTCATAAGTAGATCTTCTATGTGATCCATGCCAATGGATGAATCTTTGTCTTCATGTCACCATGGTCACATGTTCTTGAACTAGAACATGATTTGTCTTTCTTGATGTACCTTTCATGTTAGCGGACAACATCAACCTCATACAACACCACAATGCATTATTACAATCATAAGTGTCAAAACCCTAATCAATGAATATCTTCTATCATGCATTCATATTTTTATTAAGGTGATACGACAAGTCTAAAATTAATCAAGATTGTACTAATCTTAATGAAGACAAACATAAACTTAATCATGAACAGATTTTGAAACATACCCGTAAGTAATACCTGTCGAGTTTGCTTGTAATCTTCTTATGTAAGGCCTTAGCCTCATCTCCCTCTGAAACTGAAACTTCTTTACTTACGCAGGTGACCAATCCATTCTCTTCTAGGATTAACCCAATCCACTTGATTTGCAGAAACTGGATCTGGAGCTGGATTAGGGTTTGTCAGGGAAACCCTAAAAATTCAAACTTCTGAAAGGATAGAAAGATGCGCCTTGATGAGCTGATCAACCTAGTATACTCAGAATTTGAAAACTGCAAAGTTTTGCCCCTCAAATTTGCTTTTCAATCTTCTGGATTCACTCGGGAGGACCCTGAATTAGGGTTTGAGTTTCCCGGAGCTTCACCCAACCAAATAGTTTGATCCAAAGCTCTAAACTTCGATTTTTCCAAGGAGCTTCCAACTATGGTCACAGATTTCAAATATTCCCATTTTTGTAGAAGCCCTAATTTTCCACTTTTTCGATCAAAGTTCTGAACTAGGGTTTGATCAAGCCCAACCTTCTACCCAACCAAAAAAATCGATCTTGGTCTCTAAATTTCGATTTTGATGAGGAGCATCCAGCCATGGTCTCCGATACAAAAAATTCCAACATTCTCTGAAACCCTAAATTCTCGGAGCCATGAATGAAGGTGCTCAAAATCCAATTATGTTTTGACAGAAATATGCACCTGATTGTTTCTGTTGTAAATCCGAAATTTAAGATCTACAGGGTCTGAAAATTCTGCCTGTGGTAGCCTAACCTATTATCTTTCCAACCCCACAAGTCTGACCTCAAATGGATTCTCTGAGAGAGAGTTAGTCCAAGTGTTGCAACGTGACTTGTTTATGGGATAAAACAGGAGAGCGAACTTGTACGGAGTGCCACATGTCACTGGTTCAATTTCGACCTCTGAAAATCGAACCTGTGAAAGTACAGTCCATGCCCTACCTGACACTTGTTACAAAATTTCATTTGGAGCTTCTTATCCCAAGTTGTGACCTTTTTTCCTAGGTCACTTGTTTATGATTGAGATCTGTAAGAGGCAAAAACCCTATATTGTACAGATCATAAATCTGAACGTACAATGAATTAGAGGCTCTACTTTGGACACAAGGTACATGGAGATCTTATCTTCGACCTGTAATACTTTCAGATCCTAAAACTTTGCCAAAATGAAATTATAGTGAAAGTGCTACGATAACTGGTTTTTGCTTTATCAAGCCCTAGCTTTGTAAGTGCAACAAGTGTCATAAATGCCATACCATGCCTTCTTTCAGGATAGCTCTGATACCATGTTAGTTTTTTCAGAAATTTCAATCTGATCTAGGATCTTAACTGAGAGAATAACATGTACAACATATCTACAGCATATCAAACATGGACACAATAATGCAAGCACACAAGAGACACAGAGTTTCACCAAGAAAAACCAAGAAGGTGAAAAACCCCACAACTTCCTCAGAGATAGATAGAGCAATTATACAACCCAAGTACAAGAGATAGTCCTCTTAGAAGTAGCTTCTCCTCCTCCACTAGTTCGCCAGTCTCCAATGAGTGTGTGAGTGAGAAAGTGAATGATCAAATAGAGTGCCTCCCGCACTCTATTTATACTTGACCTGACTTGCCTAATAACCTTTACTAGGTCGGCCTTAACTTAACCACATAACATAATGCTGACAGGACTGACCCCCAATAGGGTGGTCTAATAACCCTTCAACCCACATGACTTATACAGGGCTGACCCCAACAAGGTGGTCTAATAACCCATCAAGTATAAGTTACGACACTTACAATATAAATGACGACACTTCTATATAGAGGAATAATAACATCTCTATAGGAATACAAACACTTCCGTATAGAGGAATAATAACATCTCTATAGGAATACAATATACATATATGAAATACATTCCGAAGTTACAAATACATCAACACCTACAGTTGATGTTGACGTTGTCAGTAGAATACCCTTCTAGTTAAGGGGGAGTGTTGAAATATTGTAACTTCGAAGAATATTTTATTGTATTTTATTATTGTAATTTATTCAGAGATGTTTTATTCCTCCGTCGGGATGTTATTATTGTATTTGGTCATCATAGAGTCATGAGGTAAAACCTCCTTTGTAAGTTGGGTCGATCGACCCCTCCATAAAGTAATTTATATTGTTTTGAGTCTTCCTAGGTAAGTCGGCCTAGTTAAGTTTGTTGGGGCTGACCTAGTTAGTGAAAAATTCAAGTGGAATATAAAGTATAAATAGGAGTGATGTGCTCCTCATTTGGACACACACAATCACTTGTGTAATTCGCATAGGAGAGAAAGAGAGAGATATCTGCAAGGAGAAGGAGCACTTGTTTGGGGTTTTGTCTTTGTACTTTTGATCATCTATATTGAGGAAGTTTTGCTGGGTTTTCTTCCCCTAGAGGGTTTCCCAAGATAAATTTGTGTCTATCTTGTGATTGTGTTTCTTTCAGTGATCATGTATATGCTATTGTTGTGAAATTTGAATTGAATACTGATGTTATCTATCTTAGCATATTGAATCTTAACACCTATAGGGGTAGTTAGATTTAAACATGGGCCTAGCCTAGATAATCCCGATGAGTTATTGATTCCCCATGGTTAAGAAAAACAATACAAGTTTGATCCTAACAAAAATAGCTAATCTTGTAAAAAAAGGATCATCTTTCCACTCACATGTTTAATAAGAATCTTATCAAAATTTTAAATATGAGTAGAGTTCCACCATGGCCACTCGAATATTTTCCCAATGATAAATGATGAAGGATATGTTGGGCAGCGGAAGTTGTAGCATCCCCTTCACCCTCAATAACAACCAGTAGAGGGGACATTAACCGCATTTGCCATGTACCTGACAACCTCAACTGCATGTGAAATATTTAATTCTAACCATTTTATCGCATACATCAAACCTCCTACTAAACTGGCATATGGCATATAATATATAACCTTTTCTTCCGTATAACTAGGACATAAAGTTGAAGAAAGCTTACAATGGAAAGCAAAAGAGATATTTACTAGTTTCACAACATTTATACTAAATCTCATTAGTATCCTTTTCATAGACTTCAGTTGTGATAACCACATCTTACCATTTGTCCCATCTATGTGTACTTCAATGCCCAATATTTGTTTTACCGCTCCTTGATCCTTCATCTGAAATGTCTTGTCCACCTGAGCTTCTAACCTGTTGATTTCAACCATGCTCTTGCTTGCAACAAGCATATCATCAACATGCACCATGAATATACCATCATAATTTTTTTTAAAGCAAACACAACTGTTATACTCGCTTAGGCTAACCATGAAGAAATCAAGCATCCTGTACATTTGCCTGGGATCCATCAGGACATACAATGATTCTTTGAGTTTGCAAACAAATCCACCTATGTGATCTTGAACAACTTCTGATTGTTCAATACATACTACATCTCTATAAATGCTAATTCCATGGGCAGTAGGATCCCACAATCTACAACTCTTAACTTCATCAACATAACCAACAGAGATATAGTACAAGCATAAATTCCAAAACAAAGATTCTAAGATTGGAATGAACTTGTAGTTTACCAATACATGCAACTCTTTCTTGCTCATATGACCTTGTTGCTAATACGTCCATAAATAAGAAGATACATCTGTTTCCTCATATGCCATTTTAGTACTTCCATCCAGCTTATAAAGATTCCCAATCGTTGTAGCCTTCATCACCACTAAACTTCCTTTCGACACTTTTAGTGCTCTACCTTGACCTGTACACCTGTAATCGCTAGAATCCAAAACTCCCATAGAAATCAAATTCTTCTTAAGTCCAGGTATATGACTTACCTCCGTTAACTTTCTAACAATGCCATCGAACATCTTGATTCTAATGCTCCCAACCTCAACAATTTTACAAGAATACCATTTCCCGTAAAATACAAAACCTTCATCGAAAAATTGGTAAGAAATGAACCAATCTCTATGTGAACACATGTGATGGGAAACACCAGGATGTAACAACCATTCTTCTTGATATTGTAATATACTAGAAACATATAAAGCTTCATCAATTATATCTGAATTTGTCTCAGGAAAGTTTGCTTCCTTTTTGGCTTCATCCTCAGATTCTTTTCTTTCCCAACAATATTTCTTGAGATGCCCTACCTTGTTGCAGTACCAACATCTTCCTCTACCCTTTCTACCTACTGACTTAGATCTGGATGTTCCTCTCGAATCCTCTTCTCTTTCTATAGATCGAACTCTAGTCATTATTGCTGCTAATTTTGAGGTTTCCACATTGGCTTTTCTCTACACCTCCATAGAAAACAAAGCTCCCACAACAATATCAAAATCAAGATTTTCTGTTGTGCTAAACCACATAGATGTGACTAAATGATCCTAGGATTAATGCAATGAACATAATAATGTGATTGGCTTCTCTTCATCATCGAACAAATTAGGGTATTGAAAGTATTTAGATGATCCATAATTTTTGTACCTTCATTCATTCGTAGAGTGTACAACTACCACTTCAAGAAGATCCTGTTTTTCAAGGACTTCGTCATATATAGGCTTTCCAGGTTGCTCCATAATCCTGTTGATGTCTCCTCTTTAGCAATGTTAAACAAAACTTCATCTACCAAGCACAAACGAATTGAACTGAGATATCTTGCATCTAGATCCTCCCAATCCTCGTCTGACATATCTGCGGGTTTCTTTGACTTGCCCGCTAATGCTTTTTGCAAACCTTGTTGCATGAGTAGATCCCGCATCTTCAGCTTCCACAACTCGAAGATGTTTTTCCCATTGAATTTCTCCAACTCGATCTTGGCACTCTGTACCTTTTCCATTTCCACAAGCACACAGACCAAAGCTTATAAAACCAAGTTTTTTAATATGGTGGACCAAATATTTCAAGGCTTAATTCCAAAAGGGAATTAATAAAAGGTTTAAAAGAAATATTTAATTCCTTAAAAACTTTTAAATAAAAAAGGTCCACCTTATAAACCTTTTAAAAACTTTAACATATGTCTTTTACCGCCTTTTGAAATCCTTTAAACATATATTAAAAAACATACACCTTTTTTTCACCGGAAGAAAGCCAAGGGGCCCACTCAAAGGGGCCTCACCCTATCAACACATATACCCCAAGGAATCTGCTACCCCAGCGGAGGAACCTGTCACGTCCCCCCCATCATACCAGTGCGATGGAGAGGATCGTGATGCTAAAACCGGGCATCTAGCCCCATGAACTCTTAACTAAGCATTCACATAATATATAAAAAGACATATGGAATGTATAACTATAAGAAAAACATAGCAGAAATAATATCAATAACACATCCATCATACATTCACGATATTCATCAAATAAATAAATGCAAAGTTAACACAAGAGAGTACTTATCTTATAACAAGTAGTCCCAAGCAACTGGTTATGCAACTGCAACGTTCCACCCAACCATATGCCAGTTGTGATCATCAATATCTCAACACACTGCCACCCCCGAGCTGGGCATGATCTCTACAAGGAATCAGGGAACAACATACTCACACATAGCCAAGCATACACCAAGATGAGCCAAGCCAATCTACAATTGGGTTTATCAGGTTGCTAGGAAATGGGAAGGAAGAATTGGTAAGCTAGTGAGCTCAAGCACGGAGCCAGGGATACCTCTACAAGATCTATCTAGCTTAGCACCCACAATGCCTACACACCCCACTCAAGGAAGTATTCCCTTCACCAATGCACAGTCCCTCAGGCCCTACCTTACAATCTAGAGTGTCTAAGGTGTGCATAGAAGAGTAGCCATCCCTCTTGATCGTCTTGAGAGGTTACTCCCTCCACTAGGTTTATCAAGCCAATTCTGTTCACTACCACTCCAAGTTTCTTGCTCACAGGTTCACATCAAAACAGGGATGCACATAACAGCAGAACCACACTTATTGGGCATGATAAAAACGTTTCTCCAGTGGGATTCCCAAAGAGGGGGTTTCTACCAATTCAGAAAAACGTGGGAAAGCCCAAAAACGAAATGGCAATTGGGGAACAACCCTGGAGAGTAGAAATTGTTTTCAGAAAAACGCCCATGGGTATTTTGGGGCAAAAACGACCTCCATCACAGTCCCCAAATCATGGCCCTTCTCTCCCAGCTGCTGTATAATGCAAAAACGACTCCCATGCATGGAAAATGCAGGAAAAATGGTGAAAAACGTGACGGGGAAAGACCCAGTAGTTCAGACTGCGTGAGAGAGGAAAGACCATGGGTTCAGAATGGATTTGGGCACCATTTTGTGAGTGTTTTCTTGCCCAAGAAGCAAAAATACGAATTCCCAGGTTGATGGCTTGCCCATGTATGAAATTGGCTTCCATACCTCTTCATTCCCAAGGCATTAACTGCCTCAACCAATTTCTAGAAGAATTAAATGATTGGGTCCATAACCCAAAATGGGTAGTTGGTGGTTTATGGGTTTTCTCATTGACACATGGATTAACACCATTGGCTCAAGGGTTTGAATAATTTCCCTCCCTTGTCCTTGTAGAATCATGCCCCCATCTCTTTGTTGCATTGCATAGCTAGTTGTGGGTTTTTCATTAGAATTTGTATTTACATGATGTCTTAATTTACATTGTGCCTATCTAGCACAAGAACCATAGGCATCTATTTTTAATTGCCGATACATAAAACGTTAAATCAATGGTGGGGCCTTGGCCTTGAGCTCCTCACCATGATTAAGTAACAATATTTACATCATTTACGATTTAATGCGAAGGGGGTCAAAATGGGGACGTGATAGAACCTGACCCCAACAGACCTAGGAATTGAACCCCAAACCTCTTTCTTGTCAACAACTTGTCATCTGGGGCCCAACCAATTGAGCTAGCTACTGGGGCTAAAAAACATACACTTTATGACATAACACATCCACCTTTTAGAAAAAAAACAACAAGGTTTAAATCGCTTTTCAAACTTTTAATTGTATACTTTTAAACCAATCCTTTACACAATAGAATATACCTTGTGTTTCATACCTCGTGTCTCACCACAAATTTTCACGTTTTGAAGGGTTATCGCCCCTCCCGATGAGGCTTGGGGGCGATGAAAAAATTGAAGACACTTATTGCTCCCCTAAGAACGTGAACAATGAGATGACCTTAGATCATCACTCCCTTAAATGGGCATTGGGTGTGTTGATCCAACTAATATCGCTCCAACAAGTGCCAGTCCTCCGTAGCTTCAACGAAAACTCAGTCCTTTTGACTATAACCTCCAACCGAGCTCTGATACCAATTGTTAAGCAGTGGAAGCCAACAAAGACACTAATTTGTAGCAGATAATTAAGAGACAATAACAATCACACAAAGAACACAATGATTTATGTGGTAAAACCCTTGACATGAAACATCCACGGGGCAATGACAAACAATAATCTTATTATTCAATCAGGGGATTTACAATACATTCAACATATTTGCTTCTCTGTGCCTCTACGAGCTTACATATATAGCCTTCCTCTCACAGTGTAATGAAACAAATTTTATTAATTACATAAACAACCCAATTCTATTTTGGGTTAATTTGTTTCAACCACAAACATAATTGTAGGATCTCCTAAAGAGAATAGAGGAAACCACCTTATCCTCCAACACCAAATAAATAGTTATAATCATTTTCAAAAGGATAAAATATACTATTAATATTCACTTAGAAGAAAAAAAAAATCATTAAAATATCCCATTAATGTAACTAATTTAATTTCTTAATATATATCAAGCTTTTTTAGTAAATGAAAACCATTTAACAAAAACTCTCTTCTATCTTACTATATTTTTAAGCAATAATCTATTTATTCTATGCTTTCAACGACGGTAACTAGACAGAAAATATGTTTTAACGTAGAACATTTAGACCACCTGTTTTTTATATTTAAAGATAATGCTCCCTCCTTACTCCCACTACTTAGCAACAACAAATTTAATACCCATCACTAATTCAAACTACTCCATTCCTGCCACTAAGCTGCAAATTGAATACCAATCACTAATTCAGACGACTCCATCCCGATTCCCTCCCACTAAGCCACATAAATTTTGAGGGGAAACAACGAGAAATAGTTTAAAAAATGAAAAACAGAAGGAGAAAAGTACCGTTCGCATTTAAAGCCGTAACGGGTTTTTGCCACATCATATAACATAATTTGTTAAAAAACTGCTAATATTAGCTTGACCTAATGTGACCAAAGATGGAAGCCACTCGAAGATCAACGGAAACATGTATAATTAAAGCCCTGACTTGGACTGATTTGACAAAAAGGGCAAAGTAGCAACATTCCATTATGTTTTGATCGATTCTACTGCTGTCTTGACGTAATATGCACAGACTTTTGGCGCTATATTTGAAAAATTAGGATGAGTGCCACTCACGTAAACGCAAATAGAGGGACTCCTCAAGCCCGAGAAGGATACTCAATGAATCTGATCATCAGGAAATGAAGGAATTAAGGCTCTATGGTTACAGCATGCGGGGTATTTTTGGGTGGCGACTTTGCATGTGTTGTTAAAGAAGCCGTTGGCGATATCACTTCTATTTTTAACTCCGTCTCGTAAGCTGATAAGTCCAAGACCGAACGAGGAAGCCCAACAGCTCCTTCCTTCCTCCACAACAAAACCATGCAATTTCATTCACACCTAATCTCTCTTTTCTCAGAGGAGTGAACAGACACAGGTACAATTCATGACAATGCCCCTTGCTTTTATAAATTTGTAGTGAAATGATTTAGATAGATATATCTCAAATAGTTTAGACATTTTTTTCTAGGTTCTACGAATTACACCATATCTATAATGTCGTCTGCACGCCTTCGGAATCCCCTTCTGTCCGATACAACCAACGGGTCCCTACTGCAAGAGCTACAGGTGTTGCTTGATTGATTTTTTCTATCTTCCTATGGGCACAAGCTTAGGTTTTTGAATTATTTAGGTTGGCTGATAGGTGGTGGTTGTTGTTGTTGTTCTGTGATTGGTGAATTGGAAATGCAGAGAATATGGGATGAGGTGGGAGAAACGGCTTCAGAGCGGGATAAGTTGCTGCTACAGTTGGAGCAGGAATGCTTAGATGTTTACAAGAGGAAAGTGGATGAAGCTTCCAAGCTCAAAGCTCGACTTCATTTGCAACTCGCAGAGTACGATACCGAACTGGCAAATATCGCTTCTGCTCTTGGAGAGCGCTCATTCTTTAACAGAGTTAGCCTTGCCCCTCATCCTTTGAGTTTTTTTTACTATTACTATTTTACAATTTTATTGATGTCGGGAGGTATGAAACCAGCTCTGTTATACCATCACTTTAACATTTAACATGAGGGAGAGAGATTGGAAGAAAGAGCACTGCCTTTTACCAATTCACCATGGGGTCATCCCCACCCAAAACTCCTAACTGTAAGTGTTGGAGTCCATATAGTCACTAATTTCACAATACCATGCCAGGTGAGGTTCAGAGATATGACATAGTTGTCACTATCTTATGTAGGTGGATAGACCGACGGGCACGTTAAGGGATCAGCTTGCTGCTATATCACCAGCTTTGGAGGAGCTGAGGCAGAAAAAGAAGGAGAGGGTCACTCAGATCTTGGATGTTCAAGTGCAGATTACTAAGATCAGTGGGGAAATATCTGGAAATTTAAAGCACGGGGATGCCAGATTAAACCCTACTGTTGATGAACGGGACCTATCAATGAAGAGGCTCGATGAGCTCCATCTTCAGCTTGAACAGCTTCATACAAGAAAGGTATGTGCTTATGTTCTTTTCCAAGAAAGGTATGTGCTTATGTTCTTTTCCAAAATAAGAAGGGATTTCAATCTTCTTTGACATAATTCTTGAAAAAAACTATAATAGGATGTAGTTTTTAACCATAGCTTGGGAAAACTATAGATGATGTTTGGCTCACAATATTCTTGAAAGATCCCTTTAGGGGTATAAAACAGGCTTGCTGATGAGGACCATTAGCACCAATCAATCCATTCTTTAGCATTATGGGAGAACCATTAGCATCATTCAATTTCATTGTCTCCATGAAGTTTTCAGCTGAGAAAGTATAAATGATGTTTGGTGTACACCACACCTGAAAGATCCCTCGAGGGGTATGAAGCCATGATAATCATTATAACCATTCAATCCAGTCTCTAAAACTATGGGAGAACCATTAGCACCATTCAAAGTATAGATTATGTTTGGTGTACACCACACCTGAAAGATCCCTTGAGGAGTTTGAAGCCATCCTTGCTGATGATAACCATTATCACCATTCAATCCAGTCTTTAAAATTATGGGAGAATAATTAGCACCATTCAATTTGGTTTCCTTTGGCTTAGAAGCCACTAGTGGATTATGTATTCCACCAAGGTTGCTCAGAACTTACACCTAGCCAGAGCCTCAACCACAATTGGGATTATGGTGGAACCATTTGCACCATTCAATTTGTTTGCCTTCAGCTTTGAAGTCACAAGTGGAGTATTTATTCCACCAAAATTGCCTAGAACTTGCACTTGGTCCTACTGTTGTTGGCATTATGGGAGAACCACGTGCACCACTCAATTTGGTTGCCTTTGGCTTAAAAGCCATGAGTGGATTATCTACTCCACCGAAGTTGCCAAAAAACTTGCACCTGGCCCCAACCATGGGAGAACCATGTGCACCACTCAATTTGGTTGCCTTTGGCTTAAAAGCCATGAGTGGTTTATCTACTCCACCGAAGTTGCCAAAAACTTGCACCTGGCCCCAACCACTGTTGGTATTGCGAGATTACCATTGACACCATTCAGTTCAGTTGCTTTCGGCTTAGAAGCCACGAGTGGGGTATCTTTCCTGCCACTGTTGCATGCACTGGAGCACATGCATGTTACTTGGTAGAACTTGAACACTGGTAAGGGCTGTATCAGCCACCTGCTTTCCCCAACCTGGCAAACCCCTTTTGACAAACCAAGAACCTATTGAAGAGAACTCCATTTTAACAATGCAACATATCATTATAAAATTTGGGGCAGAAAAATACAAGGACCCAGGTTTCTCAGGAGCTTGCTGTATAAATGTTGAGAAAATATACTCTCATATCAAATGATCAATCTCTGCCCCAATATTTGCACATAGTTCTAATCTAGTGCACATTTTGTTTGCTTTGGCATGCAAGATAAATGTAAATTAACATTTTTGCCCTGATCTCTGGTCAATTCAATCATCTTTTGCTTTAAAACTTCCATTAGGGATAGAATGGTAGTTTTAGATTTTGAATCTCGGAACGCAACCTTGCCTTTATGATAGCTACTTCTTTTCAGTTGTCTTTTCAATTTGCTTATATTAAATCTATCTTAGTAATTGTGTGCTTTTTTGCTCTTTGGACGTTGTTGTTATCATGTTATCATGTTATGTTGGTGTAAACTCCATCACCCTTGAGACTTCCTTTTTCAGCTTTGGAAAATAGTCTAAAACGATAATATTTTTGAGATCATCTGAAATTTGCAATATGGACTCTGGAGAGATGGTGGCAACAAAAATAATTTACAGGGCACATGCCTGAATATGATAGTATTCATCTAAGTATTTAAGTTGGGTAAGGAGAAAATGGTTCATGATCTTGGTTAGGCTTAGTGAACTTTTTGACGCAACCCATGTAAGGTTTCCGTTACACCAAAACATGCAGATGTCAGTAAATATTTGAAACCAAACACATAGTCCACATTATATTCAGATTGATACTCTGTAACATGCAGATGTCAGTAAATATTTGAAACCAAACACATAGTCCACATTATATTCAGATTGATACTCTAACCCCCCTCCGACGTAACTCGGGGGGAATTGAACCCGTGACCTGAGGTTTGATGCTGTGTAAGGTTTTCCATTACACCAAAATCTGCAGATGTTAGTAAACATTTGAAACCAAACACATAGTCCCATGATCACATGGTTAGTCCATATTATAGTCAAAAGTGCAACGGTTATTCAACCGATACTCCAACAACCCAAGTAATGTGCTTTGGTTTTATGCAGTTGTAAGATCTTATAGTCAAATAGTAGCTAGTCCTTTAAAGGTCTCTTAAACTTATATGCTCATGACTTCTGTATACTAAATATATCCTACCTACTAGACCTTCAAAGGATCCATTGAATTTTTTTACAAAGTCTTCTCCTTTTCTGTAAATCTAGAAACCTCAGAACTTACGCATCAGAAAACTGGTACAATCTTTTGAATTAAGCTGTTATATTGTATATCTTTAAATACTACTTGAACCTTGAATCGTAAAATTAACACTATTCTGCAGTCCATTTTTTAAACTGTGATGATATATCATGGAATGACTGAAACTTTTTCTCAGTTGAATAAAGTGTTAATGTACTAATTAGAATTTAAAAAATTTCGTTCAGAATTTGTTATGATACATGTCACAATGGATAATTACAGTTTATATTTTCTGTGGAATCTTTGGGTTAATTGACTTTTTTTAATATTTTAATGCCTACAGAATGATCGATTACAAAAAGTGACTCAACAAGTTAACACTATACGTGATATTTCAACTGTCTTGGCTGTTGATTTCATCAAGCTCATCACTGAAGTTCATCCAAGCTTAACTGATCAAAGGGATAGCCAGTCAAAAAGCATTAGCAATGACACCATTGCCAGGTTAGCTCAAACAGTATATTCCTTAAGAGAAGAGAAGCAGCGCAGATTGCGAAAGGTAATGCAGATGCAGAGCTCAGTGAATGTTAGATATATGTTTTTATGATTATACAATCTTAGTGTTGTTACATTTTCCAGTTCCCTCGTAAAATTACAAACAGCCTATTATGGTGAAAAACTGATGTATATTACTGAATTACACTTACGCTGAAGTTTATAATGTATTATATAGAGACACAGAATGACATATATTTTTTTTAAAAGATATTGTATGTTTCAACTTTCGCAGCAGTTCGGGAACAGTAGGATGAGTTTTGGGGATTGTTGGAGAGACCCCCAAATTTTGGGGAATGGAAGGGCAGGGGACATGGGGGATCCACTCAGGAATATAGAAAAACAACAAACGAACTCTTTGACGTTTTGACAGAATATTTTCTCTTGTTGCTGCCCTCTCTTCTCTTGACTTGCAAAATGAATTTATGGGGCAATGGGCGAAAGTGGGAAGTCAAATGCATATTAGGACCCTTCCATAGAGAGAAGGAAAACGAATCATTAAGTACGTATTTTGACTGTTTTTTTAGGTGTCCTCCATTGGCTTGATAGATGTCTTGGCGTCCCCTACGACAATGGACATTCTCGGGATGGTAGGGTATGTGCCTAGTTTGCCCCCACCCGTCCCTCGAATGTACTGAATGCAAGGGATATGTCCTCATGGAACATAGGTGTCGAAGTATAGAAGAAGATTTTCAGTTACAGTCTTGTGGTGGAAAGTCAGGTAGTACTTAACTTATGACCTATCAGCAATCACTCGGCTATTATACTAGTTTACAATTTTTATGGATTTTACATCCACTGTATTGAATTCTGCATTGTTACAATTTCTATGGATTTTACATCCACTGTATTGAATTCTGCATTGTTAATCTTGATTATGGATGATACGGCTTTCATTGCAGTTTACCTTCATTGCAGTTTACCTTAGTGCTGTTTCAGAGTTTCTGTCTTGTTATCTGACATAACCCATATATGAGCGAACAAGACAGAAAATTTCTCTCCACGCAAGTATCGGATTCATGACTGCAGTGTTTTTAACTTTCTTCTCGCTACTTTATTGGCTTAATATATTTGAATAGTCTGAATTTAGCAATAGAGACTAACCATGACTTTTAATGTCACACAGCTTCAAGAACTGGGGACAACGTTAGTAGAATTGTGGAACCTGATGGATCTTCCCACGGAAGAAAAGACAGCATTTGAACATGTGACGTCTTATATCTCAGTTTCAGTCGATGAAGTCAAAGGACCAGGACAGCTTGCTTATGAGATTATTGAACAGGTAAACATTTACCTTCCTTCACGCTCATGACATTTTAGATTGAGCATAATATCTGTTTTTTAGACAAGCATGTATCCATAAATAATATCCTCGGGTTGAAATGAAATGTTCTCAATTATATTTTCAGGCTGAGGTTGAGGTCCGGAGATTGGATGAGTTAAAGGCTAGCAAAATGAAGGAGCTTGTGCTTAAGAAGCAAACAGTGCTTGATGAGATCTATAGACAGGCTCACATGGAGGTGGACGGAACATCAGCGCGAGAACGTCTAATGGATCAAATAAATTCTGGTAATCTGGAATGGTCATTATGTCTGCTAGTCTTGTAAATGAACTTAATGTGAAGATAGTGATTGCTTTGCATCTGCTGTGAAGGAACGGTTCTTTCAGAGCTCCTGTCTAGCATGGATGAACAGATTGCCAAAGCAAAAGAAGAGACACTAAGTAGAAAAGAAATAATGGAAAAGGTGGAGAAATGGTCGGTTTTTCGTGATGAAGAAAAATGGCTCGAAGACTACAATAAGGTAATACTTTTGCCCAAGTTCTCCTTGTGTAAAAGTTGATGCAGAACAATTATATTTTGAAGTATGATCTTTGGTGTGTACAGGATCAGAACAGGTACAGTGCTGCTAAAGGTGTACATATAAATCTTAAACGAGCAGAAAGAGCTCGACTGTTGTTTAGCAAACTTCCTGGTAAGTATTTCAAAGACCTCTGTGATGAAGATGCCAAGGACCAAAACTATATAACTTCAATCATGGAAACTCTTTTGTGCATAACCTTGTTTGCAATGATATAACCTTGGAACTGTTTTTGTATGTAGCTCTTGTGGAAACTATTGTGTCAAAAACCAAGGCATGGGAAGCGGAAAGAGGGAAACCATTCTTATACGATGGAGTGAGGAGTCATTGCTATGTTTTCTGTTTCATTTAAAAGACCAGGATTATGGTTTTTAATATGAATTGGGTCGTCTCTGTTAACGGGATCTGCTGTTTATGGTTTGTTAAAATCTGTTAGGTGTCGCTATTGTCAACTTTAAATGAAGATGTCATTTCAAGGCAGGAGAGAGAAGAAGAAAAAAAGAGACAAAGGGTATGAAATCTAGGAGTTTACACTGGAATAATCCACTGTTGTTTCAGTTCGATTTGTCAATTAATATATTAAATCAGCCATCATTTTTCAGGACCAAAAACGTATTCAGGAGGAACAGGCAAATGAACGTGAAACCTATTTTGGGTCAAAGCCCACCCCCAGCCCCAGTAAACCGAAAAAAACTGCAGGGCAGCGGGGAAGTAGCAGCAGTGTACCTGTAACTCCAAATCGACGGCTTTCTGCTGCTCCCAGTCGTCAACCCCTATCTGCCAGTAAGGATGGTAAAAGAGAACATTCTAAACTTCAACCAGTCAATATTGTTGCTCTTTCAAGAGACGATACCGGTCCACAAGCTTCTGAGCATAAACCTTCTACTTCTACTGCTTAATTGTTTCAAAATGTTGAGAAGCCCTGCAAAATTCTTGTGTGATAAGTACAAAGTCTACCCAGAAAGTGATATTATTCAGAATATCGATTCCTGGTATGATTTCAAGAATACTTGGATATTTTCCCAAGGTTAATGCTGTGGCAGAGTAGAGGTGAATGACTAACACGTTTTCTTCTCTAAATAGGTTGAAAGTGGTAGCGCAATGCGTTAAATTACATTCCGTGAATATATAACGCTTGTCTGGCAACTCTTGATTTTGATTTTTTTTTAGTCGGTTTCATGTGGAGTATGGCATTAATTAACCAGCGCTTTACTTTGGAGGGAGCTGCGGATTTTTAAATTTTGTTGAAGGGACACTTCTCAGCACTTTATTTTCAAAGCAGACAGCTTATTTCTGTATATTTTTAAAATGCCTTGTAAGTAAAACATAATAAACGTTTTGAAGCGATTTGACCTCACTGCGCAGTTCTCTTATTAAAATGATGCTAAAACTTAAAATGGTTCGTGACAAACAGATAATTATCACATTCTACCTTGACTAGGTATTTTGTTTGATACGCTTGAGTGCAGTTATGAGTGGACTGTGGGATAGAATACTTTTTTGTTTTTTATAGGAAAGTCAACAGAGTAATAACAAATTATTTAAATCATTTATTTTAATTTTAATATAAATATAAAAAGTATATATATATCTTAATTTATGATCTGTCATATATATAGCTCGATGAACTAGTTCAAGTGGTTGAGTGCTATAAGTTGTGAGTAACAGAATTAGACCTCGTAATTTCTCCAGGATATATTTCAATATATATATATATATATTATTTTACATAATTGTTTTTAAATATGGAAAATGATCAATTAATTTATAATTGAATAACTTAAATTAAATTAAATAACCTTTGACTTTTTTTATTTATATATATATATCTATATATATATGAATGATATGATAGTGTAAGTTATTTTATTATAATAACAATATTTTTATTTTAGGATTTTGTCCCAATTAGTTAATTCCGTCTAAATCACAATTAACTTTGGTTTGATTCTCAAAGTATACTTAATCACAATTAACTTTGGTTAGGTGGTGATTTATTAGCACTAACTTAGGTTTGATTCTCAAAGTATATTTACATGAACTTTTGAAATTTTTTGAAGCTATGCTTTAGCTAGAAATTGGGTGTTTTCTCTATATTGTAAAAACTGTATCTTCTTATTGCAATGACAGCTATATTAGCAATGTAAAAAATATAATGTCAATGTGGTTGATTGAAGTATCACATGTTCAATCCTGAGTGTAATGTTGCATATATTAGTTACAAGAATTGAAATCTAGAATACATCACTACTTAAAACATGGTGGAAGAGAGTAGAGTTGAAAGTTAAGATAATAAGTCAATGAGTTTTTCCTATTTATGTTACTAGGCCAATTGTTTTTGTTTGATGAAATTGCACATATTGGATCCATATAATCCATAATTTGAGGACATGAATGGTTTTTGTAGTTGTTGAATATGCCTTTCTGATTATAATGCAATTCCAACCAATTTGATGGTGAATTTCAACAAAGATTGGACACTCATGAGGGTAAATCATATCGTGCCCCACAATTTTTTTTCACACGATATAGCTATGAAGAAAATTACAACGACCTCCACAATCACAAGAAATACAAACATTTAACGCCAACCAATGGCAAAGGAAGTGACCAGCCCCTTGGGCAATAGAGTATTACATCCCAAATGGCTTCCAAAAGGAGAAAAACAATGTTGTCCTCAGCGAAAAAACATTAGGTCAACCGCAAAAAGCATCTACAAATCGGTTTCCACAACCAAAGAACCAACAGAAAAAGTGCCAAAAACAATGATCAAAGACCATACAAAAAATAGCTACTAGACTCCCGAAGGACATTTGCAGCCCAGAATTCAAAAAATAATCTGCCTTCCACCATAGATAGCGCCCTTTTCGACAGAGTGTCTGCCTGAGAATTCTCCTCCCTGAGAATTTGGGTGAACTGGATGGCATTAAGCTCTTGAAGTAGTGTTTGGATCATCACCAGCCAAGGCTCAAGAGAAATAACATTTAAATGCCCAACGCCCTTGACCCAATTCACCACCACCTGGGAATCCCCAGCAATCTGTGTAAGCTCCAACTGTCTGAATTTCAGAAAATATAACAAACTTCAGAGGGCACAGACCTCACTTCTCATATTAGTACCTATGCCAACATTCATCCATATGTTAAAATAACAATGAACATTCAAATAAATGATAGCACCAGTACCACAATTTGTAGCCAAATCCTGGGAGGCCCCATGAACCCGAAAATGGAAATGGTAGAACTCTGCAAATTTGAGAAGTCTTCTCGACCATTGAGAAATCCCACATCTCATAGTGAGCCGCCAACGCCTTCCCCGCCACCCAAGTCGACTTGAGGAATTTATCTTCAAATATGGCCAAGTTCCTGGCCTTCCATATCTCCCAGATGACCACACAGGCTAATGCCGCAGTCCTGTGGCTATCATGGTACCAATTTTGAAGATCATCTGCAAATGAGAGATCTGTCCATACAGGGAAGCTAGCAAAAGAGCCTCGGAAAACATCCGAAACACAAATACTAAAGGCATAATTGAAAAATACATGAAGATTCGAATCCTCCTATTGTTTGCACAATAAGCAAAAACTTGGACCTATGAATCCGTGTCTATGTAGATTGTTCCATAATAACAATTTACCCTCTAGTGCCAACCATATGAATATTTTTATTTTTTGAGGGATATTCCAACCCCAAACCACAGTGTGCCACCATTTGCTCATATCTGTGAAAGGAAAAAGTGTTTCATATGCTAAACGAGTCGTGAATGAACCCAAGGAGGTATTCCTCGACCACACCAGAGAATCATCCTCTAAGACAGATGTATATTACCTCTTTGCAACGCCATAATACATCGCGACCATTCCTTGACCATTGAGCCCCGTAATCCCAAATGTACAACACTGATCCAAACTTGCAATGGAGAAGCTAAATACGACGTCGGGATAGCGTGATGAAGAGTAATAAAATCCCTCGCTCTTAGATAAGCACATAATTCCATAGAAAATTGAACTGAGAAGGTACCCCCATAATGGGATCAACACCCAACAAAATATGTCGTCCATTCCCCACCTGCCATGCAATCCAATCCGCCAATATCTGAAAGGCTGAAGTAAGGCCAGCCCACATATTCGACACTCCTTTTGTCTGAATGCAACCCGCTCTAATCCACATCTGTACCGAAAGTCCCTGAAGATATTTATCCTTCACCATCGATCCCTAGAGCCCCTCAATCATAAGGGCACACCAGAGGCTCTTAGCTAACAAAGTAGAAGAAAAGTGATAGATATTCTTGATTGCCCAACCTCCTCACTTGTATGGGGAAGCCAATCTATGCCAATCCACCAAGTGCCATTTATGAACATTATGCCTGGACAAGTTAAAACTGAAAATTTTCCTGCGAATGGCAGATAAGATTGACTTGGGAACTTTGCTCAATGAGAATCAATAAACCCCAATATTTTGAAGGACTGATTTAATCAGTGTTAATCGACCCCTAATCGAAATCCATCTCCAACACCATTTATGTATTCGCTTATCAAACATCTTGAGCAGCCAAGACCAGTCGTGAATTCTATAGGCATTCGGCTTGATGAAATAGCCCAAATACACCGTTCCATCCACCAACGCCTTAAACTTAAAGTGTAGTAAATATGTTAATTCCAAACTTAGTTGATCATCCAGCTGATGTTCCAGAAATAAAGATTTATTTTCATTAATAATCATACTTGTAGTGGAGCTGAACATATCAAGAATCTCTTTAAAGTTTTTCCATTCTCTAATGCAAGCCTTACCAAAAAGCATCACGTCATCCGCAAAAAGTTGGCGTGTCACTGAAATATTTTTGGAAATTTTGACCCCCTCAATTTGATTTTCGACCTTAGCTTTAATAATAAGCCTGCTCATACCCTCTATCACAATCAAAAAAAGCAGAGGGGACAGTGGGCACCCCTGATGAAGTCCTCTAGTGGTTGAGAAAAACTTCGTTGAGCTACCTTTAACCAAAACCGAGTAATGCACCGAGGAGACACATGCATTATCCATTTCATAACAAGCCAAGGTAAACCAATTTGAATGAGTGCCAATCGAATAAACCCCCAATTGACCTTATCATAAGCCCTAGTCAAATCCATTTGTAGAATTAGTGCCTTTTTTTTCCGAATCTTGATACTATGAAAGGTCTCTTGCGCCATCCCAATTGCATCCAGAATCTGTTGGTTTTCTAAGAACCCAAATTGTTGTGAAGATATCTTCTTTGAAAGTACAGGCTTAGTTTTGTTAGCAATAATCTTCACAACCCCTTTGTAGACCAAGTTGCACAAATAGATTGGCCGAAAGTCATCAAAATATTCCTACATAGATGTCTTAGGGATCAGAGCAATAAAAGTTGAGTTAAGGACCACATGGATATTGCCATTTATCCTCATCTCCTCCACCATTGCCAACAGATCTGAACCCATAAGATCAAAAAATTCACTAAACAAATCCACAGTCCAGCCATCTGGACCGGGGCTCTTAGCTCTAGCAAATTTCTGGATCACCTTATGAACTTCAAGGAGGGTAACTGAATTAAAAATATCCATACCTCTTGGTCTGTGAAGAAATGTTGGAGCTCCCAAATAACCTTTAAATGTTCGCTTATTAAGCATGACCCCGGATCCTCATAGTACTGCTTAAAATGTGATTCAACCTCCTTGCAAAGTTCAGATTATCTACTTATAAGCCTCCCATCACTTGTTTTGATTGACCAAATGGAATTCTGGACTCTTCTATTATCAACAAATTTATGGAAAAATTTATTATTCTCATCACCTAATGATATCCATAACGCCCGACTCTTAAGTCACTAGGTCTCCTCCTCCTGCGATAGCAAAAACAATCTTCTTTGTTCCAACAACATAATAGTCTGATGAGATTGTAATGACCCTCGATTTTTAATATGAAGTGCCAAAGTGAGTTCACCTTCGATCTGTCGGAGCTCCCTAGATTGTACCAACTTTCGTCGCCGTTCCCATTTCATAACAATAGATTTTAAGCCACTTAGTTTTCTGATCAGGTAATAAGTAGGAGATTCATTAAGTTCAATAGTGAAATCATTCCAATACTTACTAACCAGCTCAATAAATTATGAATCCTTTATCCAGGTATGGTTGAACTTATATGGAAAATTATGTTTCTTATCTTCAAAGTCCAGCTCCAAGAGTATAGGATAGTGATCCGATATCTTTGACAAATTAATCCATGACCTATACTTGAAAACCTTATCCAGCAGAGAATCGACTACCATAAACCGATCCAATCTTTTAGATACACACTCTTCACCTGTCCGGCCATTAATCCAAGTAGGATGCACAGGAAAAGGCTCAATATCATTTAATCCCAACTCAGAGAAGAAATCTTGAAAATAGCTGGATAAAGGATCCAAACGACAGTTTTTACCCAACATTCTGTAGCCGATAATGTAAGATTAAGGTCACCAACAATAACTAAATTACGAAGTTTTAATAAATCCCAAGCTCAGTCACCTCCCAGAAAGATTTCCTATTCAGATAAGGTGCATATACATTTAGTAGATTACATACACCAGAGAAACCCAGTAGTTGTCCTTTTAAAAAAATGCCCCAATGAGTCCCAAAGGCCTTCAAATTAGCAATGTGAGGGTTCCACGCAGATAATAACCCCCCCGATTGACCATCAACATCAATTGAGGCCACAAACCAGTCCTTTTTGAGAGACTGAAAAAAGGTCCATGCTTTCTCGATCGAGACCATGGTTTCCTGCAAAAATATGACATTTGGAGACTCCTTCTCCAGCAAATGCTTGAGGGACAATTTTTTCTGAGGGCCCCTCGTATGTTGAAAGAGAGAACCTTCATCTTTTCACCCTTGCCTAGGCTTTCAAAGATCTAAGTGCCCGTTTAGTGGATGAAGATTGTGAGATAGGAATCGGTACAACATCCGAACCGATAGGAGAAGTCATGAGAAGAAGTGAAGCTCCTTTCCGGCCACTACGAGTGTGTAATGGAGATAGGTTCCTAGGTAAACCCCCCATAACCATTCCTTTAGCCTTCTACATGGAAGGAATATTTGAAGTAGTTTGGATTTTATCCTCCAATACCAAGTCTACTGGCAGATTTCCAACATAGGTCATAAGTGGAGTCTGTTTAGTATTACCACTCCGAGACAACTTTGAAGTGTGATCATTATCCGGACTTTTTGACAATGGAGCAAAAACCTTATTAGACTGACAACAGTTTAGTAAATGCTTCGAGGGCAGAATAGAAGGGTCCTTGAGTACAGAGGAAGGAATAACCTCAAAAGTACCAGTTCTAAGGGGATATGGAAGATCCACATATAATGACAGGGATCTTGAGATAGGGAGATCATCTCCCACAGCGATAGCCGGGGAAACCATAGGTAGATCATTCCCTAAAACAACCCTATCCCCAATAACAACCCCCTGATAAAAATAAGCCCCCCCCAATAATCGCATCACCTATATTGTTCCCTTTTTTTCCAAGGAATTGATAAACTCTTTCTCAACCTCATTCAAAGAATCTGTAAAGGATGGGTCTAAATAATTTAACTTACCCCAAAAGAGAAGTCGAAGATTGTAAAGCTGGAGTCTCCGACGGGGGTAAACCCTGAGCCAGAAAATATCGAAACTGTGTTGTGCCATCTGAGCCTTCACTGCTACCAGAAGACCAAGCTAAAACCTCCTCCGACGAATATTCCTCATCTGTACCCAAAGATGACCTCAGACAGTCTTTCCACATATGCCCCACAACCATACATCTGGAACAATGGAACGAAAAACCCCAACAATCTAGGGTTTGCGAAATGTTTTTACCCCTCCAGTGGATATCCATTTTCTCCATAAGTCCTTTGGCCATATCAATCTCCAGCAGGACACACCCAACTCTTCTATCCATACCTTTTAGGTGACCCTCCCTTAGATATAGAAATTTTCCAAGATGGTTCGCCACTGCTTCAAAGGCCTCCTGTTTCCATAACGCAAGCAGGAACCCTGGAAAATGCACCCAAAGGTGTCGAAAGCAAATCCTTTCCTTGTCCGGATCAAACCCAGAGTTCCAACGCTTGAGCATTAAGCTACCTATTCCTTTAATCCATGTTTGACCCAAAATACAAGTAGCATGTTCCTCTATTATGAAATAAAATACATACCAACCTTTGTTCAAAATGAGTATATCAGGGGTGTACCCAATGATTGGTGATCATTTCATTGCTACCCAATGACCAATATCTTGTGGGTTCATTACGATGTATGAAAACTTCCCTACTAGTGCTTTCAACGATAAAGCAACCACCCCTTCCAGACCAATATTGTTCCCCAAGATTATATTCACCTCCTCAGCCCGGAAATGCTAATTTTTGCATTTCCTAATGTTCCCAACCTTCTGAACAAAACCTTGCACACCTCCCCTATTCCCACACCCTGCCAACGGGACAGAAGAGGAAACCGAGGGTTTTTTCCCGTTAGTTCGGAGAGTCCTAGATATGCCCGTCAAGAATAGTGAACCCCCACTCGATAAACCATGTATTCTGACCACCAAGGGACCCGTGTCATCCTTTATGGGTTCCTTTCCGACATGACCACGAAGGAGGGCACGATATTCCTCATCGTTTTTTGGCAATACTTCTCACTCCCACCATCCATCCGAAAGGGAGGTTTTGTCAGGATTAGGAGCATCCCCCATCTTATAAAAAACAAATATGACCAAGGCAAGTCAGTAAATCTTTTTTACCTCTTCCTTTTACTGACATGGACTAGTAACAGACATCTCACAACAGTCCCCACTAAACTATGTAAAGATCTTCCTCTGTCAGCCTACACCGTTCCTTGAAAACCAACCACTTACATCAGACAAATCTTGAAGCACACCACCCCAATCACCATGCCACCACAACCGTCTATCGTCACCTTCCCAGTAATCCTTCGCAGCTCAAAACCCATTCAGACCCCTTATCACCAAAAAAAACCACCTATCTAAATGTAACATCAAACTAAAACCCAACCGTCATTCAACGAAAATCCATCGGCCACCAAACTATGTAACCCTACCTCCATCAATCTCTAGTTCAAAGGGCACCAAAACTACAAAACCCTACCTCCATCAATCTCTGATTCAAAGGGCACCAAAACTACGAAACCCTACCTCCATCAATCTTTGGTTGACGCCTCCATCCAAATACTCCCACTCTTTACGCCTCCTATCGTGCCCCACACTTTGAGCACTTGTTTAATCTCGAATTAGAGATCATTGTTGGAGAGTGAATTGAGCTAACTACCTTTTGACTAGGGTTGATAAGACTTTTTATGCGTTTTTATATAAAAGTAACTTTTGTGAGCAAGAAGTTATCAAGTATTTATGGTTATGCAGTTTTATTTCACACCGGGTGAAAAAAAAAAGTTGTGTCGACAATAGTACATCTAGCGAGATGCTAACTCTAGATAATCTCCTAAACAGATTCATACCAAAAATACTTTCACAGCCGGAATTCTAAAGCTTTTCACAGGGAGAATCATATTTTTACAAAAAGACAAGGAGGAGCCAAGAAGTTGCATATAGGAACCATCAATCATAGAGATGGACCTAGTATCAAAAAACAAAAAACAACTTCAACAAAGCTAGAGAAACTCCGATTTAACCAAGACCCAATCCCTATATTCCTCCAATAGCATCTTACCATCCATAGGGCCCAGGGCACATTTTGATAAGCCGTCTCCTTCCCTGTTAAACTGTCTGAGAATGTGGCTAAAAGAAATATGAGAGAAAGCATCTATCAAAGTAGAGATCCTCTTCATCCAACCTTCTAAAATTAACGAGCGTAAGCAGGGTTTACCACTTGCCCAATCTACAACACAGAGCGAATCTCCAAAAACCTGTAAAGTAAGAAGTCCTTTTTTACTGGTAGACCATAACAGACCCCACAACGCTATGAGCTCCGCTCTCGTGTTGGTACCCAATCCTGCTTGCAACGAGAGACGAAAAACGTGGCCATGATCAATCTTCAAGATCATCACTGCATCGCATACTCCAAGATTCACTACGCCATCAAAATATCCCAACGGGAAAGGGTAGTCTGATTCAGTAAAAATTTGAAGCTTTGGTGTCTTATAGATTGGATTAACCCTACAAGCCCATAAAATTGCCGACATGTTGGAAGCAATCATATATACATCTGACTTGACATTCTGAAAGATAATCCTATACGGCATTTCCAAACCTCCCAGATAACAAAAAATATAAGTGAACAATCTCTAATTTGTCGATCAAACCGAAGATGCAAATTCTCTTCAAAATTAGCACGATCCTAGGTAACAAAAAAGTGGAAATAATTGCCCAGTATCCTCCAAAGGGTTTGAAAGAAACAATAGGAAGCAAACATATGATTAACTTCCTCCAAAGCTGAATGACATAACAAACAAAAACCTGGTCCCGTGAATCCTCTCTTTTGTGGATTAGGCCAAGTTAGAACCTTATTTTGCAAAACGAGTCACATAAAACACTTGGTTTTTATAGGACAGTTTATTGTCCAGATTTTCTTTAACCACCATCTTGATTCAGGCTGAAGCTCACCCTCCAACAAACAATAGTACGCTAATCTAGCACTCACCATACCATCAGAAACATTATACGACCAAATGATCTTATCTTCTTCCTTTGTAAGAAAGATACCAACTTGATGAAGGTTTTCAACATAACAATCCCATTCAAAAGAAAGAGAGGGTTCTAACCCTAAATCCAACGCTGAAAACCATTTAACACAATCACCAGTTTGAGGAATCACAACCTGATTGAGAACATGTAAACTTGTACAATGTAATGCCTCAATAAGCCCCCTAGAGAGCTTATAGACCTGTCCAAGACCAAGGATAGGATCAATACCAAGATAAATTTGAGTCCCACGACTTGCAACCCAGTTAATAGCATAGTTGATAATCGACCATGATTTAACCAAGCTCCTCCACAAAACTGAACCATAGGGATGCTTTTTACCAAAACGAAACCAAAAAATCAGAGGCAATCTATTTGAATATTTTTCTTTTACAAGTCTTCCCTGAAGGACTAAATGAAATAAACAACGCCATAAATTCTTTGCACATTATGATAGATTAAAACATTTAAGATCCTTTATGCCCCAACCTCCTAAATGTTTTGGCCTAGAAAGATCCTCCCAATAGGCCAAATGAAATTTTGTAACCCTCAGCTTTCCCGCCCAAAGAAACATAAATATAATCCTTTGAACAACCGTAATCACAGAAATAGGGACCGAAAAAAGGGAAAACCAGAATATTGGGATACTTTGTAAAGCAAAACAAACTAGAGTAAGGAGACCTCCAAGGGACAAAGCCTTATATGCCCAAGAATCGATTCTTCTCTGAATTCTTTTAATGATTCCAATCAAATACTTTATAATCATTGGGTTTTAGGTGAAAAACCAAATACTTAATTCCAGACCCCAGATCCATCATCTGAAATGGGAAGAGTTCACCAATCCGATCTTTTAATGCCGAATCTTGACAGTGATAAATAAAACAAGACTTATGAACACTCACCTCCATACCCGATGCACCACAGAAGGTGGAAATAATCCGTTTGTACTTCCTCCAGTCTGAAATAGAACCTTCTCCAAATAAGAGAACATCGTCAACAAATAACATATGAGTAACATAGAGAGCATTTGCCACCTTTATACCTTTTATAAGACTTTGATTTTTTGCCTCCTGAATCAGTAGGCTGAGTCCCTCAATTGCTAGAATGAACAATAATGGTGAAAGAGGACATCCCTGCCGTAAACCCCTATCACCTCTAAAATAAGAGTTCGGTGAGCCATTTATTAAAACTGCATATTGTTGGCTGCTTTTCTGGGCAGACCCGGGTTTTAATGAAGCGCAGCAACAAAACCCCTTGGCACACTGGCCCTTTCGGCAACGAGCTGCGCAGCAGCTCGAGGTCTCACCCGAAGTGGCTATGGGGGGGTTAAGGAATCAGGTTTCCTTAACCGTGGTGACGCGGAGATTGTTCTGTTTCTCTTCTTCTTCCTAAAATATCGGCGGTCGGACCCTCCCGCAGGCCGCTCGGCGCAGCTGCGTGGATTCCTTCCTTGGCAGGTCTACTGCGCAGTTTCTCCTCTCTAACGCAGCAGGCAACTATCCCTTGGGTCGATGCGCTAGACACTTCCTCGCCCTTCACATCCAGCACAGTAACGCAGTCTGCCCTCGCCGCAGCGACCGTGCGTTACTACTTCTTCAGTACTTAAGACACTTATAGTTATCAAGGGATCTTCCCAACTCGCTCAAACAGTCACAAAGATAAGACAGAAGTCTTGCATACACAAATAATGAACTCTAAATAGTTATCATTCACACAACATTATAACAAGAAGATATAAGTGAAGCTCATCTCCTCGAGGAAAACCACGTCCACGGGAGCGTTATATTAACCAGAAAATGATAGAGTTATACAATATGCTGCGCACACAGCTGCAGCCTTAGATCTTACAGGAAACTCCACGCACACAGCTGGGAGCCCTTCTCTCAGTCAAGTCTCCTCTCTATGGAGATTACAAAGGCACAGACGTCGACTCAGACTGTCTGGCAACTCAGGGATTAGCTCCTCGGCTATCCGATTTCCTCTCTAGTTCTACGCACTGGGTAGAAAATACAATGAAGGATAATCAACACATGATCTATCCTTTAGACTGGCTCTCTAACAGTCTAGTATCTAACTCTCTAATTCTCCAAAAGGAAGGAACTGAAAAGCCACTCTACCCATTACAATGATTCATATATATCGGTGGCCATGACGGTCACACCTTTACAAAACTGTGGGCCTTTCCCAACAGTGATTCCCAAAAACCCTAACCACGCACATGGCTAGGTGTACTGTAGGCGCCGCTTGCAGTCACGTTGCCGCTTCCAGCAGGCTCCGTGAATTCCGGCGCAGATTGTGGGTATGGGCGATCGTCCTTCGCCTTCAATGCTCTGGTCCGTTGCTCCTCCTTGATCCGAGCAACCATAACTTCTGTACTAAGCCTTTAAATGAGGGTAGCTGAGCCCTCTACTCCATCGCCTTATTTATTATGGTAGCTGAGCCACCTTCATTCTTCGATGACGTGCGCGCGATCTCCGCAATTTCCGGTCCGTGATCTGCGCTGAGATCATCCATCTGGCACCGTACTGCGCACCGTCTCCTTCTTACCCAAACTTAGTGCTTGTCCCAAAGTTAGCACTTTCCTTCCATACTCGTGCTTTTTCCCAAAATTCGCAGCTTTTACTATAGCTGCGACCTTGGCCCCAACAGGCCCCCAACACTCACTTGTGGCTCGCCCTCGAGCCACTCGCACTAGCGCGTGGTTGTTTGATTTGCGCATCTGCGTTTGCTTGAATCTCCGCGAATGTTTTCTGCCATTTCGCAATAGCGGAGTCCAATTCCTCGATACACTCATCAGCTGTTTGCACTGTTTCTGCGGTCGTTTCATCTTTAGTGAGTGTATCAATGAGCTCTTGAGACTCGGTAATTTCTTTGATTTTTGTCTCAACCTGGCCAACGATTTCAGCATACTCATCCATGAATGGCTGAATGCTGTTGGTGAGCTTCTCATCTTCAGTTCTGAGCTTGTGCAGTTGCTGCTGCATTTTGCGCACTTCGCCCATTTTCTTCATCTTTGGCAAGCCTGTTAAGGACTTAGCTTCTTCATTCAGAACAGTGAGAGACTGTTCTGCAGCTTGCACCTGTTCTGATAGTCCCACTTTAAAAGGGAGGTTCACAAGCTCTGACCATGCTTCCATAGCCTGGTCCATCAGGTTCTTGGCTTCCTGTACTCGACCTTTCATTCGTGTGGAAGCTCTGCTCAATGCTTCAAATTGTACCTGCGCATCATCCGTAAGATGCGCAGCAACGCGAGCTTCTAGCTCAGCAATCTGGGTTTTATGGCCTTCTGCCATAGCAGCTATTTCTTGCTCCAGGGTTTTCGCCCTTTCGCCAATAATTTGAACTTTTGCAACCAGAGGGAGGTCTGGTTGAATCTCGCAAGCCGGCAATTCCTGGGCAATCTCTTCTATTGCGTTTCTGATGCCGGTGTCTTGCGCCTCATAGAGTGCAAGCTTCGCAGAGATATTCTTATGACTTTCCTTCAGCTCTATCTCCTGCGATTGCAGTCGTTGGTTTGCCTGGAAAGTAGAGAGCTCTCTAGCTCTCAACTCAAGAGAAACTTTCTCCTGTACAAGCTGTAGGGTTTCTATAGGAATCATAGACAAATTAATTTCTACAGGTCCAACTGTGCTTACCTGTAGTTCAGCTAGAGGATCTGGAAGTGTCATGCTGGTAGGCGGAATATGCACGACAGTGTGCCTTTCTGTGAGTTCTTCAACTCGCTCATCAGTTGGAACTGGTTGTGGCGCCTGCGAAGTAGATGCTGGCGCATGGGTCTGCGCAATCCTTCCTGCGAGACCTTTTAGTTCTACAAATTGTAAGTCTAGAGCACTTCGGATGTGAGCATGCATGTTCCTCATCTCACGAAATTGCTCTTTCAAGTATTTGTCGACCTCCGAGGGAATGGCCTCAGTGGGATGCGACACTTTCTGCTTCTTTGTGGCTGGTTCTGTTGAGCCTTCATCGCTTCTTTGCTCAGGGGATTCCTTGCCCTTATCCTTTTCTTGCGCAGCGGCGGGTGGCATCGCAGGTGCGATGTCAGCTGCTGCTCTCCATTCGTCCGACCACGACTTAATGGTTTCTTCGACATCTTCTGTGGTCATCCTGTAAAGACCTAGCGCCCAGTCACCTGGAATGTCGCAAGGCCGAAGGTAGAGTTGATGGATGTCGGCAGTAAAAGCCAACTTCCCTTCATACAATGTGGCTGTCTCCTCGCTCAGCCTTGGCATATCTTGTATGGTGTCTCGGAGGAGATAGTAGTACTCACAAAAAACAACGCGATTCATCTTGCGCTTCGCGGGATTAGGGGAATCCCAGAGGTTGATGTAGCGCATGCCGGCAACCTCTCCTGCGCGGCGTGGACGGAACTGAGTATTTGGGGGCTCCTTCCACCCGACGAGAGCGCATAGAATTAGAAGCCACGAAAAATGGAATGATTGGCCTGGATTGTCCTGCACATTCAGGCAATCAGCAAAAAAAGAATTCAGCAGGAAGAGAGACCAGTTGTACTGTTCTCCCTCCGTAGCTGCGATAGCGAGCTCGACGACAGCTCCAGTAACTTCTTTCGGTCGGCACTTTGTGAGAAGTCTGCCTGCAAGCAGACTTCCTGTGAAGCGAAGTGCCTCATCTTCAACGGTCGTGAGGTCATAAGCCTGACCTCCTCTTGTCAATTTATATTTCTGGACCAGCTTTGCAGCTAATTTTCGGTCCTTCTCCTTTCCCACAAAATGGATGTTGGGATCCTTACCAACCTTGGATAGACCGGTTATACGGTGTATCAAATCAACATTTAGATCAATTGGCCTCCCGAGCCAAAGGTAACCTCCATGAACGCAGGATAGCAGTGTTTTAACGACTGCGTTCACTTCATTGCTACGCCCAAAGTGCGGTAGCTTCAACAAATTCAAGAGTCCAGGGCGCTCAAGATTTGCTGCAAATCCCTTCGAGATAAACTCATCAACCTGCCTGGTGGGATTATGGACGATATCCAGATATCGGTCCAACTGAAACTGAGGATATGTCTTATAGTCTCCAAGGTTAAAATCAGAGAATTTAACCAATGGAATGTTTCCCAATAGTTGGCCTTCTACCCGCACACTAGCCGGTAGTGGCGGTAGCGGAATTGGATACTTTGCATTCTTCGGAATCTGTACATCCGGCGCATCATCTGGATGCGGCGGAATGTAGTTCACCATAGACGCGAGCGGCTCTGGAACAGGTTCCTCCGGCTGCTGCAGAGATGCTCTTGTGCCTGGAGATGTTCTGGGATCAGTAGCACCGGGGTGTACGTAGGTCGAAGCCGTCACCGGAGTGGCCATGCCGAAATCTAAGCCGCGGCGTAGGAATTGACGAACAACTTCTTCAGTCGATAAATTCTCCGTCGTGAACCAATGTAAATAACAAAACTCTGGACAGCAAATGGCGGATCTGCGTAGGGTATGGATGCTGAAAACAAGGGAAAATAGTCTGCACACTCGGCTCTGAAAACAATAATGCAGATCTTCAAATACAACTTATGCAACTCGAGACGGTAACCCAAAAATGATACAAGTGTGAGGTATTTATAGCCAGCGGGGGTAGTAAATGCGACCAAGTGGGGTTACGTAGCGGTAGGCGGCTACTGATGAGTTGACAACACGCTATCCTCCTTGCCGTAGCGGTGCATTTAGTGTGATTGACGGGTTCTGACAGCCTTCCGGGAGAAGCTAATGCTTTCGGCGCCTGGGTTAAATGCAAATCTTTGGGAGATTAAGCCGAATCCGTCAGAACGGGTAGAATTAAATAGCGGCCTTATCCTTCATTTATTCAAACGCGGCTACATAACTGCTGTAATTCAAAATTTCCGGCGGGTCATTTCAACTTAGGAAACTGTGCCTCTATGGGTCCACAACAAAACTCTTTTCAGCGGCAAATTATGAAAGGGGACTTCGCAAGAGCGATAGTCCAATGGTCCATAAAGAAAAACTTCGCCAGAGCGGACCGCTAAGCTTTGTTCAAGCAATTTTTATTCAGGATGCGCGGATATTTCAAGGAACTGCGCAGGAAGCTGGAAACTAAGGGTGTGTCGCAGCTTCCGTGTAGACTAAATGCGATGTCTCTTTCAACTACACTGGGCATCTGCATTCTTGAGTAATATATTATGTCGACAGGGCGGAGTGGCCGTCGCAATAAAGCTTAAGCCGACTCCCGTTTATCATTGCAGGTAGTAGTTCTCCATTCAGCTTTGCAAGCTGAACTGCGCCTCCGTCTGTTATTTTTATTATCTGAAAAGGACCTAACCAATGCACACGAAACTTGCCTGGAAACTTGATGAATTTACTATCATAAAGGAGTACCAAGTCTCCTTCTTCAAAGTGCTTATGCTTAATGTGCCTGTCATGCCAAGCTTTCTGTCTTGCCTTCTGTACCTGTTGATGAAATCCGGCCAAAAGTCTGTCTTCTTCTAAGGAGAGCAGTTGCGAAAGTCTTTCATTCATAGTGTCAGGATCTGCCATTTCTGTAATTTGCGCAATTCGGAGACTGGGAACAATGTATTCCATGGGCATAACTGCTTCTTGTCCATACACCAAGCTGAAAGGTGTGTGACCTGTTAGTTTCTTGCAAGTAGTTCTGTAAGCCCATAATACAGCTGTGACTCTAAGGTCCCAATCATCTCTTTGTTGATTACAGATTTTCGTCAGGGCATTCTCAAGAATCTTATTGAATGCTTCCACCGTACCATTAGCTTGAGGATGGTAGGGTGTACTCTTATGGTGATTAATTTGAAATTCTTGAGTAAGGGCCTCTATAGTCTCATTGAGGAAATGTGTACCTTGATCACTCATGAGGATCACCGGGCATCCAAACCTAGTGATAATGTTCTCGAAAATGAACTGCGCGGCAGTAGCAGCGTCGCAGTTCTTAACTGGCTTCGCCTCAGCCCATCTGGTGAGGTATTCAGTAGCTGTAATGATATATCTTGCGCCAGTTCTTTTTCCTGGTGGGTTAATAGGTCCTACAAAGTCAATGGCCCATTTATCAAAAGCACGCAGTGTGATCTGGGGTCTTAGCGGCATTTCATCTCTCCTTGAGGGTTTTCCTGTGCGCTGGCACACATCGCAATATTTACAGAATTCCTTAGTATCCTTGTGCAATGTCGGCCACCAAAGTCCTGCGGCTAATATTTTCTGCGCAGTCGGCTTTCCTGCGAAATGGCCTCCTGCGGTACCTGAGTGCGCTTCTGTGATGATAGAGCTCTTTTCATGTGGTAAGATACATCTGCGCAAAATTTCGTCAGGGCCCAACTTATAAAGCTGGCCTGCTATCAAAGTGAAGTCTGCGGCTCGAACAACAAGTTGCTTCTTTTGCTGGATTGTAAACTCAGCCGGCGCTTGTCCGGTAGTGAGAAACTTAAGAATATCAGAATAATATTCGTCTGCTGCTTGGATATAAAACAACTGTGCGTCAGGCAGATTGTCCTCCAGACTCGTAGGTTCCTCTCCTGACTCTATTCTGGATAGATGGTCAGGCCCTGCATTCAATCTGCCTGGCTTTACAATAACCTCAAAATCATACTCTTGAAAGAGCAGTAGCCATCTGCAAATTCTGCCTCCTAAAACTGGTTTATTGACCAAATATTTCAAAGCAGAATGGTCAGTATACATTTTAAAGTGAGCTCCTAACAGGTAGTGTCTGAATTTCTGTAAGGCATACACCATAGCTAGTCCTTCCCTTTCTGTAGTGGTGTAATTCTTCTCAGCTGTAGATAGCTTTCTGCTGGAGTAAGCAATTGGGTGGTCAATACTTCCTTCTCCAGACTGTGTAAGCACGATTCCTAATGCTATGGAAGAAGCATCAACATGAACATGAAAAGGTTTTCTCCAATCCGGGAAAACTAGAATAGGCGCTGTGATCATCTTTTCTTTAAGTGTGTCCAAGCTCTGTTGGCATTCTTCTGTCCATTGGAACTTCGAATCCTTCTTCAGCAATCTTTCCATAGGTGCTGTGATCCTTGCATATCCTTTGATGAATTTTCTGTAGTATCCTGTATGTCCCAATGTAGTGCGCAATTGCTTAACTGAGTTGGGCGCAGGTAAATTAGCAATGATGGCAACCTTCGCAGGATCCATCAGAAGTCCTTGTCTGCATACAATATGTCCCAACAAAATACCAAAGGGCGCACAAAATATACATTTTTTCAAGTTAAGGGAAATCTGATGCTGTCTACATTTTTCTAGCATCATGCGCAGATTCGCAATATGGTTCTTTAGTAAACCAAATACAGTCCAGTCATCAAAATAGACTTCTAAAAACTTGTGGATAAATTCTTTAAAAACAGCAACAACGACTCTAGAGAAGATAGCAGGTGCGTTTTTAAGACCAAAGGGCATTACCGTATACTGGAATGAGCCCCATTCAGTTGCAAAAGTAGTCTTGTGGCGGTCGTCCGGATGGATTCTGATCTGATGATATCCCGAGAAACCATCAGTGAAAGAGTAAGCCTCTTGTCCTCCAACATTATCAAGTACTTCATCTGTGAAAGGAGTGGGAAATGGGTCGTGCGCTGATGCATCATTGAGTTTGCGCAAGTCGACACAAATTCTTATTTCACCTTTCGTTTTCTTTTCTTGGACCACCATAGGACTAATCCAATCGCTTTCCTCTACTGGCTCAATAATACCTGCTGCAAGCATCTTATCAATTTCTTCTTTGACTTTTTCTTTGTAGCGCGGGTTCAACCTGTATGGGCGCTGCTTTACTGGCTTGGCATCTGGTTTCAGAGGTATGCGCATCACTCCTAAGTCTCCTAGGATGCCTTTCATTTCTGTGAACTTGGTAGGAAAGATATCCTGGTAGTCACGTAATAAATCTGAAACATGCGCAACAGTTTCATCATCCCAATAGTCTCCTATAGAAGCAAACTTTGGGTCAGCTTCTGTGCCAATGTTAACTTTCTTGAGCTTGACGTGTTCTGTGATGGCAGGAATATCAAGCTCAGGACTTTCAATATTGCGCGTCCCTTCTGATTCTGGGATATTGATGTTACGAGGATCATCCTCCTCATCTTCGGCGGTGAAGTTATAACATTCCAGGGCATGTTCTATCTGGACAGCCCAATCTGGTTGGGAATATTCTGTTACTAGACCTGGTTCAAATACCTTCTTTTTAATACACTTCAGAGCCTGATCAATGCTTGGATGTTCTGACTCAAAGCTAAAGGTAAGTTGAAAGCTTTCTATCATAAGATCCCAAGTAAGAGTGCCTTTGCGCAATTCTATTTCAGTATACCAATTCCTTGGAATTGTATCCAATGTGTGGATGAATTGGTGAACCCACTCATCTTCCGGAATATCTGACCATTGCTGAATACATGCTTCAATGTGTGACCTGGGGTCACTCTGTCCTTCATATTTGCGTAGCGCTTCGGCTGTAGTGTCCTGAAATCTGCGCAGTATCAATCTGCGACAGTCTGTCCATGTATGAATATTCTCCTTGTGCGCAATCCACCATCTTGCGGGTGTAGCGCGCAATGCTATATCTAGTGCCTGTATGCGCTGCGGTTCTGGAAGCTTTTGTTCATATTCCTGTATGAATTTAGTTACTTCAGTTAAGCCATCAAAAGTTGGAGTATCAATTAATTCTGTGCCAATCCATCGAATGGATTTAGTCATCATGGCGCAACGTCTTGCAGAAACCTCATGTAGACGATTCTGCCAGTTTTCCAATCCTGCATCTGAATCTGATGTGCACGAGCTATCACATCGCCAGCTGATATGGCCGTCTGCTGTGGGGTTGACATAGTCACTGTGGTTAGTGGTCATCTGATACAAGCTTTCCATGTGGCGCGCTTCCTCTTCTGCGCGAATGGGTTCTATATATCTTGGTCCTTGAATAGGATCAAGAGGTGCGATGACCCTGATCTGGTCATCCTCAAAGGTCATCTGTCTTTTCTTCAGGTTAATGACAGCCAAATTATCAAGTGCCCAGTCTATTCCTAACAGCGCTGGGTATGGTCTACTATCATCCATAATTTTGATTACTTCAAAATCTGCAGAGCTTCTTACTCCTTCAATATCAATAGGTACGTTGGGTAATCTGCCCAATGGAGAGACTCGTTGCTGATTTGCGAGTCTTAGCTGGATAGGGGATCTTGTAAGCTGAGGGCTTCCCATCTGTTCCCATGTCTGCATAGTGAGAACATTGGCTTCTGAGCCCAAATCTAACATGACTTCGTCCATTTCAAATGCTCCAATCTGCGCTGTGAGCCTCATCTCTTTTCCTGTTCTAGTGTGACTCCTAATCTGGTGAACAGCACACTGCGGTGTGTTCGTCGAAGCAGAGTGTTGGCACTGATCCAACAGGTGTTGGAGTTCTAGAGTTGCTTGTTCATTGCGCAACAATTTTAAACATTGTCGCAGGAACGCATGAACACTGCCTAGTGCATGCTCCTTATCGTCATCAGGTCTTCCAGCTGTAGTGGCTTGTTCTTGTACCAGGTTGTCTTGTCTTAGCACTTGCGATCTATTAATGGTCTGTGGAATTGCGGCAGAACTTGAAGCTCTCGGATCTGAGAAATACTCTTGAGCTTGCTTAAATGCTTCTTTTTGCTTCTGTAGGTTAAGTGGGGCTGGTTTAATGTTAGCGCGGCGCACCCATTGCGTCGCTTGCTTTCCCGTTCCCATCTCTTGCGCACCAGTGGTAGCTCCACTGCGTGTCACTATATTAACTGTAGGGTCTGGTTCTCTTTTTTCTGCTCCAATCAACTGGATATTCTGATTGACCTGTGGTGTCTTTGCTTGCATCTTAGCCTGTAACTGAGGGCATTCTTCAATGATATGGTCAGAAGATTTACAATACCTGCAGAGGTTTGTAGGATTTTGGCAATCCCTAGCAAAATGACCTTGTGTTCCGCAATTATAACAAGTGATCTGTCCTCTTCCGCGACCAAAATTTGTTGTGCGTCCGCGTCCTCTGTAATTTGCTGCTCGGGCGTCCCGAGTTTGGTCATAAGGTGGTCCTGCTGTGGGTCCTTGTGTCTCTGCTTGTACCCTATAGATATCATGCTTTCTTTCTATCATAAGATCATATGCTCTACAATTGTTCTCATCATGACCTACTGATTTACAAAAATTACAATATAGATTCTTTGGAGTTTGTACATATTTCTGAAGTAAGTGGCATTCTTGTGGTCTATGACCTCTAGTTCTGCAGATTTCACACCAAGGCCCTTGTGCCTGTGGTAAAGGATTAGGTGCTCCAGTTGCAATATAGTCTATGAAAACAGGACAATGGTCCTTTGAATGACCTTGGGCTTTACATTTTGTACACCAAATTTCTTCCTTGATCTCCTTGCCTTTCTTAATATCATGCACTTGCAAGGTTAAGTTTGCTAATTGGTTCTGTAAGTGCGCAACATCGTTGCTTGTTCCTGCAATTGGTGAAGCTTCTAGTTTCATAGCCATTTCTAGGGCTTGTTCCTGAGTATTGAGATTCTGTTGCATAAGGGGAAGTCTAATGTGTGGAAGCAGTGCAGCAATAAACCATTCTTTATGTTGCTGTGGTGCAAACTCGAAGCTTACTTGATCTATCAAGGCTTTGAACTTCTGGTCAAAGTCCCATACTGATTCTGTAGGTAACTGTTTGATGTCTTTGAGCTCTGTTATACACTGTGATTCTGACTTAGGTTTCTTAAATTCCCGAATCATAGCATTTCTTACCTCAGCAAGCGTCCTATTCTGTGCTGCTGAGTATTTCATGAACCAAGTCAAGGCTCTTTCTCTTAGTGTGGTTGCTAACTGAACCAGTTTAACAGCATCGTCATTAATTTGCTTAATTGTCCAAATGGCTTCACATAAGAACCAGTGCTGCTCAGGGTCCTCTATCCCTGTTCCTCTAAAAGTTGGTAGCTTCATGTCATCACCCATCCTTCTTGCACGGGTTTGAGGTGGAGGTACTGTAGCAGTGCCTCCGGGATGTTTAAACAAAGGTGGTACAGAGGTACTAGAAGTACCGTGTGGGCTACTAGAAGGTGTTACTGTAGGATTATACTGAGCTCCGTCTGGTTTTTGTGGTGTAAAGGGGTAATACGGGATATGAGCACTCCCTTGTCTTTCTCTATGGCTTGCTCTAGGGACTTGGCTATTGTCTGGGCTAGACTCAAAAGGATATTGGTCAAGGCCTACTTTATATCGTTTTCCACTACGAGTGCAACCAATAACTTCAGGATCACTATCAGAATCTACGGACATTACTTGACTATGCTATTCATCAGAAGCAATACATAGCTTTCCTTTTTCATACAGAAGCATTTTAATCCATAAGTTCAGAGAATTTAAGAACTTACCTCTGTGTACTTGGAAGAAACTCCTCTCAGCTTCACTGAAACTCTTTCTTGTATCGACTGCAAATTCGGTAATGAAACCTTCCAGTAGACTATTCAACCAAAAGTCTACTGCGCGGGAAACAGAATTGTCTATCTGCTTCACAATACTGACTAGCTCAGGCGTCCACGTGACGGGTCGATCAACATGCAGCGTAGGTGTAGAATCTGCTAACTTGGCTATCCAAGCGTGTAACTCCAATGCAAACGTAACAAAGAAAATTTCGTAAAGGTCAGCATAAATATACTTCTGTAACCAATCTTCTGTTTGAAGCGTAGGGCTTCTATTTTCTTGTTCAGCAAACTCTTTAGCCTTTAAATCAAACCAATCTCCAATTTCCTTAGCTGTAGGATTCCAGTAACACATTTGTTAACTGAGCAAGTCTCAGTGTAACAGAACCTTATGTTGTCTTCAGCAACAATCTCAGATGTCACGTAACTAGTAAGTCTTACAACAAGAAGTCGCAAGGCAACGGAACCATTTGTTGGCTCAATCAACAGGGTTCAAAGCCGTGGAAGTAATGTGATCAAAAAGTCATAAGACAACAGAACCATTTGTTGGTCACTAGGCAACGGAACCATTTGTTGGCTCCTCGATCTCGCGCGTTGCCAAAATAACAAGTCTCATTCACGCGGCAACGGAACCATTTGTTGGCTCCTCGATCTCGCGCGTTGCCAAAATAACAAGTCTCATTCACGCGGCAACGGAACCATTTGTTGGCTCCTCGATCTCGCGCGTTGCCAAAATAACAAGTCTCATTCACGCGGCAACGGAACCATTTGTTGGCTGCTTTTCTGGGCAGACCCGGGTTTTAATGAAGCGCAGCAACAAAACCCCTTGGCACACTGGCCCTTTCGGCAACGAGCTGCGCAGCAGCTCGAGGTCTCACCCGAAGTGGCTATGGGGGGGTTAAGGAATCAGGTTTCCTTAACCGTGGTGACGCGGAGATTGTTCTGTCTCTCTTCTTCTTCCTAAAATATCGGCGGTCGGACCCTCCCGCAGGCCGCTCGGCGCAGCTGCGTGGATTCCTTCCTTGGCAGGTCTACTGCGCAGTTTCTCCTCTCAAACGCAGCAGGAAACTATCCCTTGGGTCGATGCGCTAGACACTTCCTCGCCCTTCACATCCAGCACAGTAACGCAGTCTGCCCTCGCCGCAGCGACCGTGCGTTACTACTTCTTCAGTACTTAAGACACTTATAGTTATCAAGGGATCTTCCCAACTCGCTCAAACAGTCACAAAGATAAGACAGAAGTCTTGCATACACAAATAATGAACTCTAAATAGTTATCATTCACACAACATTATAACAAGAAGATATAAGTGAAGCTCATCTCCTCGAGGAAAACCACGTCCACGGGAGCGTTATATTAACCAGAAAATGATAGAGTTATACAATATGCTGCGCACACAGCTGCAGCCTTAGATCTTACAGGAAACTCCACGCACACAGCTGGGAGCCCTTCTCTCAGTCAAGTCTCCTCTCTATGGAGATTACAAAGGCACAGACGTCGACTCAGACTGTCTGGCAACTCAGGGATTAGCTCCTCGGCTATCCGATTTCCTCTCTAGTTCTACGCACTGGGTAGAAAATACAATGAAGGATAATCAACACATGATCTATCCTTTAGACTGGCTCTCTAACAGTCTAGTATCTAACTCTCTAATTCTCCAAAAGGAAGGAACTGAAAAGCCACTCTACCCATTACAATGATTCATATATATCGGTGGCCATGACGGTCACACCTTTACAAAACTGTGGGCCTTTCCCAACAGTGATTCCCAAAAACCCTAACCACGCACATGGCTAGGTGTACTGTAGGCGCCGCTTGCAGTCACGTTGCCGCTTCCTGCAGGCTCCGTGAATTCCGGCGTAGATTGTGGGTATGGGCGATCGTCCTTCGCCTTCAATGCTCTGGTCCGTTGCTCCTCCTTGATCCGAGCAACCATAACTTCTGTACTAAGCCTTTAAATGAGGGTAGCTGAGCCCTCTACTCCATCGCCTTATTTATTATGGTAGCTGAGCCACCTTCATTCTTCGATGACGTGCGCGCGATCTCCGCAATTTCCGGTCCGTGATCTGCGCTGAGATCATCCATCTGGCACCGTACTGCGCACCGTCTCCTTCTTACCCAAACTTAGTGCTTGTCCCAAAGTTAGCACTTTCCTTCCATACTCGTGCTTTTTCCCAAAATTCGCAGCTTTTACTATAGCTGCGACCTTGGCCCCAACACATATCTCGCTAAACATATGCATGCCATAATCCAATTCACTATCTCCACTTCCAGACCAATTTGGATCAAGATAAATCTAAGGTAGGTCCAATCGACCCTATCGTAAGCCTTAACAAGATCCATCTTAAAAATTAAAGCATCGTGTTTCGTCGTCTTTACAGAGTGGAGGTCCTCCTGGGAAACCCCGATTTCATTAAGGATCTGACGATTTGGAAGGAATCCAAATTGTTCAACTGACACATGCCTTCCAAGAAAAGGCTTAAGACGCTCATAAATAATCTTAGAAATGATCTTATATAAAAGATTACATAGCGAGATAAGTCTCTAATCATTGAAATGAAGAGGCTTATCCTTCTTGGGCACAAGGGTGATATAAGTAGAGCTTAATTCACCATGTACCTGGGCCCTACGCCTTGTTTCATCAACATCTACAGTTATGTCACTACCAAAGATATAAAAAAATGAAGAAAAAATTCCACAATCCAACCACCTGGGCCTGGAATTTCGTCTTTGCAAAGAGTTTAAGGACCTTTAACACTTCTTCCTCCATAATTGGTTTACCAACTTCCTGGAAATCAACGGAAGTGAAGAAAAGCTGGAAATTCTTAATGGTATTTAATTGATTTTCTAGACTGGAGCCATTTTTATTTGTACAACTATCCTTGAAATGCTTAACAACAACCTCCTTTAAAGAGACGTTATCACAAATAACCCGCTCATGTTCATCCTTGATGTCCCATATAGCATTGGACAAATGTCTTTGGTTTGCGAAGCGATGAAAAAAATTGGTATTATAGTCCCCTGATTCAATCCAAAACGGTCAGCTTTTTAGCCTCCAAGATTCTTCAATCTGTCTCAAGATCTTCTTCTTCTTCGCCTCCAACATAGTAATATGGTCGCTTCTCTCCACAGAGAAGAAATTATCATCCACACAACACAACAAAGCTTGGATTTCATGATCAATCATGGCGAGATCTCTAGCATTCTTTGCCTTCTTTTCCTTATCCCACCTTCTAACATCCACTCGAAGCAATATGCAACCGTGATCAACTTATGTTTTTATTGTTGTGAGATGCCTTATGCCATTATGCATTTTTAGATAAAAGTGACTTGTGTGATCAAGAAGTTATATAGTATTTATGGTTATGCGGTTATGCAATATGCAACCGTGATCGACTTATGTTTTAATTGTTGTGATATGCCTTATGCCATTATACATTTTTAGATAAAAGTGACTTGTGTAAGCAAGAAGTTATCTAGTATTTATGGTTATGCGTTTATGCAATATGCAACCGTGATTGACTTATGTTTTTATTGTTGTGAGATGCCTTATGCCATTAGTGTAAGAATTCATCTTTAATTATTTACTTTTGATGATGAATAGTTTAAAATGCAAATTGCGTTATGCATCATGTTTTGTGTTTAAAATTATGCGTAGGGATATGTTACTGTCTTATACTTTATGTGTTATATAGTTTATTGTAAGTAATCTTGTCTAGGGAATGCTTTATAGATAGGTCTAATTTGTATATGTTTAATGGATCTGACCCCAATGGTGATGATTATGTTAGATGTTCATATGTTTTTTATGAACTAACAATTAGGTTATGGACTTAGTAAGGGTTGGACTAGAATATTGATAGTAAGGGGGTTATAGTATATTGGTGTTATTGACGGTATCAATAGTTAGGAGGTTATCACATATCGATTTTATTTATTTATTTTTGTTATATGAGATGAAATGCTTTGATAATTGTTTGGCCATTTTGGTAGTGTAGGATAGTGGTAATCGTTCAATCACTCATCATTGTGGACTTTGTTAGTTAATGGACCTAGACTGAGGGTGGCTAGACAGGTTGAAGGGTGATTGAATTTGAGTAGGGATTATTGCAACTAGGTCAAGATCACTAGAAGGTGTGGAGGTCCATTCTCATTGAGTTAATTTATAATTCCTCCACCAAAATCAGATCATGGGATTGGGTGAAAAGGTTTGATTCTCTTTATGGATGTGGTAGATCATGGATTGATTGGTGTGAGACGTGAGTATGTAATGGCATCCTCTTGCATTATATTTGATTTGATAAAGGAGTTATGCTTGATCAATAAGGTTTTGTATGGTGTGTAGAAGATTGGTGTCTAGTTTTAGATCACTTACATGGCCTACACTCAATGTCTAGGTTGAGTATATTTATTTAATGATGATGTATATATACTTTACTACAACTAGTGATATAGTAAGCCCAATATTAGGGTTTAAAATGTTATGTTTAACTAAACTAATGAGAAATTGCATGTGTGATTGGTGGAATATACATGTGTGGGACACACACACACACACACACACATAGTGTAGGCTAGTACCCAATTTATATTAACATAAAAAAAATATATAGTCTTGTGTGGTTGCTCTACCACTAGGGAAATTAGACCAACCACAGAACCAAAGGTTATTGTCAATAGTTCTGAGAGATCCAAAGTCAAATATCGTCACAAATTGTCTGTGGAAATGAAGTAACTATCGTGTTGTTGGTAGAACTGGAACTATACCTTTCAATGTTAATAGAACTATTAGATTGACTACCAAGACAAGCCCATCCAACAAGATGGCTACGAGAACCATCACTTCTCGTAGACATAAAAAACCAGATAGACAGTCAGAGAATAGAATTAAACATCATTGGAGATGGTAATAGTAGAATGCACCTTTGGTGCCACCGAATCCGAGCTGGTTTGTCCCAGAGGAATTGGTTCCCTGAATACCATTCTTGTAGTTTCTTTAGTCAAGATGTTTAGTTGTTCTCCCAACTCAACTTGTGTCTTGGTGATAAGCTTGAAATTAGCTTCCACCTTGCAAATATGATCTTGAGTTTCATCCAGCTGAAATATGATTTCCTTCTTTTCTTCATTGTTGTTCATGATGGCCTTGTCCAAGATGGTCTTCATTTTCCAGTAAAGTGTCATCATCTTCATTATTTTGGTATCCTTCATTCAGGATGTCCCCATGTCAACCAATTGACCAACATCGACATGAATTGCATTCAAATTGGTTCTTGCTTGCTCTTGTTCGACCCATTCTTCCATACTGTTAATCAATCTTTGGGTAGGGGTTGAAACGACATTTTTGAAGACAGCCTTGGCTACCTTCGTCCCTTGGATCACATGCAACATATGGGTGTTACCTTGGTCGATTTTCCTTCCTCAAGTTTTCCTACCCTTCACCATGTTGATCCTATGTGGGTGAAATCTTTCCCATGTCCCAACACCAATCCGATAAAATTCACCTTGTTCTTATTGCATTACCAACAACCATCGAGTACACAAGTCATCCTAGAGGGGAGACTTCTCAAGGATAATCCTCCAATGATTCAGACCTGTGGAATTTCGTAGAACCTCTTGTAATTCGTTTGGCTAAGCATCCAAGTGCATCGACAACTCATACCAGACCGAAGGTGAAATAACCATAACAACTTCCCCTTGAATCTTATCGGTACCAACCATCAAAATCTTGTATCTCAAATGTAAAAATGCCATTATGATTGCAGGCAAAGGGAACCAACTCATGATTCCATCATCTTTTAACAACATTCTAAACCCATGGGTAGTAGGTGCAGGTGGGTCGCTTCTTAATCACGAGAGAAAAGCATAACAAACTTATGCTTGGGATTAGGAACTTCCACCAATAATCAAGCGGATGCACTTTCTCTTTAGCAAGGGTTAAGGGAAGCCAAAGAAAGAAGGATTAGGCACTTGGTCATCATAGGAGATTCATTAGTGATGATATGACATCTAGCTTTTAAGACGCTCCCCAAGGAATCATATGATATTTGTCGATTGTTCCACCGGATATGGACAATTTTGAGGAAGTTATTGTATACCATGTTTATCGAAGATTTAACAAAAAAATAGAATTCCAAGCAAATTACACTTCCAACCTAGCACAAAGATCAATGTGTCAAAAATGGGGGGAGAGATCAATCTCCATCATCCCCTAAGTTGTGATTATGCCAAATCTCATCCTCCAAGTCGTGATCATGCCAAATCTCTCAAAATCAGTGAATCAAATTAACAAGTGTCAGGTACATTCCATTCACGTGGGTGACAAGTCTATATAGGTCTCATGTACCATCGTTGGAAACCATGAGTAATTTATGATGAATTCTCTCGACCTTCTTCTCACGTGTGATAGTAATTTAATGGGTGGGATTGACTTGTTGCTATAGATCACTATGAATTCATTGTGTTCATTGTTATAGGCCATCTCTACAGAGGTTAATGGAGATAAATTTCATTGGGAAATAATGTGGATAGATGGGAAGGATCGCATATCGACAATCCAGAGAGGCGTTGCAGAAGATGGAGAAGTGGAGCAAGAAATGGGAAACTACTTAGGTGCATGATTTATTAGTTGCTATAAGGAAATATGAGGTTTCTAAAGCCCAGGGGAATAGACTCAAGAGCAAGCTCGTAATGATTGAGATAGAGGTTGAATGCTTGAAGGAAAATATTGAGGAGTAGGCAGGATATATCAGATTTTTGCAAGAAAAAGGTTCGTTAGCCTGTGAGAGTATGTTCCTTTGCTTTTAGTTGGACCAGTTTCAAGAGCTTAAGTTTTTTTTGGTTTAAAGAGCCTTATTAGTCCCTGCCCGCAGGCAGTGCAGGGACTATAGAAATCGATCGGAGTGGATTTGTATTAATCTTCACGGAGATCAAAGCATTATATCCTAAGTTTTTTTTGCATAAGTTTATGTTCTGTCCAATAAATATAATGGAATTCTTATTTGGCCTCTTTTCAAGGCAATCTGGACACCTGGAAACCGATGTTAAAGCAGGAAGGCACGTGGCCTTGAGCCATGCACGCCTTAAGCCATGAACATAACCTTCGTTTCATGCCCACAGAAATGGCTCAGGGTTTCATCAATAGATGCCGCTTGGTGTGTGCTGAGGTCGCTCCACAATTCAATTTTCCCCGGTGTTTCAAAATCCCAAGATCCGAAGCCGTTTTTCAGAAATGTATATGTTAACAGACTTGGAATGCAGGTATTTTATTTCTTTGGCTATTTTCAGTTTTAAAGTCCTTCTAGGTTACCAAATTCTAATATGAAAATTGTTTTCGCTAGTATAGGCATTTGGTGCAGATAGAAAGCATACAATGGCAGTATTGCAATGAACAAGCTTCAAATATATGCACGACATAATATGGAATTCAGAGAATGCTGAATAAGCAGGCAAACATTAGTGGTGACCACGATTGCTCTTTCAGGGCCCTGATCTTTGGCCTGGCCTAAAATCTTAAGTAGCTTCACAGTATAATTAATAAAAAGCATACCTGCACTCTGTCTTTTAACATTAAACCAAAATATATAACAAGGTAGTAGCTTTCTTTGGCAAGGTCAATTCTCATCCATCTCCTTGTATTCCATGGATATTTTGTAGCCAAATCTTTGTTTTGTTCAGGGGTGATAGCCTATGTTTGATTGCACATATTCTGTGGACAGCATAATCACCCCTCCATCGGGTGCTTTTCTGTTTTGTTCCAAGGGTGCGGCCCTCCGGTGTATGGCGGTTGCAGGAAATGGGAGGAAACTGCTTGCTCTAAGAGCTACCATAGTTATTAATCTTCTTAATAAGAATTTTCCTGTTATGCACGAAGATTTTGTCAGAATCCGACTAACCAAAGTTAAGAGCAAAACAGATCTGGATGTTGAAGTTTGTGTGGACATGTATTGTTGTTATAGATGCCATCTAAATTTATGGTATGGTCGTTTAAAGACCAACCTTCAATAAAACAAGTCAAATTAAAAACAATGAACAATCATCACGTATCCCAATTTCCTTAAATCAATGCGATTTGATGTATCTTGGGATTTCTCACTGCCTGTATCATGTATTTTATGGAGATTCGATAAAATTGTTTTATTTACTCTCTTCTTTTATGCTTATTAAAAATATTAAAAAAAAACAAATAAGGTAATTATCATAACAACCAATAACGTTTGAAAATATATACAATAGTGATTGTGTCGTATCTTTACTTATTAGTCCATGCCTAGCCTCCCAAGCACTAGGGACTAGATAGAAATATCTTTGGGTGATTTTATTATTCTTTGCATAGTATTCAAAAGTTTGTTTTGGGTGATTTTATTACTCTATGCACAGTATTCAAAAAGTTTTATCCTAAGTTTTATGAGTGTCATTTTCTTCCAATGCAACATATCATCGCCGAATGCAACATATTAACCCGGCGGGGTGCTACTCCAAGGTGATAACTACACGTAAAGGTGATTGTTGTGACATATGAAAGGCATGCAATTAAGGAGGACTTTCAATCTAATTTAAATTGTGTCCAAAATTTTCCAAATAAATAGTGCACACTTTGAAAAGTGAATATCGTTCTTCGCCTAGTGGAGTTTGCATAACCATAACCAATTTTTACTTCTAGGATTGTAATTTAATTGAACACATCCTAAAATATTAACATACTTTAGTCTAGATGGGCACTTTACAAATTCAAAAAGGAAATTAAGTTTTCTTTTTATCATGAAAATAAAATACTAATTTAATTGAACACATCCTAAAATATTAACATACTTTAGTCTAGATGGGCACTTTACAAATTCAAAAAGGAAATTAAGTTTTCTTTTTATCATGAAAATAAAATACTAGGCTCTAGATTTGTATCATCGAGGAAATTAATTTTTCTTTTTATCATAAAAATAAAATACTAGGCTCTAGATTTGTATCATCTTACATGTTATATGTTGGGGGTTTGAATGTACAAGACCTTATTGCATTATTATGTATGTTTTTTTTTATTATTGAATGGCTATAACTAAGTATAAGTTTTCTTTTTATCATAAAAATAAAATACTAGGTTCTAGATTTGTATCATCTTACATGTTATATGTTGGGGGTTTGAATGTACAAGACCTTATTGCATTATTACTTATGTTTTTTTATTATTATTGAATGACTATAACCAAGTATGCAAGTATACTTTGTAATTGCAAAAATTAGGTTTTATAAATGAAAAGACTAAAAATAATGAAAATAATTAAATACTAGGCTCTATATTTGTATCATCGAGGAAATTAAGTTTTCTTTTTATCATGAAAATAAAATACTAGGCTCTAGATTTGTATCATCTTACATGTTATATGTTGGGGGTTTGAATGTATAAGACCTTATTGCATTATTACGTATGTTTTTTATTATTGAATGGCTATAACTAAGTATGCAAGTACACTTTGTAATTGCAAAAATTAAGTTTTATAAATGAAAAGACTAAAAATAATAAAAATAATTTTCTTTCGTAAAAACAATGTAAATATCTTCTCTATTTATAGGAGTTACTTATTTCTATGTTCATCTCATTAGGCATTAGTTATATCATTAGGTCATTATAAATTTTAGGTAGAAGAATGAAATTTGGAGGATTTTCCAACAACTTTAAATCTAATTTAAATAGTGTCCAAAGTTTCTCAAATAAATATTACACACTTTCAAAAGTGAATATCTTTCTTGACCTAGTGGAGCTTGCATAACCATAACCAATTTTTACTTCTATGATTGTAAATTCAATTGACCACAAAATCTTAATCATCCCAAAATATTAACTTACTTTAGTCTAGATCGACACTCTAAAAATTCAAAGAAGAAATTAAGTTTTTCTTTTTATCATGAAAAGAAAAAACTAGGCTCTAGATTTGTAACATCTTACATGTTATATGTTGGGGTTTCAATGTACATGACCTTATTGCATTATTAGTTATGTTTTTATTATTGAATGGCTATAACCAAGTATGCAAATACACTTTGTAATTGCAAAAATTAGGTTTTATAAATGAAAAGACTAAAAAGACTAAAAATAATTTTCTTTCTTAAAGACAATGTAAATATCTTATCTATTTAGAGTAGTTACTTTTCTCTATGTTCTTATTAGGCATTAGTTATATCATTAGGTCACTAAGAGTTTTATGTAGAAGTATGAAATTTGGAGGATTTTCCAACACTAATCACATTCTTAAGACATCGAATTGGAAGGTATTGATTAGATATGTTGATTCCTTCACTTAAAGTGAGTGACAACATTCATGAATTATGAAGTGTATGTGATTACTTATTTTGATGGGATATCAAATAACTTGTTTTTAAAGTGCATTACTAGTGTTTGTAAGGATTGCCTTCAACTAGATATGCAATGCCATTACCTATTTTGATGGGATCTCAAATAACTTATTTTTAAAGAGTATTACTAATGAATCCTTTCATTTTAAAATTATTTCAATTTATTATCTTTATCTTATGGAAAGAACAAAATCCAAACATATAAACATTTAACATATTTAAAATTATTTCAATTTATTATTTTAAGACAGGGACTTGAAGCTTCTATCTCTCTTATTCTATTTGTAAGGCGCATAAAAAACTTAAAGTAAACGAGGGGCTTTCACCTGGTCAGATTGAGAGTCAGTGCCGTTCCCTATTTTTTGAAACCCCTCTTTTGTATTCGTTCAGCATGAGTGTACCGGTACTGAAAGCTTAATAGCATATGCGTCCCAGCCCTTTTTGTCTTTCTGGAATTAGGGAATCTTTCCCCTTTGATTTCTCCCAAGAGTAAGTGGAAATTTTGTCTTGTCTTATTTTTTTCTAATCAACGTGTAGTGCAAGGCTTATACCGAGGGGTTTGGGCATGGGCTTGTAGCTGGTTGTTCAGGAATGGACTTCGACACTCAACACTTGGGAATTCATCATGTAAAATGGGTTTGAAGTTGGTATTGTTTGTGGTTTTTTTTTTTTTTTTATATATCTACTAAGAGAGAAAGAGATGGACCCATTTGGAATTCTGCGCACAAAGTTGAGGCCCGAGGCTGAGTTTGTGAATGGTAATGGTGGAATCCACACACTTACACATGCACTTACAGATGTGGGTACCCAACGTCGATTCAACCTTCCCGATATCATGTATGGAGATCCTGCCAAATTCAAGCAACCTCCCATTCAAGATCCCAACAACCACACCGTTGTTCCTCCTAAAATATCTTCATTGGACTGTTGTGATATGAGATGAGAAGTGGGTGAAAGGGGCATAACTCCACAGCATCTTGTTCATGGTACGAGTTTTAAACTTAACTAGGATATCGTGGAATGGGAAAGGGAAACACCATAGCTCAATGCAGTCAGAGTAAATTTTGAGGCTATGTTTTTTATTTGTTTGGGAGACACTTCAAGAAGATTCCGTTGAGGGAAGGGATGGATTACACCGCAGTGAGTGGGCTCGATTTTCACAGATTTATGAGTCCTACAAGACAAATATGTACTTAGGCCATCCATTTGAAACTACTCATACCATGGTCCGATGTGGAGTTGGGCAGGGCATAGCACAACGAGAGTGGAACCATCTCCATGTTAGGAAGCTTAACATTCCTTACACAAATGCATCAAGAGTGAATTTTAAATATGTTCTAGTTTTTAAGTATAGATGTGATAGGTTATAGAGAGGCAAGCATCATTCTCTTAGCAGGCCATGACATTTATACATTCCAGGTTTCCCCGTTAATAGGAAACCACAACAGATTGAGTCACATGTGTAATTAGCCAACTAGTTCTCATGCTAATCAATATTGTATTATACTGAGTTTCAAACTACTTATGCTTATTCAATTTTGATATGATTGCATTGCAAGATTATGGGCACTTAAATTTTGAGGAAGTTGTAATTGCGTGGACTAAAAAGTACTTAAATAACTTCGGGGACCAAGCTTGAAATAACTTCATTTTTGGCATTGGGCTGGTGCAAGGTAATGATACCCACTTATGATGCGTTAGTTGTAATGGCATGGTGGAAAAGCAAAAAATTGATCATTAAAATGAATTATTAGAGGTACCTACAAAACTTTTTAGAATTAGGTGTAAAAAGATGAAAAGTAGAAAATCGGATCACCTTCCGGAATATATAACTTTTATTTATGGAAAAGTGGTATAACCACCCCAAAATGTTATTATTTTAAGATTGACATGTTATTTTTTCTCTAAAACATAATGCATATGTTGCATTGGTCTACCAGTTTGTTATGTAAATTGTCAAATTATAATGAATCAAATATGTAGAGGTATATGCAACAGACGGATCTTGTGCAGGGTTATTTTTCCAAAATTTTAAAAGTTAATTATATATATATTTTTTTAAATTACGAAAGTCAGTAAAGTCCTAAAATGACATGGTCGAGTGTTGGTCCACCATATAATGGTCTTAACATAATTAATCAATTTTCGAAATATGTAAGCCAATCAAAAGTTATAGCTCAAATAAATGACTTATGTTTTTTACAAATTTGACATGAATGCAGTTAAAAATGAATTAAAAATAAAAAAACAATAACATATCTATTCAAAAAATATATAGTTAGAATATGCACACAGAACTCAACAAGTGTGTGCAATTTCATCAATAGTGCACAAGTGGAGCATATGCAGAACTAAGCGTGAAAAAAATGAAGTTACAAAAATTGGTGTGTTTTGCCATAAATGTCACGTCCCTTCCCATCGATCCAACACAAGGAAGGGAACATGGCTACAGATTTTGGGATTTTTGTAACATCCCAAAAAATTACAATTTCTTTTATTTTTAAAGTAGCAATAAATACTGAAATTGCTAATGCAGAAGATAAAATAATAGTTAAGTCTTTTAATTAATGTAATTAATGATAACGACACAGTGTAGTTCTTAAAAACAAATTATGACGATGATTGTAGATGCGGAAATAACATAGATACTAATCTTTTAACTATAGACAAAATATGATCATAACACAAAATACATCTTCAGTTCTGCTTGTGTTTAACTGTAATCTACGTGTTGTAATTAAGTTTATCTTGTGATAAAGTTTTTTTGACAAAGTACTGACCATTGCTCTTGGATGATGACGAAGGGGGTCCTACAAGGTACCTTGAGGTTTACTTAGCTATGTTTATCTAAAGCATTTGAACTTGTTTCCATGCGCAGATACATAGGTAAGAGTACTACGTCGATTCAAGTTTTACAAGTAATTCTAATTATGTTTTTCAGCTAGCCGTCAATGCTTTTAAGTATTTCCAAGTGTGAGAACTAATAACGGTATGAATATCTGTCCTAAGTCTGTAAGTGTTACTTTGGCCATGCTTATAAGTCGCATAAGTCGTAACTAGTTACTTATACTTATGAATTAAATGCTAGATTACAATGTATACGTGTTATTATGATCCTGTTATCATTTCTCCATTTTGCAAGGAGTGATGATTTATTTCATGAACGTTTTAATTATGTAATGTTCTACACCATAGAAACATGAACCAAATATTAATTCAATATGTGGATTTAATTTGAAATATCAAAATGATGATAGTAGCTCCTATATTTCTCCATTTATAACTGCATATAGAATTATACTAATATCGCAATGTCTATTACAATATTACTAACGTATTTCTATTGTGAATTTGTCACACGTTAGGATTACACCTTCTAATTTAATATGGTAAAGGTTACTATAACATCATCATCATGATTATGATGATACTATGGGAAATTATAATATTTAGACCCATCTAAATTAATGTTTACTTTATAATATGCTAAGTACATTGTAAATAGATAAGATAAAGTGTTTCAAAAGATATGATGTGCATACTATGGAATTTGAATTATACCCTAAGTGTTTGAACTACCTTTTATAGAGGCGATCTACAATGCATGAAGTCATTTGTTAACTATATAAACTTATTAGCTCTAACTCCCAAGGGTCAATACATTTGGATTGTACTATATGAACAATACGTCATAACCCTAAATCTTGGCTTTTGACACGTGATATGACAAGTTAATGAATGTTTCCACACTAACTTACTGGCAAATTATCGTATCTGGCTCGGGCATTTAAGTCACCTGCCTTCTGCGTTGAGTGGGAATCTGGGTGGATGCCTTCGTGGCTAAAGATCACGTGAAAGAGTTCACAAACTTGTATCACAACGTTGAGCTGTATAATGCTTTGTCTCTTGGTCTATTGAGCTGGCATCATGGTGGATGTTGAAATCAATAAAGCATTCAATGCTGCGATTTCCCAAACTTCAATGTACCTGGCTGGCATCTCCTCCATCGTTGATCTTTCATGATCTTGGGCTTTGAACAAGAAACCCTAAACTCCACTACGTTTATGCGGTTATCCTTTCCTTTGTCATTCATTGTGTTGGGATAGGTTCTGTGGAGAGGCTGACAGGCCGAGAAACTCCAGGGTTTCAAATAACAGGTATTTTTGGGATCATCTCCTGGACTCGAAACCATGACCTATTGAGTGTTATTCTGATATCTGCAAGTGTTTCATGAGCCGAGCCTTCTGTGGAATTTTTCAGTAGTTAAAAATGTTGAAGGGTTAAGTCTATGGCCGACTTTTCTGGGTATGTTGAGGGAGTAGTTCTTCGGGGTTTTTATCTGGAAGATTTGAACCATGTTCGATTCTTATGCAAAGATATACCGTTGTTTACAGAATTGGAACTCTCTTCGATGTGCTGGAAAGATGGCTTCGTCGATTTTGTTTGTAGGAGGTGTCTCTTATCTCGGAACTACAATACGCAGGTAATGTTTCGATACCGAGGTGTTGTTGCATTCTAATGTGTTTATAAATATCTCAAAAATTTCTTATTTTAACCTCTTAAGTTTTCTTGTGACAAGTGATCTTCGTCGAAGGGTTGTTGAGTTTGAAAGCTTGCGGAATAAGGCTACTCGTTCACTGATAAGCCTCGGTGGTTCCTTACTTCGTAGGTCCTCTTGGCCTATCGTGGCCGATGCTTGGTGTTTGATGATGGACGAGAGTTGGTGTTTAATCCTTGGCAAGGTTTTTGACCAATGTTTAAGATTTTGAGAGCCTAGGCATGTGTTCCAAGATTGGAACCCTCGACTTGTTTGATACCCTGCTCCGCAGCGTTTCTCTATGACTTTTATTGAAATGTAAACTTGTTTTAATATGTAATGTCAAAGGGACGAACCCTTGATCGAATTTAATGGAAGAATAGTTTAAGAAAACTTTAAATAATTTCTGTGCATTTTCTATATTTATGGAGTTGATAATTTGGTTAGAAAATCAATGTTGATTCAGGCCGAGAGCCGTAGGTTAATTATTTCTCAATTGATAAACCCTGTGCTCGTAATGTGTTAAGTTTGAGTTTAGAAGATGATAAAGTGACTCCGTTTTGGTTTTGACTCATAACTTGATTGAACATTATGATGGATAAGATAATAGTATTCTCATTTGAAATCGATTGTATAATAGATAGCTAATGTGAAAGTAATAGCTAGATAAAAGCAATGTTTTTGGTTTTGGATTTTTGACAAAAGGGTTCAATGTTTATATTTCTAAATGATTGGTCTTAACTGGCTATATTAAAGTCTTAGGGTTTTTAAAAGATTAATGCAAGTGTTTACAAACTTTGTTGAGAATTTGTCTTAGCAGATTGATAAGATTTTGGAAATAAAATCTAGAATAATTCTATTCTGCAAAAATGAAATAGAACAGATTGTTTTAAATAATGGAAACAGTGCTAAGTTTAAACCTTGAATTTTTTTATGAAGAAATGAACTAAGATTATAGTTCTTTACAGTTTATGAATAAAATGGAAAATAAAAAGGCATATGTATTTTGAAATATAGTAATTGATTCTAGAATATAAACCCTAGATTCCTATGCAGAAATGAGATACTTATTTCCTAACCCTAGGTAAAGGAAATTATTTAGTTTCCTATAATATGAAATGCTAAGTTTAAATCATGAATATCGATGAAGGAAACGCAATGAACTTATGATACTTTTATTGACTTTGAATGAAATGATATTATAATGCAGTGTATATGAGAATCTGGAAAAAAGTAAATAACCTAAGTATAAACCCTAGGCTTTTCGTACAGAAAAGTACTATTCATTTCTGACAGTATGAGAAAATAACATTAGAATGCTTATACTAAGAAATATCATTTCGATCCTAAATCTAGATATAAACTCCATATCATAGAACATGTTGATAAGAAAATTTAGTGATAATTTACAGCATTAGTCTCTTTAATCATTGGCAATCAACCTATCAAAATCATCTATCATAAAATTTCCTTCTCTATACTAGAGTACTATGCTGAAGACAGCATGAGAAAAATATAGAGAATATTTTTAATCAATCATCTCCCTTACATAACCAACATTATACAAAATCATGCTTAGGTCAGAAAATAAAACATTTACTTCTGCATGCTATTAACTGTAAATACTAAACTTACAAGTGCAGAAAATCATATAACTGAAAATGAACAGGACATAATAGTAGAACCTGGTGAATGCAGGGAAACAAACAACCCAAGGATCCTGTTCCACCCAACCTATTCCTGAAGATAACCAATTTACTTGCCTTAGGACCCCCGAGCTTGTTCACTGAACCACTAGGAAGAATAATCTGTAGAAGCTTTATGTCATCAACTTGCAGCAACAATTTGGATCATTCAGTCCTACAGACTTAACAGTCAAAGAGACCTGCACCAACACCTCTGGTTCCTTCTCAAAAATATTGCAGCAGCCTCACAATGCACTTCCACTTAGCCTCCCTATTCGAATCTCTTAGTGATCACCTGATGCACTTGTGGAATTATTTTTGCAGAAAATAATGTAGAGCTGCCTGCTCAATTGGAATTGCCTTATCTAGGATTCCTAGGCCTTTTAGTGGTTAACCTGGTCATTAATGAGCCATCAGCTCTCCTCCACCCACCTAGGGGATAATGCCACAAATTTATGGGTAATTGTCCCATAACCAACAACTAGTGGTGGAGTGCAAATGCTGACATCTGTCCCATGCCTTCTATGGGTCAGTGAACACTCATTTAACAGTTCCCTTGGGTGTTTGTCTCCTGTTTTAATTTATTAAATAATAATAATTAGTCATTACAATCATCCTTGACCAAATTTGGTCAGAATTACAAAACTTTGTAATTATAATTTAATATGATGTTTTTGCAATAAAATAAATAGTCTCAAAATTTGGGTAGGTGACAATTTTTCATAAACTTAGCCCGATTCATTAGATTCATAAAAACAAACATGTGCAGATGCAAATCAAAATAACATGCGCAACAGAATTAAATTGTCCACACACATTCCTCATGCATACATTCAACAAAATCAGAACAACCAATACATTGCAAAACTAATACTTAGAAATATAATACTTATCTTGATGATAAAGTTGCCCCAAACAACTATATATGTCATTGAAATGTTCCACCCAACCATAGGCCTCTACCCGCCTATATTCTTTCAACACTCAGAGACCACCCCCGAGCTGGGCATGATTTTTACAAGGAAAATATGATTTTCAATCTCAACACAGCCCAAGTAAACATCACATCTAAGCTAAGCCAGTCAACAACTGGGTTTGTCAGGCTAAATAGGAACCCTCTTCATTTCTGGATGCTTGCACTCAATCTCAAGCCAAAAAAATGGATACCCATAAACCCCTACCCCAACATAATCTATCCACACACAACAAACACAAACATTGGGCATGGATACACATTTTAACAATGAGATTTACAAACAAGATGTCCATGGGTTTTCCCCAAATCGTGGGCACACCAAAAACAGATTGTGAGAGGGAAAATTGACTACAGGGAAGAAAACGATCTCTCCCACATATATTTGAGCATTCAATGGGAAAAAACAACCTCTATGGACCCCAAATCAATTTCCCCTTCCTTCCCACAGATTTGCAACATAAAAATGCCCTTCTCCCATCTAGAAAAAAATGAAAAACCAGAAAAATGTGGAGGGAAAATGCCACAGCTAGCTCAGATTGCGTGAGGGAACAAGGCAATGGTGAATAATGGCTTGGAGAGCAATTTCGTGGCTCTTTTCTTGCCCAACAAGTCAAACACGAATTTCCATGAAGGGTGACTTTCCCATACCCAAATTTGGACAGCCATACCTCTCCATTCCCCAAGGCATTACCTACTTCAACCAACTCTTTGGATAAATGAATGGTTTGGTACAAAAGTCAACATGGGTAGTTGAGGGTTTTCTGGGTTCTCTCATTGACACTTGGATTGAATTGATTGGCTCCAAGGGTTTGGATATTTCCCTCCCAATCCCTTGTAAAGATCATGCCCCCATACTCTTGTTGCATTGCATAGCTAGTTGCGGGTATTTCATTAAAGTGCATATTTACATGATATTTTCAATTCCATTGTGCTTGGCTAGCACATAAACCTTATGCATCACTAAATCGATGGCGGGGCCTTGGCCTTGAGCTCCTCACCACGATTTTATAACAATATTACATCATTTACATTTTAATGCAATGGGGTCAAAATCGAGATCTTACAATAAATCAAATTGAGCCTCAAGGTTTGAAAATCCGAAGCTAGTACCAAACCTGCAAGGCGCCAATTGTTTTTTGAATCTAAACATGTGTGCATGCAAATGCACGCTTTTGTACTAGTGCGCACGTGTTGCTGCGTGCACATGTTCATTTTTTTCTATCTCTCCCTAAACCCCCCCTTCTTCTCTATAAACCCACCCCCCCTCTTCCTATCCATCCGCCCCACCCCCCCCCTCCTCTCTCTTCCACTCTTCCCAATCCCTCTTTCTTCCCTCACCCCTCTCTTCTTTCCTTAACCACAAGGGTTAGGAGAGTTAGTTACCCATTTCCATGAATAACACCTAAAGCCATGACGTAGGATTTCCTGAGGCTAGCCTTGTTTCCAAGTATGAATATGGGTGCATGGCCTTTCTAATGTCTTAGATTCTAGATATGGGTGTTTGGGCCCTATACATGGTTGATGGATGGAAACTTGGATTTAATCCCTAAAATAAGAATGTAATCATCCAAGTTGAAGAACAATTCTCTAGTCCACTACACGTGACCTCTCAAGCATATCCTTCATTATGAGTAGCGATACTAATGATAATAGGAATGTAACCCCTATAACCATTGACATCTAACCTTTATCGCCAATATACCCTATAACCCCTAATCATTATAATCCTTATCTAGTAACCCTTATAACCAACAAAATATATAATATGTATATATTATTACACAAAATCACTAACTCGCATTATCTTCTTATACATATAAATATTCATCCTTATAACCATAAATTCATTACCCCTATATCTCAATCCCCAAACCTTTGACCATTAGTCCCTAGCCATTGCAATCCCTAGTCCCTAATACAACTAACCATTATAACTCTCGACCCACTATAATCCTAAACTAGTATAGCCCCTAAAACTACTAAATCCTAACACATAATGATATATCCCCCATTCCCTAACACTTAAATATCCCTTAACCCCTATAATCCTAACCACATAATCTTAACCTCTAAAGTGTCTAGTCAAATAAAAATTAACCCCTAACCCTTATAACCTCTAATTCTCATCAATCCTAAACTTTGTCATCAAACATCCAACCCTTAAAACCTATAACCCATAACCAGTTTAAAGAGATAGTCAGAGAGAGAGAGAGAGAGAGAGAGAGAGAGAGAGAGATTGGAGGCTATGGGTTTAGTGAGATAGAGATCGAGGGTTAAGGATTTAGAGAGGGAGAGAGATAGATATTGGAGGTTGGGGGATTAGAGGGAGAGAGACAAAGAGAGAGAGGGGGATTGGGGGTTAGTGGATTAAAGAAAGAGAGAGAGAGGGAAAGAAATTGGTGGTTATGGGTTTCAAGAGAAACATTAAGAGATTGGGGGTTAAGTGTTTAGAGAGAGAAGACGAGGGTTAAGCGTTCATAGAGAGAAAGAGAGATTGGAGGTTAGAGGTTGTGTGAGAGAGAGAGAAAGAGAGAGAGGTATTGGGGGTTACAAGTTTAGAGAGAGAGAGAGAGGGGTATTGGGGGTTATAGGTTTAGAGAGAGAGAGGGGTATTGGGGGTTATAGGTTTAGAGAGAGAGAGAATGGAGGTTATGGGTTTAGAGAAAAAGAGAGAGAAAGGGAGAGATTGGTGGTTAGAGGCTTAGAGAGAGAAAGAGAGATATTGGAGCTTTATGGTTTAGAGGGAGGGAGAGAGAAATTGGTGGTTAGGTGTTTAGAGAGGGAGAGAGAGAGGGGGGGAGAGAGATATAGAGAGACTAGAGGTACAGCTTTTGGAGAGGGAGAAAGTGAGAGATTGGGGTTTTGAGTGTTAGGAACCCATGTCAACCCTTCTATTTACTTTGTTAGTATATTGTTGTTGGATGCATATGCTTTGTAAGTCATCTCGTAGTATTTGTTGATCCATAGTTTGTCTTATTGTTGTTGGATGCATATGCTTTGTAAGTCGTCCCATAGTAATTGTTGACCCATAGTTTGTATTGGCCCATGGTTTGTATTGACACATGGTATTGACCCATGGTATTAGCGCCTATACTTAGTATATAAGTTTGTGTTGAGACCAATGAAGGTACCGTGAAGTTATTTGTATTGAGCTTTCTTAAAGGAGGTTGCCCCCTCGAAGTGGCCTGTGATCAATAAAAGTGATTCTGAGTTCTGTTATTACTGCTATGTCGTGTATTTTCATTAATTAATTGTTGCAGATTCTTCACATCTGGTATCAGAGCACTTTTTTGGGCTCGTTGGGTGGAATTTCTGCCAATTTTTTTTTTTGCATCCGTTGCAAGTTCGGATCTGGGAATAATCTCTGTCTGCTTAACTGTGGGAAGTACTTGGGAATAAGCCCTAAAACTCATTGTGAGGAGTACCAAAGGAACCCCAAAGTAGCTGGCCCATTGAGAGGACCTGCCAGTGAAAAGGGCAACGACCCCTACCTGATTGACTAGTTCCCACCCGTGAGGTAAACCAAGAGCTATCGTTTGTGGAAAAGCAGTTATCAGTTTTACCTGAGCCGTGGAGTGAGGGTTACTGCCCCAATACGCAAACCGTCAGACAACATTGGTTGCCGAGTGAAACCCCTGAACTGTTAGGAAACCGAACATACCTAGGGTCCATATCTATTTTCAGCTGAACTGTTGGCGATCACTTTCGTGCTAATTCAGATCCATTCCAAGTTGTTCCAGATCCAACCGTTTTAGATCTATTCTGAAATCCACTTCAGATCCAACCACTTTTTCTGCATCGTTGCAGATCCATTTCTGAAAAAAAACAACAAAAAAAAATTTTCCGTTTTTTTGCCATATCTTCCTTTTTTTAAATCCGTTTCCCTTGAAACTTCCTGTACACCCCTGCAATCTCATTCTGCATATTTCATTCCTGAGGACCCTATCCCAAATTCTACTTCCCAAATCTAGAAATCTCACATTCGTCTATTTTTAGGGTTTGTCATAACTTCTTCAATTTTCACCCACTCGCCTCCAAATTTTGCCACCGTGTTCATTCCATATTTCTGCTTCATTGTTCCTCTTTGACAAATTTTCTCATTCTTTTATCCCACTTCTGAAATCCCCATTTTTTGCTTCCCTGTCCATTAGAAAGTGTCCAAAACCTAGTCAAACCCCAATTACCCATCCGAGTTTTTCCCAAATCCAAATTTCCTTTTACTAAATAATCTTTTGTTTGTGTTTTTATATCCATTCAAAAAAAAAAAAAAACTCCTGGTTATGGTTGTCACCCATGCAGGAGCAAAAACCATGGAGGAAGCACTTGCAACCATCCAAACCAAACTCCAAGATCTGGATGAAAAATTTCTCAGCCTCCATCTTCAGCATTCAACCATGAACAACAATCGATAGCAAGAATTTTCTGCAGCCAATGGGTTTTCTTCTTCCAACAATTTCCGTGGTTTGAAGCTTGAATTTCCTCACTTCAATGGTACTGATACGACTTGATGGATCTATCATGCAGAACAGTATTTCAATCTGCACAATACTTTTGATGTCCAAATAGTTCCACTTGCATCCTTTCATTTGGAACATGAAGCCCTTCAATGGTACCGTTGCTACATCAAGGCTCAGGACGAGCCAAAATGGACATATTTTTGCCAATTCCTTTTGCAATGATTCAGTCCTAGTGCTTTTGAAGACTTCACCAGAGCACTCACTAAACTTCACCAAAGTGGCACTGTGAGAGAGTATCAAACAGAATTTTAGAAACTAGCCAATCATATAGAAGGATTGTCTGATGACTTCTACAGGAGTTGTTTTATCAATGGTCTTAAGGATGAAATCTGGTCAGAGGTTAAAATGTTTTGTCCCAACACAATGATGGAAGTCTTAGGATTGGCTAAGTTAGCAGAAGACAAGATTGCATCCCAACAACGCTCCAAACTCACTTTTGTTCCCTTCCGAAATATGGGTTCTCAACGACCTCCCATCCCGCCAGCTCCTCGACCAACTCCTATCAAGCATTTGTCTGAAACAAAGATGCAGGCACGCAGAGAAAAATGGCTTTGTTATAATTGTGATGAGAAATTCACTCGGGACACAGATGTGTTCAACAAAAGCTCTATCTCTTGGATATGGATTCACCGCCTTCCTCTAAAATTTGTGAAGAAGCTCCAGATACAATGGATGATCAGGTCGACATTCAAGAGCCTCCCATTGACCCCCCATCTCAGGATGAACACCCAGAGATATCTCTCCATGCTTTATCTGGTGTCACCACCCCCCAAACAATGCGGGTTAGGGGTTACTTCAAGAAGCTTCCTCTTACAATACTCATTGATTCTAGTAACACTCATAACTTTATTGATCCTCGGATCACCAAACATGCTGATTGTTTTGTCCATCCTTGCTCCAACTTTGAAGTCATGGTTGTCAATGGGGGCACCTTACCTTGCAAGGGGAAGTGTCACAATGTGCGTATCTCTCTGGAAGATTATAACCTGCGCTCTGACATGTTTTCCTTGTCCCTAGGCGGATGTGATGTGGTTTTGGGCGTTCAATGGTTACGCACACTTGGCCCCATCTTATGAGATTTTGCTGAACTTTGGATGCAGTTTTCAGTCAATGGAAAACAACACAAATTTAATGGTTTACAACAAGGGTCTCTCCGCATCATCAGTTCACATCGCCTAGAAAAGATCCTTAAGAAGAATTCAAATGGTGTCATCGCTCAAATCCATTCCATTCAGATGCACCCATCAACGGTCTCCCCTACTTCCTTGGATAGATATGCAGGTGTCCTTGCTAAACCAGTGGGCTTGTCGCCTTCAAGACACCTTTCCGTTAAGAATTTAGTCGCATCTACATCTCAATAGGAAATGATGGCTATTTTGCATGCAGTACAAAAGTGGCAGCCATACCTATTAGGGAATTATTTCTACATCAAGACTGATTTACAGAGTCTGAAAAATTTCCTCGAACAATGGGTCTCCTCCCCAGCACACCTGAAATGGGTTCCAACTCATGGGTTATGCCTATGCGATCACTTACAAGAAGGGTAAGGGAAATATGGTGGCAGATGCTCCTTCTCGCACATTTGATGACCCATTTTCTCTTACAGCTATTTCTCTGCTTGTTCCAAATTGGTTGCAATCTGTTCAACAGGGCTATCTCTTCTATGAACTCCATGCTTCTTCATCAACAAGGGACTCTGGGTTCCTCAAAATGTATGACCGGGAACAATGTAACTTATTTGGCAGGGACTAAAGATGACAATTCAACATATGGTGGCTTACTGTGATACTTTCGAGGTTAACAAGGGTGAAACGACACTCCTTTCAGGACTGCTCGAACCCTTGCCTATCCTTACACAGATTTGGACAACTATTTCTATGGATTTCCTAGAAGCACTCCAGTGGTACAATACCACATCTAAAAGGACACCATATGAAGCAGTCTATGGACAGGGACTGCCAATTATTCTTCCATACACTCTCAATAGCTCCCTAGTTTAGGCAATTAACTCGGTTCTTTAAAACCATGAGCAGATTCTTCTAATTCGGCAGGACAATATTCACATAGCGAGAATTCGACTTAAACAACAAGCCGATCAACACCGTTCTGAATGCACTTTTCATGCAGCTGATATGGTTCTTCTTCATCTACAACCTTCCAAGCAACCCTCCCTGAAAATCACAAGGTGTCAGTGGCCCGAAATGCAACCCGAGGATGCTACAGGGGAACCACTCTTTCAGATTCTTCATCAATTTCCACATCTAAAGCTTTGAGGACAAAGCTTTTTCTAAGGGAGAGGGGATGTTAGGAACCCATGTCAACCCTTCTATTTACTTTGTTAGTATATTGTTGTTGGACGCATATGCTTTGTAAGTCATCCCGTAGTATTTATTGATCCATAGTTTGTCTTATTGTTGTTGGATGCATATGCTTCGTAAGTCGTTCCGTAGTAATTGTTGATCCATAGTTTGTATTGGCCCATGATTTGTATTAACACCTGGTATTGACCCATGGTATTGGTGCCTAGACTTAGTATATAAGTTTGTGTTGAGACCAATGAAGGTACCGTGAAGTTATTTGTATTGAGCTTTCTCAAAGGAGGTTGCCCCCTCGAAGTGGCCTGTGATCAATAAAAGTGATTCTAAGTTCTGTTATTACTGCTATCTCGTGTATTTTCATTAATTAATTGTTGCAGGTTCTTCACATTGAGGTCTAGAGAGAGAGAGATTGGATGATAGATATTTTGATAAAGAGATAGAGAGAGTGAGAGAGGTTGAAAGTTAGCGGTTTAGAGAGAGATAGAAAAAGAGAAATCAGTGGTTGGGGGTTTAGAGAGAGAGATTGGAGAGTAGGTTTTTAGAGAGAGAGATTGGTGGTTAGTGGTTTAGAGAGAGAGATATTGGGGCTTAGTGGTTTAGAGAGAGGGAGAGAGTGAGTGAGAGAGAGAAAGATTCCAGGTTAGGGGTTTATATAGAGAGAGAGATAGAGAGATTGGGTGTTAGGGGTATAATGAGAGAGATTGTGGGTTAATGGTTTAGAGATAAAGATAGAGGGAGAGAGAACACGATGGTTATTGTTTTAGGCAGAAAGAGAGAGATTTTGGGGTTAAGGGTTAGAGAGAGAGAGAGAGAGGGTTAGGGTTTAGAGAGAGAGAAAGAGAGAGATAGAGAGAATAGAAATTAGGGGTTTAGAGAAAGAGATAGAAATAATGATATTGGGAGATTTGGGTTTAGAGAGAGAGAGAGAGGGATACTAGAGGTTAGGGGTTTAGAGAAAGAGAGAGATTGGTGGTAAGGGGTTTAAAGAGAGAATATATTGTTGCGTAATGGTTTAGAGAGAGTGACATATTAGTGTTTAGGAATTAAAAGAGAGAGAGAGAGAGAGAGAGAGAGAGAGAGAGAGAGAAAGAGAGTAGATATTATGATTTTAAAGGGAGAGAGAGAAAGTGAGAGATTGATGGTTAGGTGTCTAGGGGGAGAGAGACATATTGGGGATTAGGTTTTTTTTTAGAGAGAGAGATATTAGGGGTTAGAGGTATAGAGAGAGAGAGATTGGAAGTTAGGGGTTAAGGCTTTAAAGATGGGGAGTGAGATACAAAGAGAGAGTGGAGGTTAGGGGTTTAGAGATAGAGAGAGAGATTGGAGAGATTAGAGGTTAGGAGTTTAGAGAGAGAGAAAGTGAAAGATTGGTGGTTTAGAGAGAGAGAGATTGGGGGATAGGGGTTTAAAGAGAGAGAGAGAGAGAGAGAGAGAGAGAGAGAGAGAGAGAGATTGGGTTTTAAGAGATTAGAGGAAGAGAGATGGAGGGAGATTGGTTTCTAGGGGTACAGATATAGACATAGAGAGATTGTAGCTTAGGGGTTTAGAGAGAGAGAAAAAGAGAGATTGAAGAATATGGGTTTAGAGAGAGAGAGAGATTGGTGGTAAGGGGTTTAGAGATATAGTTAGAGAGATAGAGAGAGGTATTGGAGGTTAGGGGTTGCGTGTGAGAGATAGGTTGGTGGTTAAGGTTTGAGAGAGAGAGAGAGAGAGAGAGAGAGAGAGAGAGAGAGAGATTAGGGGTTCAGAGAGAGAGATTGAGAGAGAGAAAGAGATTGGAGCTTGGGGTTTTAGAGAGAGAGAAAGAGACCGGTGGTTAGTGGTTTAGAGAGAGAGAGATTGGGGTTAGGGGTTTAGAGAGAGAGAGGTAGAGGGAGAGAAATTGATGGTTAGGGGTTTAAGTAGAATGAGAGAGATAGTGGGGGTTAAGGGTTTGGAGAGAGAGATTTGGGATTAAGGGTTTAGAGAGAGAGAAATATTTGAGGTCATGGGTTTAGAGAGAGAGAGATTGGTGGTTAGGGGTTTAGAGAGAGAGAGGCTAGAGTTTAGGGTTTTAGAGATAGAGAGAGATTGGTTGATAGGTGTCTAGAGAGAGAGAAAGTGATAGAGATTGGGGGTTATGGGTTTAGAGAGAGAGAGAGAGATTAGGGGTTATAAGCATAAATAGAGATATTGGAAGTTAAAGGGATTACAAAGAGATCAAAAGAGAGAGATTATGATTTATAGGTTTAAAGAGAGAGAGAGAGAGAGAGAGCATTAGGGGCTCAGATATTGACAGATGGAGAGAGATTGGGGGCTAGGGATTTAGAGAGAGAGAGAGATTGGAGTTTATGGGTTTAGAGAGAGAGAGATATAGAGTGAAATAAATAGACTGATGGTTAGGGGCTGAGTGAGAGAGAGAGAGAGAGAGAGGAGAGAGAGAGAGAGAGAGAGATATTGGAGCTTTGTGGTTGAGAGAGAGATAACAATTGGTGGTTATCCGTTTAGAGAGAGAGAGAGAGAGATTGGATGTTATGGGTTTAATGAGATAGATATTTTGGATTAGGGGTTTAGAGAGAGAGAGTGGGGTTTAGGTGATTAGAGAGAGAGAGGGAAAGAAATGGGTGGTTACTGGTTTAGGGAGAAACATAAATAGATTGTTGGTTAATCATATAGAGAGAGAAAGTGTAGGTTAGGCATTTAGAGAGAGAGAGAGATTGGACGTTAGAGGTTTAGAGAGAGAGAAATATAATTAGAGGAATTTAGGGTTATAGATTTAGACAAAGAGAGATAATCGAGGTAGAGGGAGAGAAAGAGAGAGATTGGTGGTCCGAGGTTTAATGATAAAGATAGGGATATTGGATCTTAGTGGAGTAGAGAGGGATATTGATAGCTAGGTGTTTAGAGAGAGAGAGAGAGACTAGAGGTTAGGGTTCTAGAGAGAGAGAGAAAGTGAGAGATTGGTGGTTAGCGGTCTAGAGAGAGAGAGATATTGGGGGGTAGAGATTTATAGAGAGAGAGAGATATTGGGGGTTAGGTGGAGAGAGAGAGAGAGAGAGAGAGAGAGAGAGAGAGAGAGAGAGAGAGAGAGAGAGATTGAAATTTAGGGGTTTAGAGAGAGATATAGAAAGAGAGATTAATTGTTATGGGTTTAGAGAGAGAGATTGGAGGTTAGGGGATTACAGAGGAAGAGAGAGAGATTGGTGGTTAGGGGTTTAGAGAGAAAAATATATTGGATATTAGTGGTTCAAAGAGAGAGAGAGAGATAGAGAGGGATTGGGGGTTACAAGTTTATAGAGAGAGAGATTGGGGCTAGGTGTTTAGAGAGAGAGAGAGATTGGGGGCTAGGGGATTAGAGAGAGAGAGAAATTGGGGTTTAGTGTTGAGAGAGAGAGAGAGAGAGAGAGAGAGAGAGATTGGTGGTGAGGGGTATATAAAGAGAGAGAGATAGTGTGGTTTAATGGTTTAGAGAGAGAGAGAAAGGGAGAGAAAATGGTGGTTAGGGTATTATGGAGGAAGAGATAGATATTGGGGGATAATCAGTTAGAGATAGAGGCGGTTATGAGTTTAGATCTAGAGAAAGTGAGATATTGGTGGTTCTATGTTAGGAGAGAGAGAGAGAGAGAGGTTTGGAGATAAAGGTTTAAAGAGAGAGATATTTGATGGTTAGGGGTAGAGAGAGAGAAAGAGTGGTGGATTGGAATTTAGGGGTTTAGAGCGACATATAGAAAGAGATAGATTAGATGTTAAAGGTTTAGAAAGAGAGGTATATAGATATTGGAGGTTAGGGGATGAGAGAGAGATTAGAGCATATGAGTTTAGAGAGAGAGATATTGGTGGTAAGGGGTTCATAGAGAGAGAGATTGGTGGTAAGGGGTTCAAACATAGAGAGATATTGGGGCCGTTGACACAAATATGTTAACAGGGGTTCACTTCGCACTATGTCAACAAAGCTCGACACAAAATCCCATAGATATTGGCCCGGAAAGGGTTTAGCCTTTCCAACAACACTGGTAAAGCGAGTGAGGTCTCACCCGAGATACCTAAGGGGGTTGAAGGAACCAAGATTTTGCCACAATTTCGTAGGAATAAAAGGACACGCGTCATTCACATTGAATCACGGCATAAACCAGAGATCGACATAATTAACATTCACACCAAGGCACTATTGAAACATACTAATTAGATCGACGCAATAACACATTATCTAAACATATTTAACATATGAGCAACACATATCAAATCTATCCATACTACAACAAAATACATCATACTGCGGTACAACACATAAGAGATTGAGTCATAGACAAACATTCCTTCTCATTATACATCAATTTGTCTTACAAATCAGGAATAAAAAATCCACCAAATCCATTTCAACAGCTCAGGTCAAATACAAAATGTTATCCAATGTGAAAGATAGATCAAAATTCCACAGGTGCGAAGATACTTTCATCGACCCCAAAGATCAGATCAGAGATAAATATCGGATAAGATAAGATGCCCAAAGGATTACAATGCTACTCCTATTTATATGCTCACTAGCTGTTACAAACTTGGTCCACTTCACAAAGTGACCCATTAACTAACTAACTAATTAGATAATGAATCTGCTTTACTTCTGCTTTATCCACCTTGTTGTGATTCGCGACTGGTCCTTTTCCCTTGTTTCTAACCCATTTATCACTGGTTGTACCAAAATTTATGTGACTTAGCCCCATGCCAGCAGGCCCCCGACACAAACTTGTGGCTCGCCCTCGAGCCACTTCATTTGGACGCTGCTGGTGCGTTCACATATTTCTTGAACTCTTCATATGCTACTTTGATTTTGTCGACATCTTGCTTTACTGCAGCTTTGAGCATTGTGCAGTCCTCAACCTCCTCGCTTTTTGACGACTGCACTTTCTGTAAATTTTCCTTTATCTGTGACAATACTGGCATAGCTTCGACTGATAGCTGCTCCACTTTCGACTGCAACTCTTCCAACTGCGTTTTTCTCCTCTACTGTCTGGTCCATGCCTTGTTGACTTTGTGTTGCAATTCCTTCAATTTCGTCACTTTAGTCATCTGCACAAGTAGGGGCATCGCCTTTAGTGAGCCCCTTAATGTTTCTAATTGTGCCTTTTCCTCACCGAGTTTTGCGTTCAATTGGTGCAACTGCTCGTCTTGCACGATACTTACCCAAACTTGCGAGACCTCCTCTGCGATGTGCTGCATCGCCTTCTCCAATTCTGTGATCTCCATTGCAGCATCCTCAATAGTGCTCTTCCTTGCTTCTACTTGCTCCGGTGGTGTTCTTGGAGCCACATTTAATTGTAACTCCTCGTTGGATTTTATAAGATCCGTGATAACTATGCCCAACCTCAATGCCTTAGAATCTGCAATCATCTCTTTGGTTATTTCCGGTGCATCCTCGCTTGCCATGGATATGGCATGTTCCAGTATCCTCCTATCCTCCATCGCTTTTGTCCTTTCATTCATTACTTCCTCCTTTTACTCACGGAGTCATTCAATCTCCGCTTCGAAATTTCTTACCTGTCTTTTAGTTAATCATTTGATCATGTGTTGACGCTTCTAGCTCATTAATTTCATTGCTAACCCCAATGTGGGTGCGATGAAGCATAAACATATGTATCATGTTGAGATCGATACTTGTCGTATATTGTCCTTGCAATGCAATGTCTAACTCTTAATTTCCTCTAGTGATCGCACCAGGTAGTACCTGTACGATCTGCCGCTAAGTGCCAATATAAACATCAACCCGTCGCACTTCTAATGGACTCGGCTCTGCAAGCCCTGGCTACACCCTTGTCTCCATAATCACATTGCTCAGTGTTTGCAATAGATGTGACACTTGGTGAAAATATTCAGTTGTGTGCCGTGTCACCTTGGTTCTATTTTCTTCGGTGACACTTTCCATTCTGTCGAGAAGCATGTTCATTTGCTCGTCGGGGAGACCAGCAGTGGTGATCCCTTCTCCTTTCTCCATTCTCCTCTTTGTGCGCATTTCATGTTGTTGTGCCTCCAACTCCGAATCTATCGCAATGTCGGTTGATGCATCATGACTTCCAGTTCCTGATGGATCATCCCCTCCTTCATCTTCGTCATCTGAATATTTTGTTTCTGTTTGCATCTTTGGTACATATGTCAGCTTCCCATCCTCCTTGTCCAACAGTTGGTCGTTGCCGACCCGGGTCTTCCATTCTTTGGGCCATTCTTATACTATGGCATCCAACTCTTCTTTGGTTAGCTTATACTATGTAGTCAACCATTGCTTCTCCAGATCTCTGTGTGCTTGCAGGAAGATTGCTTGTGGCCCCACAATGATCCTCGCAATTTGTCAATGCTTTCTTGCTACAACCTCTGTCAATCGCAGGATTTTTACTGCTTGCATACACAACTCTTATAGGTAGACATAAAATTGGATATTGTTGTAGTGCTGCGTTTCCTTGTCATTTAGTTCCCATAAGTTATAATACTGTGGCCCTCGTCACACTTTAGTTTCCTCCATCTCGATGCCTTAATATTGCGGTGGCTCCATCCACGCGACCAGAGCAATTAGCAACAAGAGCCATGAGTAAGTGAAGGGATTACCCTTCTCTTGTGCTGCGACTTTGTCCTCCATCAATTCATTTAATAGAAAGAGAGACCAGTTCATCTGAACTCCAGCTGCACATTGCTCTGTTGATGCGATTACCCTTGACGCGCACTGGTTAGGGTAGTTCTTCTCCACCACTTTAATATCCAACAATTTCACTGCGAGCCTAACAGCTCAGTCATTGATCGTGTCGACTAGGTAACCCGGGTGTTTTTCTCCACCCCATACTTAGATTTCATTTTTGCAACCAAATTTTTGTCATTATCTTTTTGTTAACACCCAAAAAGTGCTCACTACCTCATCTACCCCATTACATGACTCATTTGTCCATATTTCCCACCATATTTGCCTTTAAAAGGCCAAAAAGCCTCCAAAAGGCCACAAAACCACTAAAAAAGCCTCCAAAAGGCCAAAAAACCCCTTTTCCCCCCAAAATAATCCAAAAGTCCTCCAAAATAGCAAAAACCCTCTAAAAAGGGAATAAAAAATATAAAAAAAGAGGAAAAAGAAGGAAAAAGGAGGAAAAAACCCTATACAGCTGACTTAAACCATATGGTTCCCAAAACCATGAGCCAACACTCCACTACTAAAAACCTATAAATAGGTGATGGAGGCCCCTCATTTCATATCCACAGTCAAATACACCCTTACTCTGCCAAAATCACTCTTGAAACCCTAGCTCACCCTTGAGCTACTTTCACCCTTGAGTGCCCCTTTTGGCCCATTTCCAACCCTTTGGAGAAAGAGAAGGAGCAAGGTTGGAAGCTTGGAAGCAACCCTCCTGGACTGCTGCAAGAGCTCCACCAACCTTCACATTGGAGGTATAATTAATACAAAAACCCTTTTTCTTATCTTGTCTTTTCTATTTTATGCACATGTTTAGAATAATTACCATTTTAATGTATTGTATTTCATTTAATGTTTTTCTGAACTGCTACTAAGGAGTCCCGTCTCCTTAGTAGGTGCTCATTTGCACAAGCTAGGGTGAAAACCCTAGCTACATTTTTGGCGACTCCCCTTGTGTTCCTTTGAATTTCTGGTTATGGTTTTAAAAGTTTTAAGCGTTTTCAATTTTCTGCAATATTTTCCTATTTTTTCCTTTCGGCTGTCCCTTTCGGTTGCCGTAAACTGCGTCTTTCAAGCCTTTACCTGCAATCTGACCGCAGCTCTCAGACTGTTTCCGGTGACCTACCGGCGGATTCATGTCTGTTACCTGCGATTCGACCGCAGCTATTAGCTTGTTTGTTGCGATCCGACTGCAGCTGTTAACCCTTTTTCCCGCGTCCTAACTATGGCTTTCAACCATTTTTCTGCAACCCGCCTGTGTCTATCGGCCTTTTTCCCGCGTCCCGATTGCGGCTTTCAGCCATTTTTCTGCAACCCGCTTGCGTTTGTCGGCCTTTTTCTTGCATCCCGACTGTGCCTTTCATCTATTTTTCTGCAACCCACCTACGTCCGTCGGCCTTTTTCCCATGTCCCGACTGCAGCTTTCAGCCATTTTTCCGAGCAACCCACCTGCGACTTTCGACCTGTTTCCCGCGGTCCAACTGTGTCTTTCGGCCAAAATCTAGCAACCTGTCTGCGACTGTTGAGCTATTTCGCGCGGTCCGACCGCCCAGATTTGCCACAGACCCACGGTCTGTTTTATGCACTTTTTTCCTGTTTTGAACCCAGCACTTTGCTGCAATATTTTCTGCACTTGCACAGCCATTTGTCCCACCTGCAGCCATCCTTTCCTACAGGATTTTCTGTAGTCTTATTTCTGTTCCATTTACAGAATATTTTTAAATTTCAGCATTTTAATTGAAAAAGAGAAAATTTTGCATTTCAAAGTTTAAATTCTGTATTGTTATTTTTAGTTAGAAAATTGCCCACCCCGTGGCACTTTTACTTGGGTTCATCATCTCACATGCACACACTCTGTCACCTAATTCAAGTGAGCCCTAAAATACTACTTAACACAACCAACATTCTAACCCCACTTGGGGAACACATAAGAATTTTTGTAGTTAGGTAGGATCGGGGGGATAGGCATCCAAATAACACCCCTCGGTTGCTTACACTTGAGACATAGCTGTTGTCCATTAGGGAACCAAAATCCCCTAGTATTTTTTGGCACGGTCACAACCAGTTTATCAGAGGGCCTCTCCCCTAGGAGGGTTGAAGTCGCCAGACTGGTTTCAGAGGCTTGAGTGGAATACCGCACTCCATTCAGTAACCGAAGGCTACCTTTCGCAGTTCCCGAGGTATCACCCGTATGGGGATACCACATCGATAGAACCAAACGACAGATTCACCTTTTCTGGATGTGTCATGAACGGGGTATCTTAGTTGCCTTTCTTCTAGGATTGACTACTCGGTGTCCCTCACAGTAGGGGGATATCTTTAGCCACTTGGCTCTACTATCCATATTGTCTGACTTAGATTTCATCACCTTGCAGAGGATATGTCTAGTTGAGTCAGAATACTATTTAGCTAGGTTTTGCATGCTCCCTTACCTCCTTTTGGTCTAGCGAGTCCACTATTTTTATTTTTTAGGAAACCTGCTGCTTGTTGGTATTCTGACCATTTTTGTTGATACTCCACTTATTGTAGCACAACTATTACAGTGAGTTTTTTGAGTTGGTTGTTGGCCCGAGTGCCATATTTTTTGAGCTCTCCTTCTGCACACTTGGTTGCATTAGGGTTTTTGAGCTGTTTTTCACTCAACACAACCCCCAGATATTTGACACCATCTGTCACCATTGAGTCCCCGAGAAATTCTCGGCGCCTCCGGGGCGAGCCCCCACAACACGATTCACTTGACACCACCCGTCATAGACATAGATCTTCATCACTTGATACCACTCATCATAGATCTCGAGCCTTGTCACTTGACTCCACTCGTCAACGGCATAGAACTCCGTCACCCGAGCTAGACGCCCCTTATTTTACCTCCGATTCTGAGGTAGAGTCCGAGAACCCCATTTACACTGCACCAACCAACCCCATGGTTGGCGTGACTTCCACCCCTTTCTTTGTAGGGACCATTGGTGGAGCATCCACCACCACACCAGCTACCACCCCTGCTTTGGGTATGCCCTCGATGGGGCCCACATCTACCATTCCGACCACTGCAACCATTCCAATAGCTGGCATACCTATTCCCACTCCATCAGTGACTCACACTACCCTTGGCGGTGCAGGACCGTCCCATACCACTTTCGTCCCTTCACTTGGGGGCAACATCCCAAACCCTGCCCCTACACTTGGGGGATTGGCCCCAACATGGTCCAACCCACTAGTATGTCACATCCTTCTACTAGTTTTCCATGAATGGCTAGCCTTAACCTTCCTAACCTAGCTAGACTGACTAACGATCCCATCAGACACGACCTTGCGTGGCCTCACATGCCCACCAAGCTCCCCTCAGACATCCCCAAGTTTGAGGGCAAGGCAGGTGAGGACCCCCAAAACCATATTATGTCCTTCCATCTATGGTGTTCCTACAACTCCATAGTGGACAACTCTGTCTGCCTCCGTTTGTTACAGTGCACCCTCACTGGCTCTGCAGCTAAGTGGTACATCAAGTAGCCCCATGGGACCCATGCCACCTTTACTTCCCTTGCCTCGACTTTCTTGTAGTTTTTCCAGTTACCTGTTTTCTATGACGTGGGAGTTCAGATCCTACTGTCTTGCAGATAGAACACAGCTACCCACATCACTGACCACATTCATAGAGGTCATCAATGCTCAACTTGATTATAACCTCTTACTTGGCCGCAGCTACATGTATGCCATGCGGGCGGTTGCCTCATCCATTTTTCATACCATGATGTTCCCCCATGATGGACGCATGGTCAAGGTCGACCAACTCACCTATTACGATCCCAATGCCCATGCTGCACCCGAAAATGTTCTCCCCATGGGTGAACAACCTGTTGGGGGTGCAACTACCTCGTTTGTTTCCTCCGTGGGACCCAGAGTTTACTCAGATACGTCGATGACCTCAACATTCCAATCCATTCCTCCCCCGTCACCTGCGCCTGAAGTATATGACCTATGTACCCTTTCCCAAAATACACAAACACCCAACAATCAACCGCCCTTGTTACCCAAACCACCATTTGTACCTAGTCACATTGGTGTTACACCCATCCACACAATCCCCTTCCTATTCCCTCCCTTGGGCGTAGTAAGCGCCCTGGCTATGGCTACTCTTAGCCTCCCCGGGTTAACCTTGGGATTACCTGTGTGGTATATTTTGCCTCCAATTCCCCTGCCGACACCAAATGTCGTCCTACAACCTGTGCAACCCATTGCCACTACTAGTCAACCACCTCCCGGTGTCACTACCCCTTCGTCATTTACGAATCCCCCTCCTCCTATCAAGCCCACTGGGGGCAGAGGCCTACAACTATACAATGCTGTACCCCCTCCCAAAGCAGTTAAACCCCCCCCCCATGTTTCGTGCTCCTCCCAAATTCTCATTGTGTGATGAGTTAGGCCATCCGACTCATCAATGTCCACAATTACCTGCATTACAGGAACACATGCAAATGCTTGACGACGATCCCAACATCTCGGTTGTCGAACTCGATCCAACCCCTAAGCCTCGTGATAAATCATTGCGTACCAACCACCCTTGTGCAATATGCGGTATTTACGGCCATTACTCACATCACTGTCCTGATCTCCCAGATTACAGAGCAGATCTCTACAAGATGAATAACTTGGACCTTGAGACAGCACCCCCCACAATTGAGGAGATCCACCCTCCCGTATCACCCCCATCCGGAGAGATTAACACCATTTATATGATCTCTTCGACTACCACTCCCTCATCAACCGATTTTACAACTCAAAGTTTCCGCAATGATGAGGAGATTCTAGAGGCTCTCACTACCCCGGATTATCCCTGGGATGACATGCACCATCGTTCCTATTTCCTCCCAGAAGACTCCTCCTCTACCACAGCCACCCAATTTGCGGTTGAGTCCAAAGATTTCCTTCCCACCAAATTCGATTGGTTTAAGGATCCTATTCCCACTCCTGATGCCTTTGAGGAAGGTAACATGGCCAACATCTCACCCATCCTCCACATCGATATCTCTAACCCCCCTGGTGCTCTTGAAATCATTACATTAGGAGCCTCCTGCAGTGAGTATGAGATTGGAGAGTACAAATTTTTTTTCCAAGAGTTCTGTGATGTCTTTGCCTGGTCCTATACCGAAATGCCTGGTCTTTACCCCGCTATCATAGAGCACCACATTGACACCTCTGAGTTAGGGGGCATAATAGCTTACCTCGACCCTGGGATAGGGGGCATGATCAACCATTTTGAACCTTCCCCATGACATCTATCTCAGCACATCCATGACCCCCATTGTTTGTTGATGTATATGTAACTTCGGAATGTATTTCACATATATGTATATTGTATTCCTATAGAGATGTTATTATTCCTCTATACGGAAGTGTCGTCATTTATATTGTAAGTGTCGTAACTTATACTTGATGGGTTATTAGACCACCTTGTTTGGGGTCGGCCCTGTATAAGTCATGTGGGTCAAAGGGTTATTAGACCACCCTATTGGGGGTCGGCCCAGTCAGCATTATGTTATGTGGTTAAGTTCGAGCCTACATGAGTTAGGTAAAAAGGCATGTCAAGTCAAGTATAAATAGAGTGTGGGAGGCACTCTATTTACTCACTCACTTCTCACTTATGCACTCAAGGAGGAGTGGCGCACTTATGGAGGAGGAGGATTTGCTGCTAGTTTATGTCTATCTCTCATGGTTGGTTGTATCATTGCTCTATCTATCTCTGAGGAAGTTATTGGGGTTTTTCACCTTTATGGTTTTCCCCAAGTAAATATTTGTGTCTCTTGTGTGCTTGCATTATTGTCTCCATGATTGATATGCTGTATATATGCTGTACATGTTGTTCTCTCAGTTAAGATCCTAGATCAGATTGAAGTAAATTCTGATCATGGGTATGCCCAGCAGTATGTCCCAGATTTGTGTCCCAGCAGTATGTTCCAGTGTATAGAAACCCATGATCCGGGGTCTTCGAACAATAACTGAAGGGATAGAAACCCTACATATATACACCCTACATGGGTATGTCTGATCATGGGTATGCACTGTTGTTATTCCAGTGTACCAGTTCTTCAGCTCAGACATGGTCATCCCAGCAGTATGTCCCATATTTTTGTCCCCTTTGGACCCTTATGATGTACATAGTGGTTCTCTATGTATCTTCCAGGTCCTCCTTGTTCGGGCCTCACCGTTATTTTTTATGTATCTTGATACAATCGTGGGTATGCCCGCCTCGTCCATATATTGAGATTCTTCCTCATTCATTATTTGAGGCAATGTATATTTCAGGTCCCCATATTTTGGACCCCATTATTATTGTTGTTCTATATCTTGATACGAGCATGGGAATGCCCGCCTCATCCATATGTTTAGATTATTCCTCATTCATTATTGAGGTCATGTACTTTCAGTTTTTGCAGTTTGTTCGGGACCGTTGTTCCGGGCTCTAGTTCATTTCTTCTCTTCTCCACACCCCAGGAAAACCATACAATACTTATGATGTCTATCGGCCATACGACGAGCTCTTTCCCTCACACATCAGGGGGCAATCTGTTAACACCCAAAAAGTGCTCACTACCTCATCTACCCCATTACATGACTCATTTGTCCATATTTCCCACCATATTTGCCTCCAAAAGGCCACAAAACCACTTAAAAAGCCTCCAAAAGGCCAAGAAACCCCTTTTCCCCCAAAAATAATCCAAAATTCCTCCAAAATAGAAAAAACCCTCTAAAAAGGGAATAAAAGATATGAAAAAGAGGAAAAAGAAGGAAAAAGGAGGAAAAAACCCTATACAGCTGACCTAAACCATATGGTTCCTAAAACCATGGGCCAACACTCCACCACTAAAAACTTATAAATAGGTGATGGAGGCCCCTCATTTCATATCCACAGTCAAATACACCCTTACTCTGCCAAAATCACTCTTGAAACCCTAGCTCACCCTTGAGCTACTTTCACCCTTGAGTGCCCCTTTTGGCCCATTTCCAACCCTTTGGAGAAAGAGAAGGAGCAAAGCTGGAAGCTTGGAAGCAACCCTCCTGGACTACTGCAAGAGCTCCACCAACCTTCACATTGGAGGTATAATTAATACAAAAACCCTTTTTATTATCTTGTCTTTTCTATTTTATGCACATGTTTAGAATAATTACCATTTTAATGTATTGTCTTTCATTTAATGTTTTTCTGAACTGCTACTAAGGAGTCCCTTCTCCTTAGTAGGTGCTCATTTGCACAAGCTAGGGTGAAAACCCTAGCTACACTTTTCCCTGGAAGTACTGCGATGGGTCTACCCCTATCTTGGGAAATCCAGTAATTTGTGCAATAAGATCCACGTCGATTGATATATTTGTGTCAAGCCATAAATAACCATCGCGGAAGAATACAAGAAATTGATTGATGCATGATTTCATCTTCGTTGAGAGCCTAAAGTGAGGCATGCAGATGATTGACAACAATCCTGATCGCGGTAATCCCAATGCCCATTGCATTGGTTCCCTAGTGATTGGGCCTCCATCTTTGTGGAATTTTTTGATAAATGTTCGTTGGGTGCACTCCGGATATGATAGAATGTTGTGGTCACTATATTCCATCTTGTGCAACCGCTACAACACTCCGCCAGTAATGTGGACACCCTCCGGTGTCACTGGTTCTACTATCGTGTACTTGTTATTCTTCCCCAATTTTATCGATGAAGCCCTTTCTCTCCTTGATGGTACATATCCTGGAATGTCCACTGCAGTCGGACCGTGCTGCTTCCTGGACCTTCCTCTTGCTGTTGTTGTCTCTTCTCCTGCGGCACCCGAAGTGCCCACTTCTGCTCTCGTGGATGCTTCTCTTGTCGAGCTGCGGGTAGTCTTTGCTCTTCTTTCTGGGTTGGCACTTATTTTCTTCTGAAATACCCGAGCCTGTGCCGGTTCAATCTCTAGTTATTCTTCCACGATTGGTTCCATCGCCCTGGGTGGCTCCTGCTCATTCGTGTTGAATATCACATGCACCATCGAAACTCTATTAGTCGTGTTTTCTTCAACAAACAAAGCACTCTCACCAACTCAATTCACTCTCGCTCTCTGGTTTCTTCAAGCTTCACAACGCACAATCAATCCGAATGTATACCCTTGCATCCATTTTATAACTCCGATTTTGTCCATCAAGTCGATTCGGACAATGATTACCCAATCCTCTGTTGATTTACCAAATACGACGTAATCATTCATCATTTAATGCATCTCTGTCCACTTGCGCCATCATCCACCGCATCTTAACTGCTTCATTTATTGCCCGATATGACTGGTTTGGTCTTCCTTGGTGTCGATAGATCCTTAACCGCATCACTTTTTGTCCCTAGGAATTTGTATTCCAACTTTGTCGCAGTTCCATTGATAGACGTATGAACTCAAACCTTATAGTCGTTTCATCAACAGACTCCTGAACTGTACGGTGTACCTGTTTCATCATTTTTTTCCAAGTTGACCTGTTATCTTCCTTAGTCGAGGTGCGCTGGGATATCCCGATAGGGATTTAGCCAGCTCCCATTCACTAAGCTCATCAAAAGTGTTCCATCCAAAATTTGCAATTGAACTGTGCCCCCGTCAATAATAAAATTTATGACATATGGACCAAGCCAATGCATTTGGAGCTTACCTAGATGTTTTGCAAACTTACTGTCGTACAAGAGTACCATGTCTCCGCGCTGAAAGTGATTTTGCTTTACATGTCGATCATGCCATGCATTCTATTGGTCTTTTTCCACTTGCTGTTGAAATCCCGCAATGAAGCGATCTTCTTCCAGTTGTAGCAACTGTGCTAGTCTTTCGTCAATCGCACTGTCATCGCTCATGCCTGTCGCTACTGCTATGCGCAGATTAGGGACAATGTACTCCATTGGAATTACTGCTTCCTGTCCAGATACCATCTTGAAGGGGGTCTATCCTATCAATATTTTGCACGTCGTTCTATAAGCCTATAATGCCTCAACAATCTTCAAGTCCCAATTGTCACAGTTTGTATTGCATAGCTTAGTGAGCGCATGCTCCAAAATTTTGTTTAGCACTTCAAATGCTCCATTCTCCTATGGGTGGTGTGGAGTGCTTCTTCTATGCTGAATCTGAAACTCCTTGGTCACTCATCAATATTTTTGGACACCCAAATTTGGTGACCACATTGTCGAAAATAAATCTTGCTATTGTTGCAGCTGTACAATCTTTCACTGGTGCTTCTTCGACCCATCTAAGTTAGGTAGTCTGTCACAATAATGATGTACCTTGCACCCATCCTCTTTCCTGGTGGGTTAATGGGTCCCACAAATTCTACTGCCCATTTTTCAAAAGGTTATAATGTCAACTAGGGCACCAATTGCATCTCATCCTGTCGTGATGGTTTCCTCATCCTATGACATACGTCGCAGCTCTTAGAGTAATATGTTGCGTCACCATGCACTGTTGGCCACCATAAGCCAGCTCTAAGTATCTTTCTAGAAGTTGTGCTCCCTCCATAATGCCCTACTACGATCCCACCGTGAGCTTCATCCAACACTCTTTCTTGCTCATGCGGAAGGACATATTGACACATAATTTCATCTGGTCCCATATTGTATAACTGTCCCGTGATCAATTGGAAGTCAATAGCTTTGACGACTATTTGATTCTTCTGATTAGTGGTGAACTCTTCAGGTGATGTTCCCATGGCCAGAAGCTAAACAATTTGTTCGTAATGGTCATTGACCATTTCAATGTGGAATAATTGTGCGTCGGGTAGAATTTTGTCGATGCTACTTGGTTCCTCTCGGATTCAATACTCGATAGATGGTCAGGTCTTGCATTCAATCGTCCAGGCTTTACGATTATTTCAAAGTCAAATTCCTGAAACAATAGAAACCACCCACAGATCTTCCCACCCAACACAGGGTTGTTGACCAGGTACTTCAGTGTTGAATGGTCAGTAAACATCTTGAAGTGTCCCCGTAGTAAATAATGTCGAAACTTTTGCAATGCATATACCATCGCCAGGCCTTATCTTTCTGTTGTTGTATAATTTTTCTCTATGGTCGACAAATTTCGGCTAGCAAACATGATAGGATGTTCTATCGACCCTTCTCTAGGCTGGGCCAATATTACCCCCAGCACGACTGACGAAGCATCTACATGGACATGGAATTCATTCTTCTAGTCGAGGAAGGCTAAAATTGGTGCTTCAACCATATTTTCCTTCAATATGTCCAGGCTCTTCTGACATTCATCGTTCCATTCAAACTTTTCATCTTTCTTCAATAGCTTCTCCATGGGTGCAGTAATCACTGCACACCCCTTTATGAACTTTCTATAATATCATGTATGGCCCAATGTGGCCCTCAACTGCTTTACTGCCATAGGCATTGGTAAGTCGACAATGATTGCGATCTTGGATGGGTCGACCAACATACCTTGCAGACAATATGTCCCAACAAGATACCAAATGGCGCGCAAAAGATACATTTATTTAAATTAAAAGAGATCTGATTTTGTCAACATCTTTCCAAAATCATCCCGAGGCTCTCGACATCTTTCCAACATCATCCCGAGGCTCTTGACATGGTCTTTAACCAATCCAACAAATTCCAGTCATTCATATACATCGTCGGGAACTTGTGAATAAAATATCTGAAAGCAGCGACAACTAATCTTGATAAAATTGCAAAGGAATTCTTCAGACTGAATGGAATTACTGTGTACTAGAATCATCCCCACTCTGTTACAAAGGTGGTTTTGCGTCGATCTTCTTTCGCAACCTTGATCTGGTGATATCCCGAGAACCCATCTGTGAATGAATATACTTCTTGTACTCCAACACCTTCAAGTAATTCTTTAGTAAATGGCATGGGGAATGGATCATGAAGGCATGCATCATTCAAATTCCTTAAGTCGACGCAGATCCATATTTCTCCATCCTTTTTGTCCTGGATGACCATCGGGATGATCCATTCCGACTCTTCGATAGGTTCAAGGATCCCTGCATCCAACATCCACTCTAGCTCATCCTTCACTCGTTCTTTGTATCTGGGATTCAATCTATATGGTCATTGTTTCATGGGATTAACATCATGTTTAAGGGGGATCTTCATCTCGCCCAGGTCCTTGGAAATTCCCTTCATCTCATAAAACTTCATCAGGAACAAATCTTGAAATTAATGCAATAAGTCGGTGAACTTCCCGATTGCTGTGTCATCCCAATAGTCTCCAATACTGGAGAACTTTGGATTCTCCAATGACCCAATATTTACTTTCTTAATTTTCAATGGTTGCATGAATCTTTCGAATGGCATATCTGGTGCTTCAACGTTGCGAATTCCTTCTGATTCCGGTACATAGACAACTCTAGGATCTTAGTCGTCGTCAAGTCCTCCTGAAACATTGTAACATTCCATCATCATCTTTGGTGTTGCAGTCCATTGCGGTCCCATTGGTCTTTTGTTCGGAACTGTCTCAAATATCTTTTCGTGGATTACCTGCAGTGCGCCATCAATTAGATCATTCTCACCGAAGAAACTAAATGTGCGACTGAAGATAATGGTTAGATCCTCCCACATGGTTGTTCCTAGTATCAACTCTAATGATATGTACCATATTTGTGGTACTTCGTCTAACGTGTGGATGAATGCATGGACCCATTCTTGCTTTGGAATCGCTCCCCATGTAGCCTGATATTTTCCCAGATGATCCCTTGGATCCATCCTTCCATCTTAATTATTTCCTTGGTAGCAGTCATTTTCCCCAAATATTACTTCCATTAGTCATCGAAATTGTTTCCAGTTTGTTATTGTCGACTTGTGTGCATCCCACCACCTTGTTGGAGTGGCCTTCAATGCTTCATCTAATGCTAGAATGTGCTGTGGTTCTGATACTTTGTCTTCAAACTCATTGATGAAGCTTTCCAGGTTAGGAAGTCCTTTGTATGTTGGTAGATCACATACTTTTTTCGCAACCCATCGCAGTGATTGAGTGATCCACGCGCACTTCCTGAATGATACCTCATGCAATCGATTTTGCGATTTCTCTAGAGCCTCATCAGAATCTGATTATGCCGAACTGATACTTCGCGACCTAAATTCTCCATCGACGGTGGTATTGATGTAATATTCTGATATATTATAGATGTTGTCCCATCCTCCGATGAGCTCATCTCTCATTGGTTCAACATATATTTGTCCTTCAAGTGGATCAAGTGGGGCAATGACCCTCATGTCGCGGTTCTCAAAAGACATCGTTCTTTTCTTTAAATTGATAACTGCCTGATTTTCCATCGCCCAATCTATCCCCAACAATGCAGGATATGGACTAGTGTTATCAATGATCTCTATGACATCAAAAAATGCATATGTCTTCAATCCTTCTACCTCGACTGGTATATGAGGCAACCGACCAATTGGTGTAACCTTGATTTGATTTACTAAATAGAGCTACACAGGGGACCATACCAGCCGTGGTTTCCCCATCGCTTCCCATGCTTTCTTGGTTACAATATTCACATCAGATCCTATATCTTGAATGATGGAATCCATATCATATGCACTGATCTGGGCGTTCATCCTCATCTCCCTTCCTATCTTCTTTCTATACAGAAAGTTGACTGCACGATCCTATCGCCCCTCTTCCGATCAATGCAAGAAGTGAGCTATCTCTGCTAATGCTTCTTGATCCTTTGCTAATGTTATACAAATCTCTAGAAAAAATTTCAAAGTACTGCTCTTTCCTAGTGGCTTCTGGGACGTTGTCGGGTCAAACATTTTTGGCATCCCATAAAGAGGTTCTTTGTGGACTACATGTGTTGATTGAACATTATTCTTTATTAGTGCATCTCATGCTTCCCAAAAATTTTCCTTCCCTGCTCCGACATCAAATCATACTTGTTTCTGGATCGAGGGTAGGCCATTTGGCGATAGCCTATATTCTCCTGTCATAGCTCCTCCTATAGTTATTACTGCGACATGTACTGGTTGACTTCTTACCTCCGATGAGATCTTCTGCACATTTTGAGATGGATTCGAGTTCAAGTTTGGTTTCATTTGTGGTGGATTCTTAGTCTTCCACTTTGTGATTAACTGAGGACAATATTCAACGGTGTGATCAGATGCACTACAATAGGTACACTGTGGGGTAGGATTTGAGAAATCCCTTTGATAATGGCTGATTTTCCCACAATTATAGCATGTGATCGGTCCTTGACCTCGACCAAAGGTTCCTCCACGATCAAAACCTCTGCCACGATCACCACGATATCCTCCTCTCAGCCCTCCTCATTGTGGATTGAACTGTGACTGATTGTATTGCGGCGGATTGTACTGGGGATGATTATATTGCGGTTGATTATACTGCGGCTGATTATACTGCGGCTAATTATACTACGGTTGTACTGGATGTTGCTCATCTCCCTTCATGAAGTAAGTATCAATAGTCCTTTATTGAAGCAGGTCATTTGCTTGACAATCTTTCTCGTCATGTCCAACAGATCGACGTAAGTTACAATATAGATTAGTTGGCTTCGACACAACCTTCTGCAAGTATACGCATTCCTCCGAGCTATGTCCTTTTGTCTGGAAGACTTGATACCAGGGCATTCCTCCTTGACTGAGCGGATTGGGTGCACTGGACTGTAGTTATTCGTGGAAATCAGGACACTGATATTTATGATGCACTTTGGACTTGCATCGAATACACCATACCTCTTTGCGAACTTCCTTTCCTTTCTTAATCTTCTGCAGCTGAATAGTTAAGTTTTCTAGCTGCTACTGGTTCTGGCTCATGCCAATCCTTGTTTCTCCAATCGAAGAAGATTTGAGCTTCATCATGATTTCCAACACATCCGTTTGAGATAGGATCTTTTGTTGCATCAACGACATCCGGATGTGCGATATCAACCCTGCAATAAATCATTCCTTATGTTGTACGTCCCTCATCCCAAAACTAACTTTAGCCATCAGATTTTTGAACCTCTTATCAAACTCCCACACTGACTCATTAGGGAATTTCTTTTTCTCCCTTAATTTCATGATGTACCACAATTATGATTTATTCTTCTTCAACTCGTCGATCAACCCAAATCTGATTTCTTCTAGAGTCTTCTCTTGAATCCCTGCAGGTACTTGTATAAACTTCATGTACCAATCCACCAAACGACCTATGAAGGTCGTCACCAGTTGTTCCTTCTTGATAGCTTCATCCTGTACTTGTTTTACTATCCACTCTACTTCACAAAAGAACCAATAATGCTCAGAATCCTCTATCCCATTTCCTTGAAAGAGAGGCAACTTCACGTCGTTTTCCACCATCCTTGGTTTTCTACCAGTATTTGTAGATCTGCTACTATTGTTGTTATTGTGACATGTAGGAAAAACCTGCAAAGAGCTTGTGTTTCTTCCTCCAAAGTTTGGCACAGTGCACGGTGTTGTGGTTACGTTGTAGATTTGTGTCATTTATTCCTCAGGTTCAAGGATAGCCTAGTAGTCCTCTTCGTCGCTGTAAGGTCGCTTAGTCCCTTGTGGTCCCACTTCACAGTCCTCCATTCTAGTCGCACTAGGACTCTCTCTCTCAATATCAGTCCTCCTCTTCTTCTCCGGCCAGAACCTCGCCCCACTTCTCAGGTGGCCAAAATCTTCCATAACTTCCCTCACAATTTCGTCATAGCTCATTTCCGTCTACCCCACATCATTCTATCAAACTCACATCTGTGCAGTACCCACAACCTCCTCACAACATAGTTTTACTCATCGGAGTTCATCTTCAATATTCCATTTTCACAAATGAGCATTTTAATCCACAATGGTAATTCCAATAGGTACCTTGTTCTGGGTCCTTTAAAGAATTTCCTTTCCCCATCACTGTATGACCTAATTGTGTCGACAACAAACTCAATAATGTACCATTCCAAAATTATATCTACCTAGGCGTCGATAACCCTTGAAGCTCTATTGCTAACACAATTGTTAGGCTTCAATCCACTAATGCAGATTGAACCTTAAATTTATATCAATCCGGGTCTGTAAGCTTAGAGGCATATCCAAGTTTTAGGACTTAGAGCTAGACTTGTTTGGTTAACTTAATTCTCTGTGAATTGAATCTACTGTCAGATGAGAAGTACTGTAACTTAAAGATACAAAAATCCTTTTACAGGGATAACTTCGTTTGTTCTTTTCAAGTACACAACAATCTATTTAGGAAAGCAATATATTGGTGAAAGAACTGAGATAGTGAAAGCAATTTAACAATGATTCTAACCCTAAGATACAGACTACAAAATTCTACCTGACATCCCAGTATTGAATGAACAATTAACCATTAAATTCCCTTACAGGACATTGTTCGTAATTGATAATTGTTCTAAACACTTTATCTTCAAATGAGTAGCAATGTATGACATAGTAAAATCACAGTCTAAACCGTTCTTTTAACTTTTAACAAAATAGAAGATAGAGCTCATGGAAAGGTAAGTGTTGTGTAGCACAACGAAATCGTAGCTTGAACCATTAAATGAGAGGATAGAGCTGTAATAAAATTAATTGAAAACTAACTGAATTCGTTCTGCAATAATAAACTAGATACTACAGAGATTAACACATACCAATGGCACCATCTAAATCGCATGCATCAAATCAAATCGCTACAAACATCTAAATCGCATTCACTGGCAATGTAAAGGTGTGTGAACTAAACAATGGGGGCCCTCCAGTTCCTCATTCCACACACAGTTGAAGATTTACAGAATTGAAAGCCTAATTGTATTCACCATAAATTGATTACACAGTAAAACCACGCAGTTCAGAAGCAATATGCGTTCTTCCCAAAATCGTGATCCCCGATCCAATTTTTTGTGAAGTACTTATACAAATTCGAAAGAAAACTGAAAATGCTACAATCCTGTAAACTAATTAATGAACATAGCCATCGAGATCCTCATTCAGAATCGTGAAACTCAACAGAATCCAAACTGCCCTGCTTTTGTGCTGAGTGGTAGCACAGGTGGTCATCTTTGACCGACTTTGACTTGCCACCTGTGAGAGCCACATCATCTATTCATTGGAAATTCGTCCATCCTTGGACACTGAGGATCTTTCCTCCATCTTTTAGTTAATGCCTAGCTATCCTGCAAGTGCTCAACTTTGGAGACATTACGGGAAGTTAGCACATCCTGTAATTCTGAATAAAACCTTAGTTTAAATGCTCTAAAAATCTCAAAATTCAATTTGTTAACAAGCAATGACATTAATACCTTTTTAAACAAAGTCTGTGGTGAACTAAAAGCTTTATAGATCGGTATGAGGGTTTTATGGAGGAAAATGGAGGATATTTAGATGACAAAAAGAGGTCAAAATGGTGCCCAACATCGACTTAATTGCTGGATCAATTCCGGGGTCCAATGCTCTGGCTCGCCTCCTTGGAAAATTTTCTTCTGAAAATTTAGGTTAGCCAACCATTCATACATAAGTATAGGAAACTCACAGAAAAATACCTCATGGATATCAGTATAGATGTACTTCTGTAACCACTGTTTCGTCGACCATCCAAGTTTATATGATTTTCTTCCTCTGCAAACTCTCACATATTTTTGTTGAACCACTCCTTGATCTTCGGCTTTGTTGGATGCCACAACATGTCTTCTCTCTTTCACACTAGGGTCCCGACAACAAAACCATTTGTTGACATAGATCTGTCAACATGGGTTCACTTTGTACTATGTCAACAAAGCTCGACACAAACTCCCGTAGATATCGGCCTAGAAAAGCTTTAGCCTTTCCAGCAAGACTCGTAGAGCGAGTGAGGTCTCACCCGAGATACCTAAGGGGGATGTAGGAACCAAGCTTCCACAGGAATAAGAGGACATGCGTCATTCACATTTAATCATGGCATAACCCATAGATCGACAAAATTAGCATTCACACCATCGCACTATCGAAACATACTAATTAGATCGACGCAGTAACACATTATCTAAACATATTCAACAGATGAGCAACACATATCAAATCTATCCATACTGCGAAAAAATACATCATACTGCGGTATGACACATAAGCGATAGAGTCATAGACAAACATTCCTTCTCATTATACATCAATCTGTCTTACAAAATCCACCAAATCCATCTCAACAACTCAGGTCAAATACAAAATGTTATCCAACGCAAAAGATAGATCGAAATTCCACAAATGAGAGGATACTTTCATCGACCCCAAAGATCACATCAGAGATAAAGATTGGATAAGATAAGATGCCCGAAGGATTACAATGCTACTCCTATTTATAGGCTCACTGGATATTACAAACTTGGTCCACTTCACAAATTGACCCATTAACTAACTAACTAATTAACTAATTATTCCGCTTTGTCCACTTTAATTCCGCTTTATCTGCCTTGTTGTGATCCACGACTGGTCGTTTACCCTGGTCGCTGGTTGTACCAAAACTTCTGCGACTTAACCCTGTGCCCACAGTGGCTCAATGGTGTAGATAGAGAGAGTGAGAGATTGGGGATTATGGGTTTAGAGGGAAATAAATAGATCAAGGAGGTTTGAAAAGAGAGATAAATTAGGGTTAGGTGTTTATAGAGAGATGGAGAAAATTTGGAGGTTAGGAGTTTAAAGGGAGAGAGAGAGATAATGGAGGTTAGGGGTTTAGAGGGAGAACTCATTACCCATATAACAGTTATAGACTATCAATTTTCAACACTAAAATATATAACCTTTAACCCCATAACCTTAACAACTCTTAACCTACAATCCTTATAACCCTAACCCCTACCACCTTTAACCCAGATACACTCTAACCCTTTGAACCCCTATATATTTCTAATTCATAACATATTAACATCAACCAACGCAACCCCAAAATGATAACCTAAATAATCCCTAACCCATATACACCATGTCACCCTATCACTCATAAACCATTAACTCTAACACAAATAACAACTAACACTAAATTCTTGACCAATAAAACCCTTCCTAACCATAGAAATTATAATCCATAGCCCCCATGAGCCTTTATGAACCCTAATATATATCTTGAAATCATTGTTATAACCTTTATTTGTATGGAATTTATAAGAATTTAGTAGTGTTAACCCCAAACACCTTAACCATTAAATCCTAGTTACCCAAAAACACCTTAACCCCCTAACCCACAAACTCTAAATCCCAAAACCCCTAAACACCTAAGCACTTATGCACTTGGGGATTATGGTTTAGAAGAGGGCCTAAAGGACTTTATGGGGGAGGGGCTCTAGGAATAAATGGGAAAATAGATATTTATTGGGAAATAAATGCACTAAACGTTATGCACCAAACAAAGCAATGTTCAGCTGAGATGCACACGTGCTCCTTCCGCTTGTTGCGCCTCTCTTGATCATGAAATTTTGCAAACGACCTATGCTCTTCTCCTTTTTTTTTTTTCTCTCAGATCACAATTTTTTCACTCTTCTTACACACATCTCGACAATCACTTGCATTCTGGATTCAATTCACACATCTTTTGAAGTTTATTTGACAATTTGGATTGAATACACACCAGTTGGACTCTATTTGGCTCTTTGTATTGAATACACACTAGTTGGAATCTATTTGGCTCTTTGGATTGAATACACAACAATTGGACTCTATTTGGATATTTGGATTGAATTCTCATTCTCCTTGGACACACTTGAACTCTTCTTAAATGTAGTGGATACATCAAAAGACCATTTTACATTTCAAGCAAAGAGCAATCCTTTAGGTATGATGGCAATTTTTTCTTATGAATTGTATTTTAGTCTTCATTCACTTTGTTTGAATTGTATGTATTTTTGTTTTTCCTCATGAATTGTATGATAAATGTATTTTAATATTCTTAATCTTCAACATAGAAAATAAAAACATCTTACCACAAAAAAACTACAACATGCACTAGGCAATGCTTTCAACCTTTCATAAAGATAATAAAAAAAACTTACTTGCATCACAACCAATAACCTTTCATAATCACATAAATCCATCCAATACACAAACATTTGTTGAATTCCTCATAATTTCACTACAACAACTCACACAAACACTAAAAGAATCAAATTCTTAATCTTTAGGGGCGATTTTATCTCATCCAAAACATGAAAATGAAGTGAGTAAGAGCTTATCCTTTTATAGGAAATGTGCTCCTACTAACACCCCATACCACCATCCAATACGATCTACTAACACAAACTATTGTCAAAAAACCATGTTCCAAGCGCCAAGCTACCAAAATGAGGCTCATTGTACATTATTTCAAGATGACAAAAAACATCTCAAATTGAGGTCCTAGAGGTGATGTTGTTGTTGTATCTAGGGAATTCTCAATAGCTTTTAAGATTATAAGAAAACATTCTCACTAGATGTTGTTGTACATTGTTTTAAGATGATGACCAATTAAGGGAAAATGTGAAATGAGGACCCTACCATGGTATTATACATAAAATGGGAAACCACGACCACACACTTAGACAAAAGTGAGTTGCACTCAAAATGAGGAAATTCACCACACTACAAGCCTATGTCACTAAGATGGATAGGAGGACATTGATGCCAACCTAGGTTGGGTTGTGCATTGCTGAAAGAGTATTAAATCCCACATTAATATTTGATTGAATAAGTGTATGATCAATACCAGTAACACAAGCTCTATGCATGTACACACTAATGGGATGTTGCGAGCAAAACAAATATTTGTTGCACCACTTCGATCATTTTTTGTGATAGTTGCAATGGCCTGATTCCACTTTATTTCTTACTACCATATTAGTTTTCTCTATATGTCCAATGTCAAGAAAACAAAACATACTTTTGTGACCATGTTTTACATTGTACACTTACGAATATAACGTGCATAGGTTTGCACAGTACCCAATCAATTGCTGCATTGAGTTTTAATAATATTGCACATTATACAAGTCATAATCGTGGTAAAAGTTTGTTTTCCTCATTTCATAATTGAAAAATAATATCTTATTTGATATTTTTTTTGCAAGGGTGATATTTTTGTTTTGTTAAAAATATATTGAACATGGGAAACAAACCTAATAATAAAAGAAAGTCTAGAAGAAAGGAGCTGCCCCCTGAAAAGGCCCGTGAGATAATAGAAAAGGCCAAGTTGTACATGTAAAACCATAGACATCAAAATGTTATTGCCTTAGATCCTAGCGCAATTAATTCCACGATGACCTCTGGTTCATCAGGAGAAGTGAAACGGATGTGGGTAATGGATCCCTCCCAAAATTCAACGTCAAGCGATCATCCAACGAATAATCCATCAACAAGCAATGATGAAGTGACCGAAGTCAATCAAATATTGGTTGATTATGAGTAGGCAGGGATGGATGTTGAACGAGTTGTTAATTGGAAACCTCCCCAAGAAGATCACACATGTGTCGAACACACTCCCTTGCATGACCAAATTGTGAACGAAGTGCCACAACAAACCGGTGACGAGACTCGTACTTCCTTTCCGACTCCCTTGCCTCAACTATCAAGTGGACAACGAAGAAATCCCAGACTTAGTCATGTGGATGAAATTTCCTTTTTAGGACTTGAAGGTAAGTTTCCTAAACACACTATTGATTTCCATTGTAGCAGGATCATCAAAGAATTTTTTGAATCCAAAAACGATGCATGAATATAGTTAGAAGTTCAGAGGCCAATATTCATGTTGTTATAAATCTACAATTTGCATTTAATTTGATTGGAAAAAATTCTCGTACAAAATATCTTAATTCGGCTCATCGTGTACTATCATAATCTATTGTAGACAAATCCACAAGGCAACGTCGTCTACTATCACACACATGAAAAATAGTTAAAGTAGATAGAAATACTCTTCAAAAGTATTATGCTATTAGAGAAAAACTTGAGACCCTAGGCCAAAAATATTTCCGGGCCTTTGTTGGTAGGTTACCTCGTTTAGACATGAAGCTTATTGATGTTGTTAAAGAACTAGTACAAATGTTTTGGCATGATAACACTAGACCGTCATCGAATTAAAGAGATGTGTTAAAGTTGAGAAAAAGTGTTAATGGGTATGAACCTCATGTCAAGCAATTCCTTGAAACGAAACAAATGAATCTCTATGAGAGGTTCAAGAATGAGCACACACAATTGAATTTGGGCTAAAGGTCCTTTGAAAAATGCAAAGCCTGGTATGTTAGAATTTGCATTGAACGCAACACATGTTGTTGTAGATACCATGTAGAATTTGATTACTATTATGATACATATAGACATATATTTTGTGATTTGCATACTAACATTGTGCAAGAATTCCCATCATTACAACCACCAAATGCATCCATAGAATTTATCCATAGCATAATGTGTCCAATACTTGAAGGACAAAACTATTATAAAAAATCATGTTTATATGGGACATGTTCTAGGTGTAGTGGATTTGCATTATTGAGCCACTGCATCCATGAAAGCGAGGAGCACGAATTTGGGAGGATGTCAGTAGAAATGCATAAATTCAAGTACACAACATATAAAATATATAGTGCGAAGGAAAGCAAAAAAAATGCATTGGTGAAGTCACAGGTAATCTAATTTTGCATACTTTCATATTCTACATGTTGAATTTATACATATATATTCAGATTGTAAATGTCATGTTGTATTAATTCCCTTGGTTTTGTGGCACCAGGTACAAATTTGCAATTTCATGAAGGAATTCTACAAAACGATTGAACAATATGTACAACATTTCCACATAGCATGATAGCATGATGAACATTACAGACAGTTCATGGACACCTTTCCCAATGGCACAATATTGTGGGTTGTGGAATTTGCTGAAAACTACACCTTGCAACCACAAAATGAGATTCAAAGTCAATACTACCATTTATACCAAGTTAGCACAATGGTCCATATCACGTATAGGCACGCACCATAGAGTAGCAATGACAGGAGGATAATATTGAAAGAGACCAACTTCTACATCAGTGATGGAAGGTGCCATGACTTGCATTATGTGCAGTGTTGCTTCATAATTTTCTATGATCAGCTGGAGGAGAGAGGTATACAGATGGATAAGCATTGGATATGGTCAGATGGTTGTGCAGGACAGTTAAAAAATGCACGTGCATTCCAATGGTTGAGTATCTTGCACAAGACTTATGATGTGCTGCATATATGGAACTATTTTGAGACCAAGCATGGAAAGGGAGAGCATGATGGGGCTAGATCATGTCTCAAAAATTCCCTATGAAGGGAGGATATAGGTGCATGAAAAACCCTCATATTTGGGATTCAAAATCCATAGTTCAATATTGCTCTGCAAAAATTTCAGATCGAACCACAAAGAAGCACAAACCAATAGGTAGAGGACATGTTGTTAGAAATTTTTGGCATGTGGTTGATATAGATCGATCACGTTCTTATAGTTGTAGTACTGTATAAGGGACTCATGGATTTCATTTGGTTCGAAGCTCAAACAACCCATTATTTGAAATATGGACGTGAAAACTTGCTTGGTTTTGTGGGCCTTGTAGAAGCGGTGAGTGGGATGAGTGTGAATCAACAGATTGGGTTGATGAATGGGATCATGTATCACTTGCAGTTGTTGAAACAATCTAGTTAGAGGAAGGCCAGTCTTCTATTTCGAATGACTATGATCATATATATGATCTTGTACAACCAAATAAACATTTCTGCAATCATATCCCGCTTCCCTTCTTGTTTTTTTAATTAACCATGTTATTAAACCATTACTTGTTGGAATTTGATTGTAAAATGAATTTTTGTAGGACACATCTACGCAGTTGTCACCCCGACAGACAATGCAATTGGCATGAAATATTTGTTGGGATGATGCATATAGGGGAATCAAACCCTCCTCACATCATTAACTGATAGTGAAGGCATTACCTTTCCGACTAGCTTGATGGTTGTTCATGGAGAATATATTATAGAAGATGGAAAGGCACCAAAGAGAAATGACTACACATACGTGGATTATATACTAGGTTCATGGGTGTATCAATTTACACACTTGATTGTTGGTACACAAATCCAACTAAAAACAATGTTAACGAAGTCATGAATCAAGGTATGCTACTTACTACCTCATGCAGAGCACGAGAGGTTGTTGGAGACAATAAAAAACATAGAGGATCCAGAAGGACTAATTGATTGAGGTACATAGTATAGTCATGTGATTATTTATTCATGCATGTCTAATGTTATTCAGGTTAGATATTTTATTTCTTGTTATGTTAGATAGTTTATTTCATGTTATGTAGATCATGTTATCTTATATCGTTTATTTGATGTTTAAGTTAATATTACAATACATTGATGTTTTACACCATTATATGTTTTACACCAATCGCTCCAACTCAAGTTTCCATCCCTTTAGGAAAACTTCACATGCATAAACAAGATTTGAAAACTCATCTTATATAGCATATATATAACTAAGGATAGCACTCCAGGGAAGAAACATAAGTGATCCACGCACTAGCAAAGTGATCCACTTGTAGAGTACATATGTACATATGTAAGGAAAGACCGTCAACCCATATCCAATCCTCCAAAAAGGAAACCATGGTACCATATGCTATCTAGGGATTGTGTCCCTCCTCCAGAATACATTGCTCCATGTGTCTTGTATGGTGTTTTCCCACCAAGTGAATACTCCATTTTTCCATCATGCAAGGTGTCCACCATCGAGGCTAGAGATCTTAATTTCTCAAGAAAAGAACACTAAGCCAATGAAAATATGACGTCTGACATCCATTGAGAAAGTTATTACAAGTGTGCATATCAATCACATACCATCTCTTGCATATCAATCATAAACATAATGTTTACATATATTTTGGGTTAGCATGAAAACCCAACCATATGGTCCAAATAAAATATATACATCATACATTGCTAACCATTATCTCGTTGGGCCTTGGCCTTAAGCTCTGTACTAGAAATCCATACTAGCATATTTACATCATTTACATACTTTTGATTAAATACATTCCAACTCAAAATTGGGAATATTACAATACCCCCCTAGAATATCATTGTCCTCGGTCTTTTCTCAAAATTATTAAAAAATGGATATGCCTCTCTAATGGCATCCTCTAGCTCCCATGTAGCCTCATCGAGACCAAAGTGATTCCATTTCATCTTTACTTTTCCGATGGCCCAATTACATAGCAGTGTTAGCTTCTTGTCTAGGATGCATAATGGTTCAGTTTGGAACTCTCCCTTGGGTTCCACCTATATCAAATCCCAATCAATCACATGGTTTGGATAATGCACATATTTCTTAAGCAAAGAAACATTAAAAGCATTATGAGCTCTAGTTTTAGCAGGAAATGCAATTCAATATGTAATTGGCCCCATCCTATCAAGAACTTCAAATGGCCCACAATATCTTGGTTATAGCTTAGAACCAATTCCAAGCTTCAAGGAACTTTTTTGTGGCCTAACTCTGAGGTAAACATGATCCCCAACATTGAATTCCCTATGCACTTTGTTCTTATCTACATAAATTTTTTGTCCATCTTGGTTTGTTTTTAAATTCCACCTACTCTTTGCAACCTTTTGTTCCATTTCCTTAAGCAACTTTGGCTCAAATACAATCTTGTTCACTGGATTATCCCAAGTGTTAACACCCAAAAATTGTTCACTAGCTCATCTCCCTATTCACATAACCCGTTGGTCCACTTTTCCTACATTTGTGGCCTCCAAAACCCTAAAAAACCATCAAATAGTAACCAAAAGGGAAAAAAATCATTATTTCCCTCCTCAATTAATGAAATTCCTTCAAAAAATGTCAAAACCCACAAAAAAGGGTCCAAAACCTCCCAAAATAAAATAAAAAGCAAAAAAAGTCAAAAATAAATTTAAAAAGAGGGAAAAAATCCACATACCATTAGCCAATACTATTGGTTGCCCAAAACCATGGAAAAATCCCAAATACCATTTGTCAATACTATTAGTTGCTCAAAACCATGTGTCAACACTCTATTACCCAAAATCACTATAAAAAGGTGATGGAGGCCCCCCATTTCACATCCATTAATCACTCTTCACACCCTTATGCTGCCGAAATTCCTCTTGAACTTTAGCCTATCACCTTAAGATTATGTTCCACCATTACAGTTGAGTCTTGGCCACCACTTTGAGCATTTGGAGAAGATAAAGGAACTCTGGAGAACTGGTGCACTACTCTCGGACTGCTACAAGAACTCCAACAACCTCACCACTAGAGGTAAACCATAGAAAACCCTTGTTTGCCCATTAATACAAAAAATATTCAAAAACATTACTGAGTTCCTCATGGTTGTCTACTTTTTACTGTTTTAGTTTAGATTTACTTTTACATTAACACTTGCACATGTCATTTTAATATTCAGTTTTTAATCATTTCACATATAATTTCTTATCCATTATTGAACTGCTACTAAGGGTTCTTGAATCCTTAGTAGGTGCTCTTTAGCACGAGCTGGGGTGAAAACACTAGCTACAGTTTTGGCGACTCCACTGGTTTGATTCCCTTAGAATCTTGGTTATTTTTAGTTTGTACTTGTTATTTTGTTTGCATTTTACAGCTCTGGTCTACCCTTTGGACCCCATATTTGTAGATCTATGCCCTACCTTCATTTTTCTGGAATTTTGAGGGCGGTTTTGTAACGGATATAGCGTTCATGCTATTAACCATAAATATGGCATATAATATGTCACATCAAACCCCCAGACATTTCCGATCCAATGGCATTGGTCTGGTCAAAATCGGATTCTCCAGTAAAAAGATATCATCTTTGCAGTATTTTCGTCCGCGCAGAAAATTCCTGAAAAAGTGCAGATTTGAAACAAAGATATCTTTGCTTCCTGGAATCGATTTTGACTGATTTTTTTTCTTTTTTCGAGAAGAATTCAGATCTATATTCTGGTTTTAAAAATTCTGCTTAGAATATTACAGAAATGAGTGTAATTTTCACTGCACCATTTGCATTTCTTTTTCATTCCCTAACAACCATCTGTTTGCTTGCATCCATCCCGCTAGCTGTAATTTTCTGTTATTTACTTGCTGCAGCATTTAAAATATTTTTATTTAGCATTTACATTTGAATAAGTCCATTTATTTTACATAGCAGTTAATACTTTTTATTTCAAAGTTTTAGTGACTGATTTGCCCGCTTGGCAATCTTGGGTACACACCGCTTGTGCACACACTTGGTCACCATAATCAAAGTGAGCTTGAAAATATACTAACTCAAACAAATTTAACCCCACTTCGGGAACACAAAAAGAACTTTGTATTTAGTTAGGACATTGGGGATAGGAATCCAAATACCACCCTTTTGTTACTTAGACTTGAGACATAGTTGTTGTCATCTAGGGATCCAAAATCCCCTATTACTTGTTGGTATGGTTAATAACGATTTGTTGGAGGGACTCTCCCTTAGGAGGGAAAGTAGAAAGACTGGTTCCGAAAGTCTGAGTGGAATACCGCTCTCCACTCTGTACTTAAGGACACCTACTCGCTTTTCTCTTCGTACATACCATATTGGGTATGTGACAACCAAAGAATTGAAGCTGCGGGACACCTTTCCGGACGTACCATGAATGGGGTAGCTTAGTTTCCATTCTTCTAGGGATATTTTACCCGGAGTCCCTCTTGGTAGAGGGATATCCTTAGCCATTTGGTTCTCCATTTCATATCGCTTGACTGCGGATTTCATCACCTTGCCAGGGATACGATTTGTGTGAGCTTTCATATCTGTTAGATAGGTGTTTGCTTGCTCCTATACCCCCATTGGATTAGTGAGTCTACCTTTTTGTTTTTAGGAGCGCTGCTTGTTGGTATTCAGACCATTTTTGTTGCCGCTCTGCTTGTTGTGGAACAACTATTGAAGCAAGTGTTTTGAGCTTGTTGTTGGCCTGAGAGCTGCATTTTTTTTGAGATCTCTCCTTTTGCACACACGGTTGCACTCAGATTTTTGAGCATTTTCTCTCCCACATCCATTTAACACTTTTTACACCTGCCACCATTGGTTCATTGAGACACTCTCGGTGCCTACAGGGCCAACCCACGCAGTACGGTTCACTTGACACCACACGTCACATACGAACAACTTTGTCGCCAGATACATATCCTGATGAACCTTATTTTACTTCTGATTCCGAGTCAGATTTCCCCACTTACACAAATCTGTATAGCCCCATGGCTGGCACAAATTCCTTCCCTTTTTCGGCAGGATTGTTGGTGGTGGACCCACCACTAGCCCAACTACCACTTCAGCATCCATCCCGTCCATACCATCTATAGGACCTACACCTAGCATCCCCGTCACTACGTCCATACCTATGGTTAGTGGATCTGTTACAATTACAGTCTCGTTGGTGACTCGTAGCGCACTTGGGGGCACTAACCCTCCTACACGATTCCCCAACCTTTGACTGGAGGATCCTCGATCCCCATCATGACTCATACCATTGCTCCCCACATTGGGGGAAGTGGCCCCACCATTGTCGCTATGACTAGCACTCACGCCCTTGCGATCGTGTCACATCCTTCTACCAGTTTTCCATTCATGGCTCGGCTCAACCTTCCTGATCTATCTAGATTGACCAACGATCCTATTCGACATGAACCCACATGGCCTCCCATGCCTACCAAAATCTCTTTAGACATCCCCAAGTTTGAAGGGAAGGCGGGAGAGGATCCCCAAAACCACATCATGTCCTTCCACTTGTGGTGTTCTTCCAACTCCATGGTGGATGACTCCATCCGCCTCCTCCTTTTACAACGAACCCTCACTGGCTCTGCAGCTAAGTGGTACATCGAACAACCTCATGGGGCACATTCCACCTTTACATCCCTTGCTTCGAATTTCTTGTAGTTCTTTCAGTTACCAGTCCGTTATGATGCTGGTGTAGAGATCCTACTATCTTGCAGACATAACACAACTACCCACATCACTGACCACATTCACGAGTGGCGTAAACATCGAATTTTATGCAAGATTAAGTTAGACGACAACATTTTCCTAGATTGTTTTTTGAAATCTCTTATACCAGTTATTGCCAAGGATGTGGCCTCTGAACGACTCCAATCCGAAGAAGAAGCCATTCTAAAATCCCATCAATTTGAACTCATCTATGATCAGTCAGTATACATATATTCCATTTTACCTGATGCACCCCACGAGGAATCCTCCCGAAATGACACGTCGGGGGAATCCCACAGTGCCGACGACATTATCTGACATGTTGCGTCACATAGTCAACCTTATACTGCTATGCCCCTTACTAGAGGCCTCGACCTTTCACGTTTCACAACCCATTCTAGAGCAACGAACTCATATGCTCTCATAGACCAAGCCCCTCATGTCCATGGACCTTCGTGTCCACCGTAGTGTTACAGTCATGCAACACCAACTTACACCTATCCAGTTGCACCTACTTCCTATTACCATCAACAGGATACACTGACACCTACACAACCTCAATCCCCCCAGCTTACTATCCACCGTAGGTAGCACCCACACAACCTCAAGCCCCTTCGGCTTACTATCCACCACATGAAGCACCTGCGCAACCCCAGGCTCCTCCTACTTACTATCCACCGCAAGCAGCACCAACACCTGCTCAACCACATAATCCTCCTAACCCCCAAGGGAAAGTGTATGCCCAAAAAAATTAGCAGAAAAACCAGCCTTCCCAATGAAACCAACAAGTCCAACAAAACCGAGGAAGAGGATGTAACTGCAGGAACAAAAAACCCCAAGATCAACGTGTCCCACCCCCCAATCCCCTAAATAATAACAATGCTTCCCTAGCCAATCAAAACCCTAATAGACCACCACGTCAAGGGAAGAACCTCAATTTACGAAGGAATCAACCATGTTCTATATGCGGGGTATACAACCATTATACGCATACTTGTCCCCATTTGGAGCGAGCTCGCCAACTTTGGAATGATGACGCCCAATGCCAAAGACATGTTGCTCCATTGACACCACCTAATCCCCCGCCACCTCATACACAACCCATGGTGTTGCAGAATCCCTTTCCCATGCAAGGAGTGGTGAACACCCAACCATTGGCTCCCCCTCAAGCGGATGCGCCACCACAACAACAAATCACTTATGAAGCACCTGCTAGTCAACCCATGGAATTGGGTACCCATCACCTTCTAATGATCTCATCGGCTAACGTCAATCTCCAAACACGCCAAAATAAGTATGGTTCCACCACTGAAACCATTCCCGTCGATAAGGCTGCTAACGCTCTTCCCATTGATCAGTTGTTACACATTCCTACAACACCTTGCAATGGCCCCCCCAAAGCTCCCCGCTTCCCTTTGTGTCGCATAAATAACAACCCCATTGCACATGCTGCCCCCAATTATAATATCGTGGATGAATGAGCCCAATCCCCTGTTGCTATGTCATCCCTTGAAGTTTTAAAAAGCTGTCCTACACAACACAAAAAATTGTTATCCGCCATCGGTGTGATAGACCCTTTTGACTCACGGATGATGGCATTCAATTTAGACCAATCTGAACCATGCATGCCTTCCAGATTAGCATTTCAAGTTTATGTGTCAATCTGAAATCTTTCTATCCATCGATGCATCATCGATGAGGGTGCCTCTACATGTGTTATGTATACATTCGTGTGGAAGAAGTTCAGATCCCCTACACTATATCCATCGACGACTTCCTTAGGATCTTACGATGGCCGTTCATCTCAACCCCAAGGCCTCCTGGCCAATGTTCCAGTTCAATTAGTTGGTAAAACTATCCTTCTCGACATTGAGTTCATCAACACACAGCTTGACTATAACCTCATGCTTGGATGTAGTTACATGTATGCCATGAAGGATGTTGCTTCATCAGTCTTCCATATTATGATGTTCCCCCATGAGGGACGAGTTGTTAAGATCGACCAAATTACGTATTATGACCCGAATGCTCCCGCGACACAAGAAAACGTTCTCCCCATGGTTGAAAAACCTGTTCTTGGTGCACCCACCTCTTTGGTTTCCACTGTTGGACCCAGAATTTACTCAGATACTCCCATGATCTCTACCATTTGGTCCGTCCCACCCCCTTCGTCGACAGTGGATATATCTGATCTGTCCACCATTTCATCCAAATAAACAGTGCCTAACTCGCAACCACCTTCACTGCTGCAACCACCATCATCCCTAGTCATGTTGGAGCTACACCAATACACACTATCTCGTTCTTGTTCCCACCATCCAGAGTAGTAAGTGCACCGGTTATGGCTACGCTGAATCTCCCCAGGTTAACACTAGGATTACCTGTGTGGTAATTTCCTACTCCTAATCCTCCCCCGACATCGAATGTCATCCTACAACCGGTCCAACAAATTAACACTGTTAACCACACACCTATTGGTGTGACGAGCACATCTACAGTCCACAATGCCCCTCCACCGCCCAAGAACGTTGGGGGCAGAGGCCCATAAACTTATACTTCCCCATAGACAATGAAACCCGTGAAACCCCCCCTCCATTCTGTGCACCTCCGAAGTGCTCCTTATGTGATGATTTGGGCCATGCTACCCATAGTTGTCCACAATTGCAAAAACTTCAAGAACACATGAAAACGTTGGACGATGACCCCAATATTCCAGTTGTCAATCTGGATACCACCTCTAAAACAAAAAAAAAATCATTGCGCACCAACCACTCATGCGCCATATGCGGGATCTACGAACACTATTCCCATCATTGTCGTGACTTACCTCCGTATCGACTGGTTCTCCACAAAATGATTCAGTCCTCCTTAGAATCATCCATTACTACCATCGAGGAGATTCACGCACCCAAATCCTCCTCATCGACAGAGGTTAACACCATTTACATGGTTTCCACTGGAGACCCCTCTGTCCCATCGGCCCCTTCAACTGATCCATCCAACCCACCTGTTCAACCTTTTCAAATCGACGAGGCAATCACATGTCCACAACATGGGGGAAGGCCCAAAAACATGCCTACTCATCATCATCGTCATTCTCGTCGGTGATACTAGGGGATTCTTTCCCGCAAGGGAAATACACCATCATCATATCATCACTTCGGTATTCCACCATGACCCACAGACTCATGGTACACCCCCCCGCCAGCAGTTGGTCGACGCCCCGTTGATCCCTCTTTGAGACAACATCCACACCACATTGACACCTCTGAGTTAGGGGGAATAATCAAATGCCTTGAAACTGGGATAGGGGGAATTCTCAATAATTAATTTTGAACCTTCCCCATCACATCTATCTCAGCATGTCAATGATCCCATTTCTCAATTCAACACATATGTGATCCACAATCACAAACCCCATGCACATAGCATGGGCGCAGGTCATTAACCCTGCTCACTTTTCACATGTGTAATCTCAACCATTTTTGAGGACACATGTCACTTGTATATTTGATTCGATTTGATATGCCTAGTATGATGCCAACGTGGGTCATCATTTCTCCCCACCACTGCATCCTTGGCTTGGTGGGCTCACCTTTATTTGTAGCCATTTTTTAACCTCGTTTTTCCTTTGACCATTATGGAGTCATTTGACCTCCGTTTCTCGCACCGTTTGCACTTCCAGATTCATATTTCCAAGCTTGTGATGATGCTTGAGATCATTTCTCTCTCTCACTAATAAAAATTTTGGGCATTTTTCCCATGCCCCTCACTACCTCGATTTGCGCGCCACATAGGTCGTAGTCGTTTTTCACCATTTTTTGCATCGTGGCCTATCCATAATCCCTCTGATCCATCCATATTGCATTCCTTATGTTATTTTTCCACCATTCATCAACCCGCAAGGAGGACCCATCAGTGTTCCCCCTTCACCTTCCATCTTGGTTCTCACATTCATCCCTTGATTGAAAATTTCCTCCTTGCTTGGCCATTACATTTGTTTGGTATACTTTTATCCTTTTTTCGGGCCAATAAATTCCTTTACGAAAAAGGCACTTAGGGAGTTTCTGTTAAGCTCTTTTCTGAATCTTAAAAGAATGAAAAGATCATCAAGCAATATTGCTTCCTTTCATGCTCTCTAAAAGTATCTGAAAGGGCGTCTATCTGGTATAAGTTTAACCCTTTTTCGGACCTGGTAGACTAATTACGAAAGATGAATACTCTAGTCACATCAACTAGAAGAGTTCTTCATTACATACTTTTATGCTTTTTAGGGCCTTGGAGACTAACACACGAAAAAGAACCCCCTTAGAGTATTCTTATCGCTTCCAGAATCTCTAAAATTGAAAGCCTCCACGAGTATTCACTGTCCCGGGCTCGTACAAATCCACACAACGGTACCTTTTCACCATTTCAGAGTCTTCTTATCGCTTTCAGACTCCTTAAAATTGAAAGTAACCACGAGCATGCACTGTCCCAGTCTTGTACAAATCCACATGATAGTACCATTTTGAGCACACTTCTATCCCTTCTTTGAGCTCCTTAAACCACGAAGAAGGACCAAACGTTGACTCTCGGTGTTGAATATTGTAACTTCTAAGAATATTATATTTGTATATTATTTATTCCGGAGATGTTCCATACCTCCGATGTGATTATACTATGAATCCGGAGATGTTTATTCCTCCGAATTGGTTATGGTAACTAGGGTTATTAGACCCACCATGTGGGGGTCGGCCCAGTCAGTTATAATAGGGTATTTAACCTAATGGTTAAATACGAGCCTACATGTACCTGTGTAAAATATATGTCAGTGTAGTGTATAAATAGAGGAGGTGTGTTCCTCATTTGATACACTCACTCACTTAAGAGAGGTGCACTTGTGGAGGAGAGGTCTGCTATGGTGAAGGAGGAGATCATGTCTTTGGTTTGCATCTTTGTATATTGCTGGTCATCTATATCGAGGAAACTTTACTGGGTTTTCTACCCCATGAGGGTTTCCCAGGATAAATCTGTGTCTCTTGTGTTTATGCTATGCTTGTTGTTTCTTCAGTGATCCTGTATATGCCATTATTGTGAAATGGAATGTAATGCTGCTATTTTCTGTCTTAGAGAATTGAATTTTAACATGGTATCAGAGCTAACCTGAAGGAAGGCAATGTATGGCACTTACGACACTTGCTTCTCTTGCGACAATTTGAAGGTTAGGGTTTTATATAGAAAAAACCAGTCATCGTGGAAATTTCACTATAAATACATTCATGCGCAGCTTCAGGATCTAAAAAGTTTACAGATCGTAGATAACATCCCCAGGTACCTTATGTCCAAAGGGCACCCTCATATTCGTTGTAATTTATGAGTTATGATCAGTACAAGTTAGGGTTTCTACCTCTTCCAGATCTCAGTCAAAATCAGGTGACCTTGGAAAAAAGGTCATAACTTGGGCTAGGAAGCTCCAAATGAAATTTCGTAAAAAGTGACAGCTAGTACATAGACTGTACTATCTCAGGAAATGTTTTTAGAGGCTGAAGGTGAACCAGTGACACATGGCACGCCATACAAGTTTTCTCTCCTGTTTTATCCCATAAACAGGTCACGTTGCGACACTTGGAATAACTCTCTCTCAGAAAATCCAATTGAGGTCATACCTATCAGGATGGAAAGATGACAGGTCAGGATACTGCAGAAAAAGTTTTCAGACCCTGTGGAGTAGAAATTTCAGAGTTATAGCAGAAATAATCAGGTGCATATTTCTGTCAAAACAGAATTATTTTTGGAGCACCTTTATTCATGGCTTCCGGAATTTAGGGTTTCGGAGAAAGTTAGAATTTTTGGAATCGGAGTCCAGGGCTGGAAGCTCCTCAGAAAAATAAGAGTTTAGAGCCTTGGATCGAACCTTTTGACTAGACAGAAGGGTGGGCTTCATCAAACCCTAGTTCGGGTTCCTGTCTAGAAGATCCAGAAGTTTCGAAGGCAATTTTGAGGGGTCAAATTTTGGAGATTTCAAAATTGAAGAATGCTAGGTTGATCAGCTCAGCAAGACACATTCTTCCATCCATTCAGAAGTGTGAAAGTCAAAGATTGAATTTTTAGGGTTTCTCTAGCAAACCCTAATCAAGCTCCAGATCAAGTTTTAGGGGGAGTTGAGGCTAAGAAGACTACAAAAAGTCTCGACAGGTATGACTTAAGGAGGTTCAGGTATGCCTTGAAATCTGATTCTTGATTAAAGTTCATAATGTGTTTGTCTTCATGTTATTTATTAGTACAATCTTGATTAATGTTATTAATTGTCTTATCACCCTAGCAACAATATAAATGCATGTGAATGATCAAAGACATTCATTGATTAGGGCTATATGATTGTACTTATGCATTATGGTGTTGTGTGAGGTTGATGTTGTCTGCTAACAAGACACAGGTACATCACAAAATACAAATCAAGTTCCATGACCATGACAACATGAAGACAAAGACTCACGAGGTATGCATGACTTTGTTATATCATGTTTAACCTACGAGACATGCAGGTTCTAGCTCAGGATCTCTAAATCATTGAAGAGATTGTTTAGGTATGTTGTACATAACTAGCAGGTATACTAATCCAGGTATGTTTTCCTATGTCATGTTAGAATCTTACCTTGTGTAAGTATACTTGGTATGATTGGTTAGTAATCAAGGGTTTATGCATATTATGTCTCTTATCTTGGTTGATGATTTAACTAACTAGATCAAACAAGAATATGCATGAGTTAAATAAGACTTCCTTGAAACCCTGAATACTAATGATCATGACTGTACATATTCAAGATTATTTAGAATTATAATGTTTTGATAATATTGAGAATATACTAATGAATGTATGTTTGTGTATGAGATCATGAGGATGACACTAGTGTACACTTGAGCATGCACAGTGGTACAGAATGAATAGAAGTTCAGAAGACATACAGAAGATCAAGCGGGAGGCAACCACACAAACATAAAAGATAAGTATTTGGGTTGTTATTAGAAATAGTCAATGATATTGCTTGTATGAATATTTGTATTCCTAGAATATATCATGCTGAGTGTAAACATTCATAAAGCATTGAACAGTATACTACTAATATGCATATGATTGGTAAATTGGACAAACATTCCATTGTTGCTTGTCTAGAATGAAACCTCTTTGCTGACATGCTGAGAGTTGTGCACACTCTCGATAGTATGTTCTGGTAGAGATGGAAGGCATCTAGATAGCCACTGTATGCATACAGGATATGGGAAAGTGTTGTGCCAAAGTATTGGTCAAAATAGTTGCATAACTATGTAAATGATATCTGTATGCATAATAGGTTATCATATCAATATGATTTTATGATTATGAAGTATTACTAATCATATACTTAATTTTGATTTGTAGGAAAGATCATGATGAATGATGAACTCTGAACAAGCGATGGATGTTCAACAAAAGATTTACAAATCAAACACACTATAGAAAGCTTGTGGTTAAGAGATTCTCTTAGAAAGAGGAAGACAATCATGATGAGATGTTTTGCTCCAAGGGACTAGATAAGACCATTCTCTTAATAATGTAATCAGGTTCTGTATGGGTTCCCAGGATCGGTAGTCAATTGATGAGCTTAATGATCATCATGGGTGATGTGGATATCAACCTTTTCTACAAGGTTGAATATGGGTTCTAAACACATATGACATGGATGCAAGAAGGAACTCACCACAGAGTTCGAATGATTTTGAGGCTCATTTTAGTAGACCCATCTGACAAGAGATGGCACAGATAGATATGCAGAAGATCACTCAATGCTGAGTGTGAATAATGGACAATTGACAGCTTCATGACAAAGCTTGGGCTTTACCAGAAGTAAAGCTGTTCCTAACCTTTACCTTAAGGTTGTGGATGATGAACCTATCATACCATTATTGTATGACGATGATCTCTTTCTGACAAGGAATGAGAAACAGGTCATGAAAATGGCTGCAGAAATGAAAATGAAAGATCTCGGATTAATGCACTACTTCTTAGGTCTAGAAGTATGCAATATCCAAAAGGAATCTTTTAAATCAAGGTAAGTATGCTGTGAAGTTTCTAAAAAGATTTGATATGTTGGAGTATAAAGCCATGGCCACTCCCATGGACTCCAACTTGAAGTTGTTAGTTAATGACTCATCGTATTTAGTGGACCTAACCCTATATAGACAAATCATTGGGTCATTGATGTATTTAACAAATACTAGGCCAGATATATGCTTTGCTGTAAATACCCTAAGTCAGTATCTAGTAGAACCTAGAAAGGTGCACTTAATAGCTACAAAGCATGTAGTGAGGTACCTAAAAGGTACATTAGATTTTTTGGTCTATATTATCTTGGAGGTCATGAACTCCGTTTACATGGTTACTCAGATTCTGATTGAGCAGGAAGTTTATCAGACAGAAAGAGTACATCAGGTGGATGCTATAGTCTTGAATCTGCCATGATCTCATGGTTCAGCAAGAAACAATCTAGTGTAGCTCTCAGTACTGCTGAAGCAGAATTTATGGCTGTCTGCTCTGCCAGCTGTGAAGCAGTATGGCTTCAGAAGATTTTATAAGGAGTATTTGAATTAGAAATGGATCCCACTGTGATTATGTGTGACAATCAAAGCTGCATTAAGATGACTGAAAATCCTGTGTTCCACGATAAGTCAAAACACATAGAGATCTGATACTTCTATATACGAGTTATGGTGCAAAGAGGAGTTATCAAGCTCGAATATATAAGCACTGAGGATCAGATTGCTGATATTTTGACTAAACCTCTGTGTCGAGTGAAGTTTGAATACTTTCGAGACAAGCTTGGTATAGTTCGAAAGAACTCTCCTCGAAAGGGGGAGTAGCATAGTATCTGATAACAAGTCTGTCTCATCAATGATGAGGTTACGTATTTACTGCACTTAGTTACTTAGAATTATTTTTAGGACCCTTATATTTTTGCTTTTGATGATAGATGTATTAGTGAGTATACATGCTTTTGATGATAGATGTATTAGTGAGAATACATGCTTTTGATGATAGATGTATACATGCCTTTAATGATATATGTATTTGATGCTATTGATGAGGATACATGTTTTGATATACATGTTTTGATGATGAGGATACATGTTTTGATATACATGTTTTGATGATGAGGATACATGTTTTGATATACATGTTTTGATGATGAGGATACATGATGCCTTGATGTACTTGTATGGATGAAGATACTTGTACCCATGATTGACATACGAGGGGATTGGATCATCCCTGGACTTCAGTCTTAAAGAGAGCCGTAGACGTATGTCTTCGAGAATGAAGTCCTTGGTGGACTTGAGGGGATTGGATCATCCCTGGACTTCAGTCCTAAATAGAGCCGTAGACGTATGTCTTCGAGAATGAAGTCCTTAGTGGACTTGAGGGGATTGGATCATCCCTGGACTTCAGTCCTAAAGAGATCCGTAGACGTATGTCTTCGAGAATGAAGTCCTTGGTGGACTTGAGGGGATTGGATCATCCCTGGACTTCAGTCCTAAAGAGAGCCGTAGACATATGTCTCCGAGAACAAAATCCTGAATGAACAGGTAAGGGGATTGGATCGTCCTCGAACTTTAGTCCTTTGAATTGAGCCGTAGACATGATGTCTCCAAGAAAAAAATCCTGAATGAAGAGGTAAGGGGATTGGATCGTCCTCGGACTTTAGTCCTTTGAATTGAGCCGTAGACATGATGTCTCCGAGAACTAAATCCTGAATGAACAGGTAAGGGGATTGGATCGTCCTCAGACTATGGTCCTTTGAATTGAACCGTAGACATGAGGTCTCCGAGAATTGAATGATAGGACTGGATCGTCCCTGAACTTCGGTTCAAAAGGTACATGATAGGACTGGATCGTCCCTGGACTTCGGTTCAAAAGGTACATGCTAGTACTGGATCGTCCCTGGACCTCAGTTCAAAATGTACGTGACAAATCCTAGAATTGTTCTAGGCTACATCCAGCATGAAACAGGGCTGGCTCTGTAGATGTGATACATCTAGCATGAAACAAGGATGGCTCTGTAGATGTGATACATCCAGCATGAAACAGGGCTGGTTCTGTAGATGTGATACATCCAGCATGAAACAGGGCTGGCTCTATAGATGTGATACATCCAGCATGAAACAGGGCTGGCTCTGTAGATGTGATACATCCAGCATGAAACAGGGCTGGCTCTGTAGATGTGATACATCTAGCATGAAATAGGGCTGGCTCTGTAGATGTGATACATCCAGCATGAAACAGGGCTGGCTCTGTAGGTGTGATACATCCAGCATGAAACAGGGCTGGCTCTGTAGGTGTGATACATCCAGCATGAAACAAGGCTGGCTCTGTAGATGTGATACATCCGGCATGAAACAAGGTTGGCTCTGTAGATGTGATACATCCAGCATGAAACAGGGCTGGCTCTGTAGATGTGATACATCCAGCATGAAACAGGGCTGGCTCTGTAGACGTGACACATCCAGTATGAAAGAGGACTGGCTCTGTTGCGGTAAATCCTAGATCTGATCTAGGTCACATCCAGTATGAAAAAGGACTGGCACTGTGGTTGGGATTAGATCATCCCTAGACATGAGACTTGTCTTAAAGAGATAAGGATTGATCATCCTGGAACTCGATCTGGATTGTATCATCCATGGACCTATGTCCTAAAGAGAGCAGGATTGATCATCCTGTAATATGATCATGTGATGATGATGCTGATGATCGATGCTGATGATCGTGTGATGACGATGCTGATCATGTGATGTCGATGCTGATGATCATGTGATGACGATGTTGATCATGTGATGGCTATGCTAATGATCGTGTGATGATGATGCTGATGATCGTGTGATGATGATGCTGATGATTATGTGATGATGATGCTGATGATGATGTTGTTGATTGTATGATGACGATGCTAATATTCGTATGATGACGATGCTGATGATCGTGTGATGACAATGATGATGATCGTGTGATGACGATGCTGATGATCGTGTGATGATGATGCTGACGATCGTGAGGATTCAGATATTGATGTTGCTGTAGCTGTTTGAGTACTACAGAAGATAAAGACTCAGTACTGAAGATGTTGATGTTCCAGTATTGAAGATGTTCCAGTAACTGGTTGAGTTACTGATGATGTTGAGAAAGCTTCCGATGATATATAGATGTATCATGTATGATGTATGACTCGTTGCTCCTGCAGATGTTGTTATAATATCCTTCTCGTTAAGGGGGAGTGTTGAATATTGTAACTTCTAAGAATATTATATTTGTATATTATTTATTCCGGAGATGTTCCATACCTCCGATGTGATTATACTATGAATTCGGAGATGTTTATTCCTCCGAATTGGTTGTGGTAACTAGGGTTATTAGACCCACCATGTGGGGGTCGGCCCAGTCAGTTATAATAGGGTATTTAACCTAATGGTTAAATACGAGCCTACATGTACCTGTGTAAAATAAATGTCAGTGTAGTGTATAAATAGAGGAGGTGTGTTCCTCATTTGATACACTCACTCACTTAAGAGAGGCGCACTTGTGGAGGAGAGGTCTGCTATGGTGAAGGAGGAGATCATGTCTTTGGTTTGCATCTTTGTATATTGCTGGTCATCTATATTGAGGAAGCTTTACTGGGTTTTCTACCCCATGAGGGTTTCCCAGGATAAATCTGTGTCTCTTGTGTTTATGCTATGCTTGTTGTTTCTTCAGTGATCTTGTATATGCCATTATTGTGAAATGGAATGTAATGCTGCTATTTTCTGTCTTAGCATATTGAATTTTAACACTCGGCGCCACGAAAGATCATATCTAGTCCCCATATTATGGTAGCACCCCCAATATGGTCGCCTTTGTTTAGAGTATTCTGCGATGTGTCACCCTTTGAGTCTCTTGATTTCATTCATTTGTTTTACCCCCTAACTCACCCCCATTATAGTCACCATCCCCGGTCCATTAAGATATGATCCCTTTCCCTGAAGTCAGTTTCATATGCTGCCAGGTTAACCTTTCTGCCATACTATGAACAAAGGAAGTTTGAGTCCTCCCACTTTGCAACCCCTATTCCCCCCCCAGTATGTCCATCTCACCTTCAGTACTGTTACCTTTTAATTGTACACCTCGCGCTCCTATCAAGGAAACATCATTGCCTTGGTAGTTGCAGGTCTCCCTTTGTTGACGCCAACACCTTTATTCTAGAGGATAGACCTAGAGGCCCCTGTACCTTGGATTCATCTCCATTAGTAGTGAGTTCCTATAGACTATCTGAGACGATTCCTTAGTGCCTCTTGGAATGGTTGTTTCTCACATTCTCGACTCCAACTCCATCATCGCATCGTTGAGATTCGTACAGGGTATTGATCCCTTTAGTTATTGGTCGAAGACCCTGGATGTCCCATGACTCTAGCACATTGGTGAGTCAATTTGGAATCCCCCTGTTGTATGTTCCCATGGATATTTGGGCTGCATTGGCGATAATGTTTGGAATCCATCCAGTCATATGATTCCCAGAGTGTCCAGTTCATATGCAGCATAGTGTACCTTCGAGATTCTGACTCTCTGTCATTGAGTCCATATAGTTGTTGGACACCTTCAGATCTAGCAGAACCTCAGTTATTATGGTACCAAATTCCGTATGGATTCCATTGTTTCCATGTATCAGTCCTTCAAATCAATCATGGTTGGACCATGAGTATGTCCCAAATTTGTGTCCCCTCTGGACCATTATGATGTACACAATAGTTCTCTATGTATTCCTTAGGTCCCCTTTTGGGCCTCATTATTATTTCTATATCTTAATACGAGCATGGGAATGCCTACCTTGTCCATATATTTGAGATTATTCCTCATACATTATTGAGGTAATGTATTTCCATTTTTTGTAGTTTGTATGGAGCTTGTGTTCCGGTCTCCACCTAGTTTCTTCTCTCCTCCATCATAATGTTGATACCCCTGGAAAATGAAAGAACCTATGATGTCTATTGGCCATACGATGAGATCCTTCCCTCACACATCAAGGGGCAATTTGTTAACACCCAAAAATGGTTCACTAGCTCATCTCCCTAGTCACATAACCCGTTTGTCCACTTTTCCTACATTTGTGGCCTCCAAAACCCTAAAAAACCATCAAATGGTAACCAAAAGGGAAAAAAATCATTATTTCCCTCCTCAATTAATGAAATTCCTTCAAAAAGGTCAAAACCCACAAAAAAGGGTCCAAAATCCCCAAAAATAAAATAAAAAGGGAAAAGTCAAAAATAAATTCAAAAAGAGGGAAAAAATCCAAATACCGTTAGCCAATACTATTGGTTGCCCAAAACCATGGGAAAATCCCAAATACCATTTGTCAATACTATTAGTTTCCCAAAACCATGGGTCAACACTCCATTACCCAAAATCACTATAAAAAGGTGATGGAGGCCCCCCATTTCACATCCATTAATCACTCTTCACACCTTTATGCTAACTTTAGCCAATCAGCTTGAGCTTATGTTCCACCCTTACAGTTGAGTCTTGGCCACCACTTTGAGCATTTGGAGAAGAGAAAGGAACTTTGTAGAAATGGTGCACTTCTCTCGGACCGCTGCAGCAACTCCAACAACCTCACCACTAGAGGTAAACCATGGCAAACCCTTGTTTTCCCATTAATACAAAAAATATTCAAATTATATTACTGAGTTCCTCATGGTTGTCTACTTTTTACTGTTTTAGTTTAGATTTACTTTTACATTAACACTTGCACATGCCATTTTAATATTTAGTTTTTAATCATTTCACATATAATTTATTATCCATTATTGAACTGCTACTAAGGGTTCCTGAATCCTTAGTAGGTTCTCTTTAACATGCGTTTGGGTGAAAACCCTAGATACACCAAGTAATCAATGTCTTGCACTTTATACCATACAAAGCTTCGAATGGACTCATTTTCAACGATGTTTGTTTCCTATTGTTATATGCAAACTCCAACAAGTGTAGATAATCTTTCCACTTAGATGGTTTTTCCATCACAATCATACGAAGCATGTATTCAATCACCTAATTTACTCTTTTTGTTTCCCCATCTGTTTGTGGATGGTGGGAAGTACTAAATTTCAATTGTGTACCCAAATTTGCAAAAATATTTTTTCATAAATTTGAGGTGAACTTGGTATCCCTATCTGAAATTATTGCCTTAAGCAACCCATGCAATATGAAAATATCCCTCATGAAAATATTTGCAATGGAATCCATTTTATATCTAGATTTAACCAGTATAAAATGTGCTTCCCTTGTTAACTTTTCCATCACCACTCCATGCTGGAGTCATGTTGCTTCACTGTGATTGGCAACCATGTAATACAATCCATAGAAATAAATTTCCGTTTCCATTCCAGAGTTGGAAAAGGGTGAAATAAAATTGTTGGGTGTTGATGCTCAACCTTCACTTGCTTACATTTCATACACTTACAAAAATACTCAACAATGTCCATTTTCATTCCCGACCAAAAATATTGCTTCATGGATTTAGCAATTGTTTTATGGTATCCTGGGCAACCCGAATATGAATTTTTATGGATTTCATCCATAAAAACTATCCTAAAGTCTACCACATTAGGGATATACATTCTATTTTTATAGGTAAAAATTCCATCATCCTCCAAATGATACCCTTCATACCTCTTTTCCAAATTATGTTGTTGTAATTTAGTTTTTATTTGCCTCAAATATGATTGGAAAATTCTAATGGATTCCACATGCATTGCATGTATTTTTTTGCCGAGTGCATCAACCACTTTATTTTCCTCCCCCTTTATGTGTTTGATCTCAAAATCAAATTCACATAAAAACTCCAACCATCTAACTTGCTTGGAATTTAGTATTGGCTGCTCAAATAAATATTTAAGACCACAATGGTATATTCTTAGCTCAAAAATTATTCCTATTAAATAATGCCTCAACATCTTTAAAGCATGCACTATGGAAACAAACTCTAAATCATGGGTAGCATAATCCTTGTCATGCTCTTTCAATTTTCTTGAATCTTAACATACCAGATAATTGTCTTACGCAAGAATGCTTCCAACTCCTTTTTTACATGCATTTGTACACACCACAAAGTCATTTTCTAGGTTAGAAATTTTAAGAATTGGAGCACTTGTAAGGAGATTCTTCAAAAACTGTAAGCTTTCTTCACATCTCCATGTGTTATACCTCTATGTTTCACAGTGTCGCATCTCCGTCACAAAACGAGTTGATGACACTTTCCCTACTGTTTTAAACCACCCAGAAGAGGCAGATGAGCAGTCAACCTTGAAGGTGAATCTACCCTGACAAGTTTTGACCCACCTTAGACTTTATCCACATACACTACCGCGCCTTGCTATTTTGACAAAACGCGGTACTAGACACTACCGCGCTATGATATTTCCCCAAGACGCGGTAGTACTGCGTTCTGCAGTCTTCGCAGAACGCGGAACTCTTTTAATAGCCTTTTTCCCTTGGCTTGTGGGATTTTGGATTTTCGAAGATAATGGAAGATTGGGATCCCTGATTCGATCTCAACTCATCTCCTTCGATTAGAAACCCAGATCCACTTATCTCTCCTTAGATCCACCCATCTCTCTTGTTGGTTAACCTCACCATTCACTATAAAAGAGAGGCATTCCATTGGAAAGAGGAGGACTCTTGAGAGTACCAAACTTATGGTCTTGCAGCATTGTGGAGATAGCTAGAGGAGAAGACACTTGGAGCTGGAGGATTGGCTTGGGAATCAAGCACCTTTTGTAAGTATTCTTCAAGTTGTAATGGAATAACTTGTCTTGTTTTCCCAAATCATTTGTGTTAATCTTGTTTTAATGATATGATTTGTATCTTTCATAAGATTTAGATTCTAACTCATATTTCAGGTTGCTAGAGAATAGTGCATTCTTGTATCTCGGTTCCATTTTGACAGGTTCATTTGTGAGAGCTTGGAGACTGGAGCAAATACCAAAAACAAGCGTCTGGATAGAAGGTTAGTTAAACTTCTTCTACTCTTTCTAGCATTTTAATCTTGAGATGTCTGTTAGATCTAGGGATTCAAGGTAGCATTTGTTTTGACTTGTTTCTTGCTTTAAAGATTAGTTTAAAGTCTGCTTTAAAGTTAAGAGAACTTTGGCTTATCTGTAGGACAAAATTCTACATAACAAGAATGGCGACTCCGCTGGTTTTGATTACTGCTTAATTCATTCAATTCACAGTCATTTATCTTTGCATTGTGAGTTTTTGTTGCGCTTCAAACCAGTTTGAATCTTGGTCCTTTTTGACCTCTATTCACTCCTCCTCGCAGTATTTATCTCCCTGTTTGATCACTGAGTCCCCTGGGTTAGCAACAACCCTGCAAATTTTATTTTTTCTTCTAAAGTTGCGCTTTTTCCTTCCCTTGCCACAGTACCGTGCCCTCAGAACTACTTCCAGCGCGGTACTACCGCGCTCTCTGCCTTAGTACCAGAGCGGTACTGTCACAGTTCCGCGCTACAGTTAGACCCTGACCCGCGGTAGTGTCTGCAAGTTTGTAAATTTTTTTTTACTTGCTTGGTTTCCTGAGTCTCTCTCTGCCTTCGGTAGTCTTGGCTGTTGCCTGTCAACATCCTGATTATTTTACAGTCTGAATGATCTGATTATTTCCCAGTTTGTGAGCTTGATTGTTGATTGAATTAGTGGTACTTTTGACATATTGGTCATTTTTCCAATTTGATTGCATTGACTTGATTTTTTTCACCACAACCAACTCAACACCACTGTTCTCTGTTACTGAATACTACAGTTTTTACAGTCATATTATCATTATCATTTTCAATAAATTAAAACGATCATTAGTTGAGAATAATTTTGTTGTTTAAATTGAAAACTTCTAGTGATATTTTGCATAGGGAAATGAACCATTGATTTTGCCACAGAAATCCTCATTGTACAAGCATTGTAGATTGTAGAATCAGTGCATTGAAAAGAGTGTTTACTTCAGTTTGGCTTTGTTTATAAATCGAAAAGGAAAAATATCTTGTTTTGATGTTTGCTTGTGAAAAATTTCATGCATATTTGATCGAAGAACCTCTATCTTTACCCTAGCTAGATTTCATCGAAGACAAAGGCTTATTTGTGATTCATTCTCATTTGCATGGTTTGAGTCGTCATAACACCATCAAGTTTCACGTCCACTACCCGATTGAGTAAGACAGCCACTAAAATTAATCACCCTAATTAAACCAACTTTAACCTCACTTGAGGAAATCAAAAGAATTTGGTAGTTAGGTAGGACACCGGGGATAGGCATCAAAATAATTCCCCCTTGTCACTTTCATCTGAGACATAGTCGTTGTCTTTAGGGAACTAAAATCCTCTAGTACTTATTGACACGGTCACAGCTAGTTTGTGGAGGGGCCTCCTGACTGTTTCCAACTTTCAGGGGTTAAACGGCCGCGAGATTGAGAACCGGATGGACTCTGTGGAATGCCGCACTCCACTTAGCCCTAAGGCAACATCGATCGCTGTCTTCTTCGGAAGGCTGAAGTTCCCAAAACCTTTTATGACGTGTCATGAACGAGGTGGCTTAGTATCTATTCTACTAGGGCTCTTTTACCCAGGATCCCTTTCGGTAGAGGGATATCCTTCTTATATCGGTCTCTCATGTTGTATTGTTCGACTTGGATTTCATCACCTTGCGAAGGATACAGCCTGTTGAGGTCTCCAGCTCTTAGTTAGGAGTTTGCTTGGCGTCTCATCTTTGTAGAGGGTCATTTTTCTTTATAGGGACTGCTTGTTGGCATTCTGGCCATTTTTGTTGATCAGCTCGCTTATTGAGACACCGGTCTCAGTATATATTTTAGAGCTTGCTTTTTTGGCCTGTGAGCCTTGCTTTATCTAGCTCCTCTTCTGCACATTCGGTTGCATTAGAGTTTTTGAGTTCTTTGTTTACGATACTGCCCCCGATTTTCATTTTCCTGCCAGCATGTCAGATCTACCACGAAGATCACGAAGACAACAGGGCCAAAGCCCTCCACCACCACCACCGCCACGGACTACTGGTCTGCCTGCATCACGCATTCCTGCTCCTCCTGGCCGTGGTGCTGGTTGAGGCAACATTCCACTGCCGATACGTACAACACCTTTAGTTACGCCCGTAACTCCCACACACAGCACAGTCCCAGAATCTATTGCAGCTTCTGCAACCACTAGCATGTATGAGACTTCCACTGTCACCTCACCCACTATCATTCCAGATTCATCTGTTACAGTGGACACAGTTACAACAGCTGAACCTAGCACAACCCAGAGTACTAGACCAGAGGTCATCCTTCTACCGGATGCCAACACTTCCCGTCCATCAGACACTTTTCACGATGATATAGACGGATCTATTGGCACCACAGAAGGGTCCGACCAGGACGTACCTGGCTTAATTTCAGTCCTAGGCGGATACGTTGAAATCGTTGAAGATACTCGTCTACCTGACACACCTTTTGAACCTTATTATGGCTTCATTGCTTCCCAGGAGGAACTTCCGCCTGCTATTATTACGTCACCCAGTGTTCATCCTCAAGAGACAAGTTCTTCTAGCAACGTACCTCGCACTTTACATCTACCCAACCTCCCTCCGGGAAACGAAATCATGGCTTCCAACCAGTCTAGTATGGTTAGCCTAGCGAACTCTCCGTTAGCATCGGCACAACTTAGACGCAGCACAGAGCAAATACTTTCGACAGCGTCTAGATACCCCCCCGTTTCTCGTCCTTCTAACTATAGGGTTCCCAACGTCCCGTCTAGCACAGAATTTCATCACTCCTTTGCAAACGGCTCAGGACCTTCAGACTTTACTAGACCTAGGTTCCCACCGGATCCCCAAAATCCTTTTCAGGATATGAACTCGGACCTAGTACTCGTTGGTCCTCCTATCATTGAACACGTTATGGACGACACCGATACCCCTGGGCTAAATTCCCCACATTTGCTGTCCTCACCTATGTTTGGTGCACATTCTATGAGGGATAACCCAGTTTTTTCTCCGTCCTCACCTGTCCAATATGGACGACCTCCTCCGCAAATCGGTACTTTTGGCACCGTTGGCTAAACCATGCTATCATATTTGGCTAGTGGGGGAAGAACACCTAGTCATACTGCTGGATCTTCCGTTTCGACCGGAGGGTCACCTTCAGCCACCATTTATACTATTTCAGGAGGTGGACAACCGACTGCAATGGTCACTAACTCCAACATACAAACCCTCCCTGGTGGGCCATCAACCCAACCAGTTAGGGGGCAACCTTTTGTTGTGAACCCCATTGTTGGTCAACAGCCTCCTCATATAGGGCCATCCAACCTAACTGCTGGCGGACAACCTATTGGCTCGATCCAACAAGCTTCCCAACCAACAGCGTCTACTCAGTACGGTATGTACAATCCACCTGGCAGTGGGAAACCCTATTCCGGTGTACCAACCGGGCCTTACTCTCAACAACCCCTATCAGGCATACTTACAATCAACCGGTTAACCAGATGGCTTACTATCCGCAGAACTTCCAGCAGTATCCTGCGGGAAATACATATGGGTACAACACACAGCAGCATGCTATGCAGGGCCCTCCAGGGTTCTCTACACCACATGGTTATTACTCATACCCGCAGACCAACCGTCAACTTCCCTTTTTGGCCACACTTGACTTACCTGATTTGTCGAGGCTTATTAACGATCCTATATGGCATGAACCTCACTGGCCACCTATCCCAGCCAAACTACCATCGGACATTCCTAAGTTCGATGCCAAGCCTGGGGAAGACCCCAAGAACCACGTGATGACCTTCCATCTTTGGTGTTCATCCAACTCCTTGATGGATGATTCCATCCGACTTCGGCTCTTCCAACGCACGCTCACTGGAACGGCAGAAAAATGGTATATCGACCTGCCACAACACTCTTTTCATGATTTCAACACTTTGGCTATGCAGTTTCTGACACATTTCCAGCTCCCCATCCGGTATGAGACTGGAACAGAACTGCTAACTTCACTGCATCAAACCACTTCTACACATATTTTGGATCACATCCACGAGTGGCGAAGACGCCGTAGGCTAATAAAGGCACCTAATCCGGATCAACTACTTGTTGATTGGTTTACAAAATCCTTTTTACCTCCCATAGCCAGAGATATTGCTATGCGCAGACCGGTTACAGAAGAACAAGCCATCTCGGCAGCACAATACATGGATTTGGTATATACTCAATACGGTACTTTACATGAACTTCTTCCACATGCCTCCTGCGTTCACACTGATCCAACAAAGCCTACCACTGAACCACCCATTGATGGTATTGTTGGTTCAGTCAAGGCTCAGCCTGCTACCAACTCGATGGGACAACAAGCTTCTGCTTCCCCCGCTTTTACCCAGGCCACTTCAAAAGCTTCCACCTCTCCTGCTGTCTCCTCCGAAGTGAATGCAGTTCAATCTACGTCACAACCATCCGGAGGAAAGAAGAAAAACAATCGTGGCAAAACCAAAAAGAACCAGCAGGAGAACCCCAAGCCACAACCTACCCAGAATGACCAGAAACCACGTCGAAAAGCTAAGTTTCCCTGCTTGATTTGTCAAGATGATCATTATACGCGTGACTGTCCCTACAAAGACGAGGTCAACAAGTTCGTTAAAGGATCCTCTCGTCCGACAGTGCTAACTGACCCTTTCCCCCAACAGCAACAGCAAATGGTTGCCCAAGAATCCCCACAAGGTGGCAACCCGACCAATCCTTCCAGTGGAGAGACGTCCACAAACCGTGAAATCCTAATGACAAGTAATGAGGAGATTAATATCACCACTCGTTCAAAGACTTATGACAACCCTCCAAGTTCAAACAAACAATCGGAGATAGCCAAAGGCAAATCTCCCGTTGAAGATCCGATTCCTATTCCCCCTCCTAACGGTCATCTCCATATCGAGAGACCGCTAATGGACATGGTGCTACGCCCACCCAAGGGCACCATACGAAAGGCGACATTTAATCCGAATGCGCGAGCTTCCCAAAACTACAATATTGTTGAGGATTTGGCTCAAGCACCTTGCGCTATGTCGACTCTCGAGGTTCTCCAACACTGCCCCACGCAGCGCAGAACCCTACTTTCAGCACTGGGGGCACTAGACCCAGATACTTCAAACTCCATCATGTTTAACTTGGAGCACGCTAAACCTAGTCTTTCTCACCAGTTAGCCTTTCAGGTGCATACAAAAATCCATGGAAATGTCATCCACCGCACTGTGCTAGATGAAGGTGCTTCCACGTCGATTATGTCTTTGAACTGCTGGAGAGCCTTAGGCTCACCCGAGGTCACAACTTCTCCTACTACTCTCAGGGCGTTTGATGGACATGGTTTTCAACCATATGGACTCATTCCCTCAATCGATGTTGAACTGGGGGGAAAAACAGTATCCGTACACATCGAAGTCGTAGACGCACCTTTGGATTACAATCTCCTACTCGGTCAGAACTGGTTCTATGACATGACCGCCATAGCATCTACAGTCTTCCGGATTGTACAATTTCCTCATGAAGGGAAAATTGTCACTATTGATCAACTGGATTACTGTATCCCAGACTCCCATCCGAAATCCACCAATATTGTCCCGTTATTGGATCAACCTCGGTACCGGTTCCAAGACATAGGTGTTGGTCTCATGAAGGATTCTTCCCTCATTGGAGTTTTTCCAGAGCTGGGAACCCATCTTCAACCAGTCAACATGATTTCATCGCATGTCACCCCTTCCGATGATTCATGGGTGATTCCGAGTCCTACTCAGATCCAAGACTATGGCAATTCCATGCCTTTGAACATAAACCTTGCAGCATATGACGCGATCCAATCAGCCACAGATTGGGTCGACTGTTCTACTGATCACACCGTGGCACAGCTCTCGACTGAAACTCATCCACACCCACCATTTTTTGATCCTCTCAACTTGATTTTTCCTACTGACGAATCAATCATGGAGGTTATGTGCGGTGATGAGCCACCATGGGGAGATTTTCATCATCGATCTTCATTCCCCACCATTCAGTCACTTGAGCCTGATACTAAACCCAACGCTTCACTTGGGATGGTTCAAACCAAGTTCCCCACTTCCCTCGACGAGGTATTCTTCGAAGGCAACTTGGACAATCTTATGGAAACCACTCCCATTGATATTTCAGTGAAGCTTGGTATCGTGGAAAACGTACACATTGGCAAAACATGTACTCCCCTCGAAACGGAGTTCTATAGTGCCTACTTTAAAAAATTCCGCGATGTTTTTGCTTGGAGTTATGAAGAGATGCCAGGAATTGACCCCTCGATTGTGGTCCACGAAATTCCAACTTTCCCTGGCGCCCGACCTGTTCGGCAAAAGCTTCGACCTGTTCATCCTCGTAAGGCAGCCGCCATTAAAGCAGAAGTTGAAAAACTTTTGCGTGCTGGTTTTATCTATCCTGTCCCATTGACAGAATGGGTATCCAACATTGTTCCCGTAGCCAAGAAACAGGGAACGATCAGATTCTGTGTTGATTACCGTGATTTGAACAAAGCTTGTCCCAAGGACAACTACCCGACTCCGTTTATCGACCAGATCATCGATAACTGTGCCGGAAGTGTTATCTTTTCATTTATGGATGGCTTCTCTGGCTATAATCAGATCAATATCCTCCCAGCCGACCAGCACAAAATGGCCTTTATCTGCCCTTGGGGGATCTTTGCATATCGAAAGTTACCTTTTGGCCTGAAAAATGCCGGGGCAACTTTCCAACGGGCGATGTCCTATGCATTCCATGACATCAAACATATCGTAGAGCCATATCTTGATGATCTTCCCGCTCATTCTCGGACTCGGGAAGACCATCCAGACCACTTGAGTGCCATATTCGAAAGGTGCCGGCATTACAATATACGTTTGAACCCACATAAGTGCGTCTTCTGTGTAGAAGCCGAAAAACTGTTGGGCTTCATATTCTCCAAAGACGGGATACGTCTAGATCCCGCAAAGGTAGCAGCTATCATAGCCCTGCCTTCACCTACCAATATTCCAGAACTTCAATGTTTGCAAGGGCATGCAAACTTTCTACGCCGTTTTATCTGCAATCTGTCCGAGATAACAAAAGGCTACATGTGGCTTCTCAAGAAGAATGTTCCCTTCATATGGGATGACGAATCCCAACGGTCCTTTGACAATTTAAAGGCAGCCTTAAAAAAAATCCTGTGATTCAACCCCCCAATTACACACAGGACTACATCCTTTATCTCGCAGCCTCGATTACCACCATTGGTATGGTGTTAGTCCAGGAAGACCACAACGTCATAGAACATGTGGTGTACTATCTCAGCAAGAGTCTTCTTGACTCTGAAACTCGATACTCACATGTTGAAAAGCTGGCTCTGGCAACGGTATTTGCTGTCCAGAGATTCCGTCACTACATCTTACTCCGCCGGACCACAGTCATCGCCGATTTCAATCCAATGTACTATATCCTCACAAGACAAGTGCTTGGGGGAAAGTACTCCCATTGGATTGTCATCCTTCAAGAGTTTGACTTGGAATTTGTCAAAGCCAAGTCTAAGAAATCTCTGGTCTTCGCTGAGTTAATTTGTAACCTGCCCCGTGCTACTGAGCAATCCGAGCCCATTGATTCTCTTCCCGATGAATCATTGTTCCTCATTAGCACGTCTTATCCGTGGTATGGGGATATTCTCTTATATCTCCAAACCCAACGCTTCCGTCCCGATCTCACCCGCGATGAACGGCGACGTATCAGACATCACGCAAAATACTACCTTATAGTGAACGATACTCTGTATCGACGTGGTGTCGACACTGTCCTTCGACGCTGTTTAACCTTAGATGAAGCGGAACGCGTTCTCAACGACTGCCACGCTGGAGCATGTGGTGGTCATCTCTCTGGGATGGCTACGGCCCAGAAAATACTACGAGCAGGATACTTCTGGCCCTCAATTTTCAAAGACTGCATTGAAACAGTCAAGAAGTGTCCGCCATGTCAATTTTTTCATGGCAAAGCACGCTCGCATCCTGCTCCACTCCATCCTGTCATTGCCGTCGGCCGCTTTTCCAAATGGGGCATCGATTTTATGCACTATAAACCCACTTCAGCCGGGGGGCATAGCTATGTCATAGTAGCTGTAGACTATTTTACAAAATGGGATGAAGCGATGCCTACATATGCGGAAGACGGCAAAACAGCAGCGCAGTTCATATTCAATCATATTATAGCCAGATTCGATGTCCCACAGTCGATTGTGACCGATCATGGTTCCCATTTCAGGAACCATATGATCGAAGAACTAAGTGCCAAACTGGGTTTTCGCCACGAAAACTCAACCCCGTATTACCCACAAGCTAATGGCCAAGTTGAAGCCATTAATAAAGTCCTGAAACGAATGATTCAGTGCATTGTGGGTACCCAGAAATCCAACTGGCACTCAGCTCTGTTCTCAGCACTATGGGCATACCGAACCTCAGTGAAAAGTGCTACTGGGTTTACACCATTTCAACTGGTGTACGGCCTAGAAGCCATTCTCCCGATTGAATGTGAAATTCCATCACTCAAGATAGCCATAGAGCTACTTCCACACACTACTTCCGAAGAGGAACGGTTTCTATACCTAGCTAAGCTAGATGAAACCCGCCGCGACGCCGCTTTGGCTAATGAAGCTCACAAAAAACGCGTCAAAGCTCAATACGACAAATCCGTTCAAACTCGGATCTTCAATGAGGGTGACCTCGTACTTACATATGATCAGATGCATGATAAGCTTGGAAAAGGTAAACTCGAATCTATGTGGTACGGCCCCTTCATTGTAAAACGTGTCTTAGAAAAAGGAGCCTATGAACTAATCAATTGTGATGGTACGCCATTGACACAGCCCCGCAACGGGTTATACCTCAAACGTTTCTACGCGTGAGGTTACCCTACGCGGGTTACTTGTTTTACATAATGTACTTAGTTTGCTTTTTGCTTTCTTTAGTGTGCGCGTGGACTTCATGTATCCACTCTTACTTTGACTCGTGACTTTATGCGCAGATGTCTGCCTACTTTGGATTCGCCGATGGTGCAAGCCGACATACCCGGAATCTCGCTTCCGCAGCATGGGTGATCTATTCCCCCACTGGCGAGTTGATTTCTTCAGGAGCCAATTGTTTAGGTCCTGCAACCAATAATATCGCAGAGTACCATGCAGTCATTGGTCTCTTGACAGAGGTTGCTTCACTCGGGATTGACTCCTTATCAGTATTTTTAGATTCCCAACTCGTGGTTTCTCATTTAAACCGTGTTTACACAGTTCACGATCCCACATTACTTCGTTTATTTCGAAGAGTACGCCTCTTGGAACGGTCATTTAATTTTATCACATATCAACACATACCGAGAGAATTCAATTGTATTGCTGATTCATTGGCCAATTACATTTTGGATTGGCATCTTGCCCATATATAAAAACATCATAAAAAATAAAATGCACAAGTCATTGTAAATATTTAGATCATAAATAGGTCCATATCACTGTATATAAGAGTGTTTTTTCCAAAATACATAAAGTTTGTGTCAAAGACAAAATTGGGGATCAAAGCCCATATACAAAAATTGGCCCTCAAAGCCTACATATCGTGTACATGCCGCAAAAAGATCAAAGGACCATCTATGGAGATTTAGGAGATCTATCATGTCCCTCATCGGACTCCTCCCGCTGCTGGTGGTAACACACTACAGCTCGAACCACCCTGCGAAGAAGTCGACTGATATGACCAGGTACACCCATAGTATGCCGCTAGAGGTGGTAAGGGACGTCATCCATCCGCATAGCAGGGATACCATGAGTCAATCCCTGCAGGTTCCTCTCAATGTCCCGAACACCTCCTGCCTCGTCTTCATCTTCCTCTTCGTCAGGAACAACTTGACGATTGACACCATCACGACGTAGTGGAGAGTATCCAGCTGGCCTCTGTGGTCCACGGTCTGCAACATGCATGCGAATATACATTAGGCATCTTTTACACATTCTATAAAAGCAATAAAAATTAAATATTCGAAAAGGAAAAAATACATATCCATGAAGGTCATACCAGAGTCATCCTAGTCATCATCCTCTGGCAATGCCAAGTCGATGTCCTCACAGAAATCTACCCCTGAATAGGGATAGTCATCAATCATGACTATCTGCTCCTCTAGCCAAGAGAAGAAGTCCTCGCCAAAGGCTAGCCGCTGAGGTCCCCCGAGGCGTCCAGCATAGTCACTCCATCGAGCCATCCATGGCTCAGTAGGTGGACGAAGGTGCATAGATATCTGTGGACGTAGTAGTGGCACCCTCACCAAAAAGAAAGTGACCAGGATGCTCCCATAGCCAAACTGGGTATTTTTCCCAGTCCTACACTTATGCACTTGTTCTTTCAGATTGGACAACACTGCATCACACCAGTTGAAAACTGTTCCTCCCATGCACTCTGCTGCGAGATTCACTTGTGTACGGGATGCCTGATGTGGACTCACGCTTCCCGCTGCACGCGTGATAGTGAATAGCACGGTTTTTACAGGAAGATTTATGACCTTCTTTATGGCCACCTTCCCACTTTTCTTACTCGAACCCGCTTGGAAATACCGAGGAAGCAAGTCATCTGTGCTTGATTATGAAGCTGAGTATCCGGTAAAGTTCACCCGGGCCCCTCTTTTTGACAGACCCGTGAGGAAATAAATATCCTCGAGTTGGATTTCAAGCACATGCTCTCCCACTCGAAAAGCTCGAATGTCAGGGTCCCACAATTGGATAAGATGAGTAAGGAGCTTGGGTTGTTGGCGAATCCCTTTGGTTTTGAAGAACTTTAGCAAACCACATTCTAGCAATGCGGTCACGGTTGGTAAGTCATTTTCGGCTGCAAAATCATCCGCTTCGTGCTCTCTCTCTTTCCAGCTTACCATTTTGCTTCGAATAAGTTGCAAATCCCTGCAAAAGGTCAAACAATGCAATTAGTAATTATTTAACAACTTAGTTCCAGCAGAAAATTGGAGAAAATTTGATTTTTTAAACTCAAAATTCGCCTGTGCCGCGTCTGAGGGATATCCTACCGAGCGGCAGTCCACACTACCGTGCCTCGGTTTGGGGATACAGCGCGGTACTGTTAGACAGTACCGCATTTTTCGATAGGGCCCCCACGCGGTAGTGTGAACGGCGAGTCTTGCTCAAAAGGGCTCGCTAAAAAATCAATTTTTTCCTGGTGAAAGCAAAAATTTCTTACATGAAATGAAAGAGGGGCTCAAGCACTCCTACCTGGCACAGACGGCGGTCGAAAGGGTGTCCCAGAACTCCCGGTATGGATCCCTGAAATCTTGTTCCTAAATGGGTGAAAATGTCTCCTTTGGGTAAAAAACACAAATGAATAGTAATTTCTATTTTTACCATTCCTTATATAGCATTTTTTCACATTTTTTTAAATTAATTAATTAATTACTATTTTAAATAGTTGAAATAAACCCTTGTTCACATTGCTAATGTCCAGTTTTTGAGCATTTATTGACAGGATCCTCGGTAAAAATGCGATACGTTCACACTGGTGTTTATTCATAATTTGACCTTCATTTTGAGCATACTTTATCTTTTTCGTGCTCTGGATTTAAAACTTGAAAAAGATTCCAAGCGCTTTTACACCCGTGTCGTGCTTGTCAAACTCGAGTAAACGGTGTCGAGTACGGTCAGCTTTACTCATGCTCGTTAAACAATGAGGAAAGTATTATCCTGGTTGTATTTTATTCTTTTTTCGGACCAGAATAATTTAAAATTACGAAAAAGACCATAGGAGTCCATAGTTAAGCTCTTTTCAGACTCCTTAAAATTGAAAAGATTACCAAGTGACCTTGACTCTTTCACACTTGTAAAAGTATTTGAAAGGTCGTCTATTCGGTGATAGGTTACCCCTTTTTTGGCCCGTCTAGACTATTTACGAGAAATGTATACCTCAGTCAATCTCGGCTGGGAGAGTTCTCTCGGGAATTGTTTTACACTTTTTCGGGATCGAGGGACTAAATTTTACGAAAAAGTACATTATGGAGCTTCCTTTAAAGTTTTTCAGGCTCTCTAAATATGAAAAACTATCGAGTTTTCCTTCCTTGGACTCGTTAAAATGTTAACATCGAAGGACCCACTTTGGGACGAACCCCTCCTTTCTCAGGTTCGTAAAACATGTGAGATGGGACTCATCCGTGAGATGAGCTACACCGAGCGTCTGTTATCCTCTTCAAGTTCGCAAAACAAGAAAGAGGTACTCGTCCATCATGTCGGGGAAATATGGGGGAATAAGTCAAGTTTATCTATGGCAGCTTGTCAGTCGTTACCTTTGAACATGGCATGTGTCCGTCTCTTGTCTATATTTGGGTATTCATTTTTTCACTGAGTTATGGTCATCATCATGAGTCGTCTCCCTGGCCACGAGTCCGCTCATCCGGTGTCTATCCTCTATTTATCAATAATCCCTGCTGCCAAGTCCTGTTACGTGCCGTTATATGTTCAAAGGGTTGCATTGTTTTGAGTCATTTATTGTGTCAGGCCTCCGCTGTGTCAGTACATACTCTATTGCGTCATCATCTTATCATCAGTGTCGATTTCATGTCGATGATGTGGGAATCATCATGGCCCACTTTCAACGAGTCTATTCCTGTCGACACCAAATCACTATCCGGGAATTAGACTTAGAGATCAACCATTAGTACCTTGATACCTGCATGCCTCAATGGCATGTTTCCTCGTGTTTGACAGTAGGTTCACATCATTGACCCCTGATCAAGCAATCTCTCGGATGCTCGACATCAACTCATTCATTCGCATTTCGTTGAGATGTACTATTGATACCTTGGGAATCATCATCACCATTGGTGATCTCCCTCGCATTTGTTAACGGTCCACATCATTGACCGGTAATCAAATGGTTTCTACCATGTTCGACTTCAACACCTTGTAATCACATGGTTAGATTCGTATCTTTTGCGATCGAGTAGAAGACCCTGGGTGCATCGCTGTATCTCGACTGCGTCCAGGCTGCGATAGAGATGTCCCTTGTATTGTCGCACAGATCCACTTATTGTATTGGTCGTGGCTGTGTCATTATTGTCTCATGGATCTACGATTGTTCATAGTAGCCATGATCTGTCTGCAGTTTACATTATCTCAGTACTCATGGATCTACAATGTATTGGTCGGCAGCCATGCTTTCAGTCGTCTGTTTCCGAGCATGGGAATGCCCGCCTCGATGGTATATCTAACACTTTGTTTCTATTTCAGCTCAGTGTCACTCTCCTCGATGCTATCTCTGCACATTATATTCGTAAAGTCTTTCGGCCATCAGTCCCTTCTGACCTCACACTTTAGGGGGCATCTGTTATACCTCTATGTTTCACAGTGTCGCATCTCCGTCACAAAACGAGTTGACGACACTTTCCCTACTGTTTTAAACCACCCAGAAGAGGCAGATGAGGAGTCAACCTTGAAGGTGAATCTACCCTGACAAGTTTTGACCCACCTTACACTTTATCCACATACACTACCGCGCCTTGCTATTTTGACAAAACGCGGTACTAGACACTACCGCGCTATGATATTTCCCCAAGACGCGGCAGTACCACGTTCTGCAGTCTTCGCAGAACGCGGTACTCTTTTAATAGCCTTTTTCCCTTGGCTTGTGGGATTTTGGATTTTCGAAGATAATGGAAGATTGGGATCCCTGATTTGATCTCAACTCATCTCCTTCGATTAGAAACCCAGATCCACTTATCTCTCCTTAGATCCACCCATCTCTCTTGTTGGTTAACCTCACCATTCACTATAAAAGAGAGGCATTCCATTGGAAAGAGGAGGACTCTTGAGAGTACCAAACTTATGGTCTTGCAGCATTGTGGAGATAGCTAGAGGAGAAGACACTTGGAGCTGGAGGATTGGCTTGGGCATCAAGCACCTTTTGTAAGTATTCTTCAAGTTGTAATGGAATAACTTGTCTTGTTTTCCCAAATCATTTGTGTTAATCTTGTTTTAATGATATGATTTGTATCTTTCATAAGATTTAGATTCTAACTCATATTTCAGGTTGCTAGAGAATAGTGCATTCTTGTATCTCGGTTCCATTTTGACAGGTTCATTTGTGAGAGCTTGGAGACTGGAGCAAATACCAAAAACAAGCATCTGGATAGAAGGTTAGTTAAACTTCTTCTACTCTTTCTAGCATTTTAATCTTGAGATGTCTGTTAGATCTAGGGATTCAAGGTAGCATTTGTTTTGACTTGTTTCTTGCTTTAAAGATTAGATTAAAGTCTGCTTTAAAGTTAAGAGAACTTTGGCTTATCCGTAGGACAAAATTCTACATAACAAGAATGGCGACTCCGCTGGTTTTGATTACTGCTTAATTCATTCAATTCACAGTCATTTATCTTTGCATTGTGAGTTTTTGTTGCGCTTCAAACCAGTTTGAATCTTGGTCCTTTTTGACATCTATTCACTCCTCCTCGTAGTATTTATCTCCCTGTTTGATCACTGAGTCCCTTGGGTTAGCAACAACCCTGCAAATTTTATTTTTTCTTCTCAAGTTGCGCTTTTTCCTTCCCTTGCCACAGTACCGCGCCCTCAGAACTACTTCCAGCGCGGTACTACCACGCTCTCTGCCTTAGTACCAGAGCGGTACTGTCACAGTGCCGCGCTACAGTTAGACCCTGACCCGCGGTAGTGTCTGCAAGTTTGTAAATTTTTTTTTACTTGCTTGGTTTCCTGAGTCTCTCTCTGCCTTAGGTAGTATTGGCTGTTTCCTGTCAACATCCTGATTATTTTACAGTCTGAATGATCTGATTATTTCCCAGTTTTTGAGCTTGATTGTTGATTGAATTAGTGGCACTTTTGACATATTGGTCATTTTTCCAATTTGATTGCATTGACTTGATTTTTTTCACCACAACCAACTCAACACCACTGTTCTGTGTTACTGAATACTATAGTTTTTACAGTCATATTATCATTATCATTTTCAGTAAATTAAAAAGATCATTAGTTGAGAACAATTTTGTTGTTTAAATTGAAAAAGTCTAGTGATAATTTGCATAGGGAAATGAACCATTGATTTTGCCATAGAAATCCTCATTGTAGAAGCATTGTAGATTGTAGAATCAGTGCATTGAAAAGAGTGTTTACTTCAGTTTGGCTTTGTTTATAAATCGAAAAGGAAAAATCTCTTGTTTTGATGTTTGCTTGTGAAAAATTTCATGCATATTTGATCGAAGAACCTCTATCTTTACCCTATCTAGATTTCATCGAAGACAAAGGCTTATTTGTGATTCATTCTCATTTGCATGGTTTGAGTCATCATAACACCATCAAGTTTCACGTCCACTACCCGATTGAGTAAGACAGCCACTAAAATTAATCACCCTAATTAAACCAACTTTAACCTCACTTGAGGAAATCAAAAGAATTTGGTAGTTAGGTAGGACACCGGGGATAGGCATCAAAATAATTCCCCCTTGTCGCTTTCATCTGAGACATAGTCGTTGTCTTTAGGGAACTAAAATCCTCTAGTACTTATTGACACGGTCAGAGCTAGTTTGTGGAGGGGCCTCCTGACTGTTTCCAACTTTCAGGGGTTAAACGGCCGCGAGATTGAGAACCGGACGGACTCTGTGGAATGCCGCACTCCACTTAGCCCTAAGGCAACATCGATCGCTGTCTTCTTCGAAAGGCTGAAGTGCCCAAAACCTTTTCCAACGTGTCATGAACGAGGTGGCTTAGTATCTATTCTACTAGGGCTCTTTTACCCAGGATCCCTTTCGGTAGAGGGATATCCTTCTTATATCGGTCTCTCATGTTGTATTGTTCGACTTGGATTTCATCACCTTGCGAAGGATACAGCCTGTTGAGGTCTCCAGCTCTTAGTTAGGAGTTTGCTTGGCGTCTCATCTTTGTAGAGGGTCATTTTTCTTTATAGGGACTGCTTGTTGGCATTCTGGCCATTTTTGTTGATCAGCTCGCTTATTGAGACACCGGTCTCAGTATAGATTTTAGAGCTTGCTTTTTTGGCCTGTGAGCCTTGCTTTTTCTAGCTCCTCTTCTGCACATTCGGTTGCATTAGAGCTTTTGAGTTCTTTGTTTACGATACTGCCCCCGATTTTCATTTTCCTGCCATCATGTCAGATCTACCATGAAGATCACGAAGACAACAGGGCCAAAGCCCTCCACCACCACCACCGCCACGGACTACTGGTCCGCCTGCATCACGCATTCCTGCTCCTCCTGGCTGTGGTGTTGGTCGAGGAAACATTCCACCGCCGACACGTACAACACCTTCAGTTACGCCCGTAACTGCCACACACAGCACAGTCTCAGAATCTATTGCAGCTTCTGCAACCACTAGCATGTCTTAGACTTCCACTGTCACCTCACCCACTGTCATTCCAGATTCATCTGTTACAATGGACACAGTTACAGCAGCTGAACCTAGCACAACCCAGAGTACTAGACCAGAGGTCATCCTTCTACCGGATGCCAACACTTCCCGTCCATCAGACACTTTTCACGATGATATAGACGGATCTATTGGCACCATAGAAGGGTCCGACCAGGACGTACCTGGCTTAATTTCAGTCCCAGGCGGATACGTTTAAATCGTTGAAGATACTCGTCTACCTGACACACCTTTTGAACCTTATTATGGCTTCATTGCTTCCCAGGAGGAACTTCCGCCTGTTATTATTACGTCACCCAGTGTTCATCCTCAAGAGACAAGTTCTTCTAGCAACGTACCTTGCACTTTACATCTACCCAACCTCCCTCCGGGACACGAAATCATGGCTTCCATCCAGTCTAGTATGGTTAGCCTAGCGAACTCTCCATTAGCATCGGTGCAACTTAGATGCGGCACAGAGCAAATACTTTCGACAGTGTCTAGATACCCCCCCGTTTCTCGTCCTTCTGACTATAGGGTTCCCAACGTCCTGTCTAGCACAGAATTTCATCACTCCTTTGCAGACGGCTCAGGACCTTCGGACTTTACTAGATCTAGGTTCCCGCCGGATCCCCAAAATCTTTTTCAGGATATGAACTCGGACCCAGTAATCGTTGGTCCTCCTATCATTGAACATGTTATGGACGATGCCGATACCCCTGGGCTAAATTCCCCACATTTGCTGTCATCACCTATGTTTGGTGCACATTCTATGAGGGATAACCCAGTTTTTTCTCCGTCCTCACCTATCCAATATGGACGACCTCCTCCGCAAATCGGTACTTTTGGCGCCGTTGGCCAAACCATGCTATCATATTTGGCTAGCGGCGGAAGAACACCTAGTCATACTGCTGGATCTACCGTTTCGACCGGAGGGTCACCTTCAGCCACCATTTATACTATTTCAGGAGGTGGACAACCGACTGTAATGGTCACTAACTCCAACATACAAACCCTCCCTGGTGGGCCATCAACCCAACCAGCTGGGGGGCAACCTTTTGTTGGGAACCCCATTGTTGGTGAACAGCCTCCTCATATAGGGCCATCCAACCTAACTGCTGGAGGACAACCTATTGGCTCGATCCAACAAGCTTCCCAACCAGCAGCGTCTACTCAGTACGGTATGTACAATCCACCTGCCAGTGGGAAACCCTATTTCGGTGTACCAACCGGGCCTTACTCTCAACAACCCCTGTCAGGCATACTTCCTTCTTGGGATAATCAAATCCAACAGAGTGGGGGGTACTCACTTTTTGGAAACTGGAATCAAGCTGGGGGGCAATCTCAGATTTCCCCCAACTTGAATTCTGGATTCCCTTACCCTTCAGCTGCTACAACTCCATGGAACCCATCACTGCAATTTTCACTCGCTCCTCAAGCAGGAACGAGCCTTCCATGGACACCACCGCCGCAGCCACCCCCCAACTCTGCTATGGGCAATCTTCCACTTACACAATATAGTGGTAACATCCCTAGAACACAACAATTCCAAGGAACTTTTTCCCAACAAGGAACAACAATCATTCCTGGGTTTCAGCAACCCCAAGGTACCATACCCACTCAGCAGAACACTTACCAACCGACTGCTTACAATCAACCGGTTAACCAGATGGCTTACTATCCGCAGAAATTCCAGCAGTATCCCGCAGGAAACACATATGGGTACAACACATAGCAGCATGCTATGCAGGGCCCTCCAGGGTTCTCTACACCACATGGTTATTACTCATACCCGCAGACCAACCGTCAACTTCCCTTTTTGGCCACACTTGACTTACCTGATTTGTCGAGGCTTATTAACGATCCTATATGGCATGAACCTCACTGGCCACCTATCCCAGCCAAACTACCATCGGACATTCCTAAGTTCGATGCCAAGCCTGGGGAAGACCCCAAGAACCACGTGATGACCTTCCATCTTTGGTGTTCATCCAACTCCTTGATGGATGATTCCATCCGACTTCGGCTCTTCCAATGCACGCTCACCGGAACGGCAGCAAAATGGTATATCGAGCTGCCACAACACTCTTTTCGTGATTTCAACACTTTGGCTATGCAGTTTCTGACACATTTCCAGCTCCCCATACGGTATGAGACTGGAACAGAACTGCTAACTTCACTGCGTCAAAACACTTCTACACATATTTTGGATCACATCCACGAGTGGCGAAGATGCCGTAGGATAATAAAGGCACCTATTCCGGATCAGCTACTTGCTGATTGGTTTACAAAATCCTTTTTACCTCCCATAGCCAGAGATATTGCTATGCGCGGACCGGTTACAGAAGAACAAGCCATCTCGGCAGCACAATACATGGATTTGGTATATACTCAATCCGGTACTTTACATGAACTTATTCCACATGCCTCCCACGTTCACACTGATCCAACAAAGCCTACCACTGAACCACCCATTGATGGTATTGTTGGTTCAGTCAAGGCTCAGCCTGCTACCAACTCGACGGGACAACAAGCTTCTACTTCCCCCGCTTTTACCCAGGCCACTTCAGAAGCTTCCACCTCTCCTACTGTCTCCTCTGAAGTGAATGTAGTTCAATCTACGTCACAACCATCCGGATGAAAGAAGAAAAACAATCGTGGCAAAACCAAAAAGAACCAACAGGAGAACCCCAAGCCACAACCTACCCAGAATGACCAGAAACCACGTCGGAAAGCTAAGTTTCCCTGCTTGATTTGTCAAGATGATCATTATACGCGTGACTGTCCCTACAAAGACGAGGTCAACAAGTTCGTTAAAGGATCCTCTCATCCGGCAGTGCTAACTGACCCTTTCCCCCAACAGCAACAGCAAATGGTCGCCCAAGAATCCCCACAAGGTGGCAACCCGACCAATCCTTCCCGTGGAGAGATGTCCACAAACCGCGAAATCCTAATGACAAGTAATGAGGAGATTAATATCACCACTCGTTCAAAGACTTATGACAACCCTCCAAGTTCAAACAAACAATCGGAGATAGCCAAAGGCAAATCTCCCGTTGAAGATCCGATTCCTATTCCCCCTCCTAACGGTCATCTCCATATCGAGAGACCGCTAATGGACACGGTGCTATGCCCACCCAAGGGCACCATACGAAAGGCGACATTTAATCCGAATGCGCGAGCTGCCCAAAACTACAATATTGTTGAGGATTTGGCTCAAGCACCTTGCGCTATGTCGACTCTCGAGGTTCTCCAACATTGCCCCACGCAGCGCAGAACCCTACTTTCAGCACTGGGGGCACTGGACCCAGATACTTCAAACTACATCATTTTTAACTTGGAGCACGCTAAACCTAGGCTTTCTCACCAGTTAGCCTTTCAGGTGCATACAAAAATTCATGGAAATGTCATCCACCGCACTGTGCTAGATGAAGGTGCTTCCACGTTGATTATGTCTTTGAACTGCTGGAGAGCCTTAGGCTCACCTGAGGTCACAACTTCTCCTACTACTCTCAGGGAGTTTGATGGACATGGTTTTCAACCATATGGACTCATTCCCTCAATCGGTGTTGAACTGGGGGGCAAAACAGTATCCGTACACATCGAAGTCGTAGACGCACCTTTGGATTACAATCTCCTACTCGGTCGGAACTGGTTCTATGCCATGACCGCCATAGCATCTACAGTCTTCCAGATTGTACAATTTCCTCATGAAGGGAAAATTGTCACTATTGATCAACTAGATTACTGTATCCCAGACTCCCATCCGAACTCCACCAATACTGTCCCATTATTGGATCAACCTCGGTACCGGTTCCAAGACATAGGTGTTGGTCTCATGAAGGATTCTTCCCTCATTGGAGTTTTTCCAGAGCTGGGAACCCATCTTCAACCAGTCAACATGATTTCATCGCATGTCACCCCTTCCGATGATTCATGGGTGATTCCGAGTCCTAATCAGATCCAAGGCTATGGCAATTCCATGCCTTTGAACAGAAACCTTGCAGCATATGACGCGATCCAATCAGCCACAGATTGGGTCGACTGTTCTACTGATCACACCGTGGCACAACTCTCGACTAAAACTCAGCCACACCCACCATTTTTTGATCCTCTCAACTTGATTTTTCCTACTGACGAATCAATCATGGAGGTTATGTGCGGTGATGAGCCACCATGGGGAGATTTTCATCATCGATCTTCATTCCCCACCATTCAGTCACTTGAGCCTGATACTAAACCCAACGCTTCACTTGGGATGGTTCAAACCAAGTTCCCCACTTCCCTCGACGAGGTATTCTTCGAAGGCAACTTGGCCAATCTTATGGCAACCACTCCCATTGATATTTCAGTGAAGCTTGGTATCGTGGAAAACGTACACATTGGCAAAACATGTACTCCCCTCGAAACGGAGTTCTATAGTGCCTACTTTAAAACTTTCCGCGATGTTTTTGCTTGGAGTTATGAAGAGATGCCAGGAATTGACCCCTTGATTGTGGTCCACGAAATTCCAACTTTCCCTGGCGCCCGACCTGTTCGGAAAAAGCTTCGACCCGTTCATCCTCGTAAGGAAGCCGCCATTAAAGCAGAAGTTGAAAAACTTTTGCGTGCTGGTTTTATCTATCCTGTCCCATTGACAGAATGGGTATCCAACATCGTTCCCGTAGCCAAGAAACAGGGAACGATCAGAGTCTGTGTTCATTACCGTGATTTGAACAAAGCTTGTCCCAAGGACAACTACCCGACTCCGTTTATCGACCAGATCATCGATAACTGTGCCGGAAGTGTTATCTTTTCATTTATGGATGGCTTCTCTGGCTATAATCAGATCGATATCCTCCCATCCGACCAGCACAAAACGGCCTTTATCTGCCCTTGGGGGATCTTTGCATATCGAAAGTTACCTTTTGGCCTGAAAAATGCCGGGGCAACTTTCCAACGGGCGATGTCCTATGCATTCCATGACATCAAACATATCGTAGAGCCATATCTTGATGATCTTCCCGCTCATTCTCGGACTCGGGAAGACCATCAAGACCACTTGAGTGCCATCTTCGAAAGGTGCTGGCGTTACAATATACGTTTGAACCCACATAAGTGCGTCTTCTGTGTAGAAGCCGAAAAACTGTTGGGCTTCATAGTCTCCAAAGACGGGATACGTCTAGATCCCGCAAAGGTAGCAGCTATCATAGCCCTGCCTTCCCCTACCAATATTCCAGAACTTCAATGTTTGCAAGGGCATGCAAACTTTCTACTCCGTTTTATCTGCAATCTGTCCGAGATAACAAAAGGCTACATGCGGCTTCTCAAGAAGAATGTTCCCTTCATATGGGATGACGAAGCCCAACGCTCCTTTGACAATTTAAAGGCAGCCTTAACAAAAAATCCTGTGATTCAACCCCCCAATTACACACAGGACTACATCCTTTATCTCGCAGCCTCGATTACCACCATTGGTATGGTGTTAGTCCAGGAAGACCACAACGGCATAGAACATGTGGTGTACTATCTCAGCAAGAGTCTTCTTGACTCTGAAACTCGCTACTCACATGTTGAAAAGCTGGCTCTGGCAACAGTATTTGTTGTCCAGAGATTCCGTCACTACATCTTACTCCGCCGGACCACAGTCATCGCCGATTTCAATCCAATGTACTATATCCTCACACGACAAGTGCTTGGGGGCAAGTACTCCCGTTGGATTGTCATCCTTCAAGAGTTTGACTTGGAATTTGTCATAGCCAAGTCTAAGAAATCTCTGGTCTTCGCTGAGTTAATTTGTAACCTGCCCCGTGCTACTGAGAAATCCGAGCCCATTGATTCTCTTCCCGATGAATCATTGTTCCTCATTAGCATGTCTGATCCGTGGTATGGGGATATTCTCTTATATCTCCAAACCCAACGCTTCCATCCCGATCTCACCCGCGATGAACGGCGACGTATCAGACATCACGCAAAATACTACCTTATAGTGAACGATACTCTGTATCGACGTGGTGTCGACACTGTCCTTCGACGCTGTTTAACCTTAGATGAAGCGGAACGCGTTCTCAACGACTGCCACGCTGGAGCATGTGGTGGTCATCTCTCTGGGATGGCTACGGCCCAGAAAATACTACGAGCAGGATACTTCTGGCCCTCAATTTTCAAAGACTGCATTGAAACAGTCAAGAAGTGTCCGCCATGTCAATTTTTTCATGGCAAAGCACGCTCGCATCCTGCTCCACTCCATCCTGTCATTGCCGTCGGCCCCTTTTCCAAATGGGGCATCGATTTTATGCACTGTAAGCCCACTTCAGCTGGGGGGCATAGCTATGTCATAGTAGATGTAGACTATTTTACAAAATGGATTGAAGCGATGCCTACATATGCAGAAGACGGCAAAACAACAGCGTAGTTCATATTCAATCATATTATAGCCAGATTCGGTGTCCCACAGTCGATTGTGACTGATCATGGTTCCCATTTCAGGAACCATATGATCGAAGAACTAAGTGCCAAACTGGGTTTTCGCCACAAAAAATCAACCCCGTATTACCCACAAGCTAATGGCCAAGTTGAAGCCATTAATAAAGTCCTGAAACAAATGATTCAGCGCATTGTGGGTACCCAGAAATCCAACTGGCACTCAGCTCTGTTCTCAGCACTATGGGCATACCGAACCTCAGTGAAAAGTGCTACTGGGTTTACACCATTTCAACTGGTGTACGGCCTAGAAGCCATTCTCCAGATTGAATGTGAAATTCCATCACTCAAGATAGCCATAGAGCTACTTCCACACACTACTTCCGAAGAGGAACGGTTTCTATACCTAGCTAAGCTAGATGAAACCCGCCGCAACGCCGCTTTGGCTAATGAAGCTCACAAAAAATGCGTCAAAGCTCAATACGACAAATCCGTTCAACCTCGGATCTTCAATGAGGGTGACCTCGTACTTACATATGATCAGATGCATGATAATCTTGGAAAAAGTAAACTCGAATCTATGTGGTACGGCCCCTTCATTGTAAAACGTGTCTTAGAAAAAGGAGCCTATGAACTAATCGATTGTGATGGTACGCCATTGACACGGCCCCGCAACGGGTTATACCTCAAACGTTTCTATGCGTGAGGTTACCCTACGCGGGTTACTTGTTGTACATAATGTACTTAGTTTGCTTTTTGCTTTCTTTAGTGTGCGCGTGGACTTCATGTATCCACTCTTACTTTGACTCGTGACTTTATGTGCAGATGTCTGCCTACTTTTGATTCGCCGACGGTGCAAGCCGACATACCCGGAATCTCGCTTCCGCAGCATGGGTGATCTATTCCCCCACTGGCGAGTTGATTTCTTCAGGAGCCAATTGTTTAGGTCCTGCAACCAATAATATCGCAGAGTACCATGCAGTCATTGGTCTCTTGACAGAGGTTGCTTCACTCGGGATTGACTCCTTATCAGTCTTTTTAGATTCCAAACTCATGGTTTCTCATTTAAACTGTGTTTACACAGTTCGCGATCCCACATTACTTCGTTTATTTTGAAGAGTACGCCTCTTGGAACGGTCATTTAATTTTATCACATATCAACACATACCGAGAGAATTCAAATGTATTGCTGATTCATTGGCCAATTACATTTTGGATTGGCATCTTGCCCATATATAAAAACATCATAAAAAATAAAATGCACAAGTCATTGTAAATATTTAGATCATAAATAGGTCCATATCACTGTATATAAGAGTGTTTTTTCCAAGATACATAAATTTTGTGTCAAAGACAAAATTGGGGATCAAAGCCCATATACAAAAATTGGCCCTCAAAGCCTACATATCGTGTACATGCCGCAAAAAGATCAAAGGACCATCTATGGAGACCTAGGAGATCTATCATGTCCCTCATCGGACTCCTCCCGCTGCTGGTGGTAACACACTACAGCTCGAACCACCTTGCGAAGAAGTCGACTGATACGACCAGGTACACCCACAGTATGCCGCTGGAGGTGGTAAGGGACGTCATCCATCCGCATAGCAGGGATACCATGAGTCAATCCCTGCAGGTTCCTCTTAATGTCCCGAACACCTCTTGCCTCGTCTTCATCTTCCTCTTCGTCAGGAACAGCTTGACGATCGACACCACCACGACGTAGTGGAGAGTATCCAGCTGGCCTCTGTGGTCCACGGTCTGCAACATGCATGCCAATATACATTAGGCATCTTTTACACATTCTATAAAAGCAATAAAAATTAAATATTCAAAAAGGAAAAAATACATATCCATGAAGGTCATACCAGAGTCATCCCAGTCATCATCCTCTGGCAATGCCAAGTCGATGTCCTCACGAAAATCTACCCCTGAATAGGGATAGTCATCAATCATGACTATCTGCTCCTCTAGCCAAGAGAAGAAGTCCTCGCCAAAGGCTAGCCACTGAGGTCCCCCGAGGCGTCCAGCATAGTAACTCCATCGAGCCATCCATGGCTCAGTAGGTGGACGAAGGCACATAGATATCTGTGGACGCAGTAGTGGCACCCTCGCCAAAAAGAAAGTGACCAGGATGCTCCCATAGCAAAACTGGGTATTTTTCCTAGTCCTACACTTATGCACTTATTCTTTCAGATTGGACAACACTGCATCACACCAGTTGAAAACTGTTCCTCCCATGCACTCTGCTGCGAGATTCACTTGTGTGCGGGATGCCTGATGTGGACTCACGCTTCCCGCTGCACGCGTGATAGTGAATAGCACGGTTTTTACAGGAAGATTTATGACCTCCTTTATGGCCACCTTCCCACTTTTCTTACTCGAACCCGCCTGGCAATACCGAGCAATCAAGTCATCTGTGCTTGATTCTGAAGCTGAGTATCCGGTAAAGTTCACCCGGGCCCCTCTTTTTGAGAGACCCGTGAGGAAATAAATATCCTCGAGTTGGATTTCAAGCACATGCTCTCCCACTCGAAAAGATCGAATGTCAGGGTCCCACAATTGGATAAGATGAGTAAGGAGCTTGGGTTGTTGGCGAATCCCTTTGGTTTTGAAGAACTTCAGCAAACCACATTGTCGCAATGCGGTCACGGTTGGTAAGTCATTTTCGGCTGCAAAATCATCCGCTTCGTGCTCTCTCTCTTTCCAGCTTACCATTTTGCTTCGAATAAGTTGCAAATCCCTGAAAAAGGTCAAACAATGCAATTAGTAATTATTTAACAACTTAGTTCCAGCAGAAAATTGGAGAAAATTTTATTTTTTAAACTCAAAATTCGCCTATGCCGCGTCTGAGGGATATCCTACCGCGCGGGAGTCCACACTACCGCGCCTCGGTTTGGGGATACAGCGCAGTACTGTTAGACAGTACCGCGTTTTTCGATAGGGCCCCCACGCGGTAGTGTGAAGGGCGATTCTTGCTCAAAAGGGCTCGCTAAAAAATCAATTTTTTCCTGGTGAAAGCAAAAATTTCTTACATGAAATGAAAGAGGGGCTCAAGCACTCCTACTTGGCGCAGACGGCGGTCGAAAGGGTGTCCCAGAACTCCCGGTATGGATCCTTGAAATCTTCTTCCTAAATGGGTGAAAATGTCTCCTTTGGGTAAAAAACACAAATGAATAGTAATTTCTATTTTTACCATTCCTTATATAGCATTTTTTCATATTTTTTTTAATTAATTAATTAATTACTATTTTAAATAGTTGAAATAAACCCTTGTTCACATTGCTAATGTCCAGTTTTTGAGCATTTATTGACAGGATCCTCGGTAAAAATGCGATTCGTTCACACTGGTGTTTATTCATAATTTGACCTTCATTTTGAGCATACTTTATCTTTTTCGTGCTCTGGATTTAAAACTTGAAAAAGATTCCAAGCGCTTTTACACCCATGTCGTGCTTGTCAAACTCGAGTAAACGGTGTCGAGTACGGTCAGCTTTACTCATGCTCGTTAAACAATGAGGAAAGTATTATCCTGGTTGTATTTTATTCTTTTTTCGGACCAGAATAATATAAAATTACGAAAAAGACCATAGGATTCCATAGTTAAGCTCTTTTCAGACTCCTTAAAATTGAAAAGATTGCCAAGTGACCTTGACTCTTTCACACTTGTAAAAGTATTTGAAAGGTCGTCTATTCGGTGATAGGTTACCCCTTTTTCGGCCCGTCTAGACTATTTACGAGAAAGGTATACCTCAGTCAATCTCGGCTGGGAGAGTTCTCTCGGGAATTGTTTTACACTTTTTCGGGATCGAGGGACTAAATTTTACGAAAAAGTACATTATGGAGCTTCCTTTAAAGTTTTTCAGGCTCTCTAAATATGAAAAACTACCGAGTTTTCCTTCCTTGGACTCGTTAAAATGTTAACATCGAAGGACCCACTTTGGGACGAACCCCTCCTTTCTCAGGTTCGTAAAACATGTGAGATGGGACTCATCCGTGAGATGAGCTACACCGAGCATCTGTTATCCTCTTCAAGCTCGCAAAACAAGAAAAAGGTACTCGTCCATCATGTCAGGGAAATATGGGGGAATAAGTCAAGTTTATCTATGGCAGCTTATCAGTCGTTACCTTTGAACATGGCATGTGTCCGTCTCTTGTCTATATTTGGGTATTCATTTTTTCACTGAGTTATGGTCATCATCATGAGTCGTCTCCCTGGCCATGAGTCCGCTCATCCGGTGTCTATCCTCTATTTATCAATAATCCCTGCTGCCAAGTCCTGTTACATGCCGTTATATGTTCAAAGGGTTGCATTGTTTCGAGTCATTTATTGTGTCAGGCCTCTGCTGTGTCAGTACATACTCCATTGCGTCATCATCTTATCATCAGTGCCGATTTCATGTCGATGATGTGGGAATCATCATGGCCCACTTTCGACGAGTCTATTCCTGTCGACACCAAATCACTATCCGGGAATTAGACTTAGAGATCAACCATTAGTACCTTGATACCTGCATGCCTCAATGGTAGGTTTCCTCGTGTTTGACAGTAGGTTCACATCATTGACCCCTGATCAAGCAATCTCTCGGATGCTCGACATCAACTCATTCATTCGCATTTCCTTGAGATGTACTATTGATACCTTGGGAATCATCGTCACCATTGGTGATCTCCCTCGCATTTGTTAACGGTCCACATCATTGACCGGTAATCAAATGGTTTCTACCATGTTCGACTTCAACACCTTGTAATCACATGGTTAGATTCGTATCTTTTGCGATCGAGTAGAAGACCCTGGGCGCATCGCTGTATCTCGACTGCGTCCAGGATACGATGGAGATGTCCCTTGTATTGTCGCACAGATCCACTTATTGTATTGGTCGTGGCTGTGTCATTATTGTCTCATGGATCTATGATTGTTCATAGTAGCCATGATCTGTCTGCAGTTTCCATTATCTCAGTACTCATGGATCTGCAATGTATTGGTCGGCAGCCATGCTTTCAGTCGTCTGTTTCCGAGCATGGGAATGCCAGCCTCGGTGGTATATCTAACACTTTGTTTCTATTTCAGCTCAGTGTCGCTCTCCTCGATGCTATCTCTACACATTATATTCGTAAATTCTTTCAGCCATCAGTCCCTTCTGACCTCACACTTTAGGGGGCATCTGTTATACCTCTATGTTTCACAGTGTCGCATCTCCGTCACAAAATGAGTTGACGACACTTTCCCTACTGTTTTAAACCACCCAGAAGAGGCAGATGAGGAGTCAACCTTGAAGGTGAATCTACCCTGACAAGTTTTGACCCACCTTAGACGTTATCCACATACACTACCGCGCCTTGCTATTTTGACAAAACGCGGTACTAGACACTACCGCGCTATGATATTTCCCCAAGACGCGGCAGTACCGCATTTTGCAGTCTTCGCAGAACGCGGTACTCTTTTAATAGCCTTTTTCCCTTGGCTTGTGAGATTTTGGATTTTCGAAGATAATGGAAGATTGGGATCCCTGATAGGATCTCAACTCATCTCCTTCGATTAGAAACCCAGATCCACTTATCTCTCCTTAGATCCACCCATCTCTCTTGTTGGTTAACCTCACCATTCACTATAAAAGAGAGGCATTCCATTGGAAAGAGGAGGACTCTTGAGAGTACCAAACTTATGGTCTTGCAGCATTGTGGAGATAGCTAGAGGAGAAGACACTTGGAGCTGGAGGATTGGCTTGGGCATCAAGCACCTTTTGTAAGTATTCTTCAAGTTGTAATGGAATAACTTGTCTTGTTTTCCCAAATCATTTGTGTTAATCTTGTTTTAATGATATGATTTGTATCTTTCATAATATTTAGATTCTAACTCATATTTCAGGTTGCTAGAGAATAGTGCATTCTTGTATCTCGGTTCCATTTTGACAGGTTCATTTGTGAGAGCTTGGAGACTGGAGCAAATACCAAAAACAAGCGTCTGGATAGAAGGTTAGTTAAACTTCTTCTACTCTTTCTAGCATTTTAATCTTGAGATGTCTGTTAGATCTAGGGATTCAAGGTAGCATTTGTTTTGACTTGTTTCTTGCTTTAAAGATTAGTTTAAAGTCTGCTTTAAAGTTAAGAGAACTTTGGCTTATCCGTAGGACAAAATTCTACATAACAAGAATTATTGCCTTAAGCAACCCATGCAATATGAAAATATCCCTCATGAAAATATTTGCAATGGAATCCATTTTATATCTGGATTTAACCAGTATAAAATGTGCTGCCCTTGTTAACTTTTCCATCACCACTCCATGCTGGAGTCATGTTGCTTCACTGTGATTGGCAACCATGTAATACAATCGATAGAAATAAATTTCCGTTTCCATTCCAGAGTTGGAAAAGGGTGAAATAAAATTGTTGGGTGTTGATGCTCAACCTTCACTTGCTTACATTTCATACACTTACAAAAATACTCAACAATGTCCATTTTCATTCCCGACAAAAAATATTGCTTCATGGATTTAGCAATTGTTTTATGGTATCCTGGGAAACCTGAATATGAATTTTTATGGATTTCATCCATAAAAACTATCCTAAAGTCTACCACATTAGGGATATACATTCTATTTTTATAGGTAAAAATTCCATCATCCTCCAAATGATACCCTTCATACCTCTTTTCCAAATTATGTTGTTGTAATTTAGTTTTTATTTGCCTCAAATATGATTGGAAAATTCTAATGGATTCCACATGCATTGCATGTATTTTTTTGCCGAGTGCATCAACCACTTTATTTTCCTCCCCCTTTATGTGTTTGATGTCAAAATCAAATTCACATAAAAACTCCAACCATCTAACTTGCTTGGAATTTAGTATTGGCTACTCAAATAAATATTTAAGACCACAATGGTATATTCTTAGCTCAAAAATTATTCCTATTAAATAATGCCTCAACATCTTTAAAGCATGCACTATGGAAACAAACTCTAAATCATGGGTAGCATAATCCTTGTCATGCTCTTTCAATTTTCTTGACTCTTAACATACCAGATAATTGTCTTATGCAAGAATGCTTCCAACTCCTTTTTTACATGCATTTGTACACACCACAAAGTCATTTTCTAGGTTAGAAATTTTAAGAATTGGAGCACTTGTAAGGAGATTCTTCAAAAACTGTAAGCTTTCTTCACATCTCCATGTCCACTCAAATTTTATTCCCTTCTTTTGCAAAGAAATAATGGGGTTTGCAACCTTGGAGAATCCTTCGATGAACCTTCTATAGTAACCATAAAGACCATAAAATATCTTGCATCTGCCACATTCCTTGGAGTTGGTGAATTCATAATGGCTTCAGTCTTCTTGGGATCCATTGATATTCCTTCCTTTGAAATAATGTGACCCAAATAATGAATTTTATTTTTATATAAATTATATTTGTTTAGATTTGCATACAATTATGATTCCTTAGTAGCTGAAAATCCATTCTCAAATGTTCTTCTTGCTCTTCTTCATTCTTATAGTAAATAAGAATGTCATCTAGAAAAATAAGAACAAACTTGTCCAAATACCTACTGAAAACACTATTCATGAGACATATGAATGTAGGTGGTGCAATGGTGAGACCAAATGGAACCACCTGTTGATGCCTAGAAAATGCTAGCATCAACAATAGGGATTCTCCCCAATGAATAACCCAAATTAGATCATTCAATATTTTAAATAGGGAATCCGTCCGGTTAATGGTCCAGCTACCGTGGATATGTTTGTTGAATTTACCGGTTACGGCCCAGATCGCCGTTTATATTTTATGTTTTAATTAGGAGAATGCAAGTTCTCTAATCTAATTGATGCATAACCTATAATTGGAAGGCATGAGCCTCACAATTTATGCATAGGTTCTTACCTCCTGTCTGATCACTTCTACCTTATCAATAAGCTAATCCTATTCTCACTTAACTAATCGGAGTGGGTTTTAATGAGAGTAAAATTTGAGAATGTTTATACAAATCCAACAGATATCTATTTAGAAAAAGTATTTCTATTCAAAACAGAAATATAAAAAGCTAGATTTGATGGCATTTATATACATTTATCACTCTTATATCACATAGACATTTGTATAGACAAGCAAAATCATTCATTACCATCGAAAAAAATCAATAAAGTTAGAAATATCTCACAACATGAGTATGACTACATGAAGAAATAATTCTGATATGTTATCCAAAACATTCCATGCAAAAATCCATGTAAGCTTTACCCAGCAAATAGGTCTTTCTCATTAGCAGAAAATTAGTTTTCTTACAAAATGTGTCTATCTTGTACTTCACCCGAAAAATCCTCCTTCTAATGCTTGTCTCCTCTATTTATCTTACAAGAGAATTTTTCCTCACATGACCAATCGCTTCACCTACCCTTCGACTCTTGGATTTCTAAAATTTGTCTTTTCTGCTTGCACAACCAAAAATAGATAATTATTTATAAATTATATTATTCTTCCGATGGGACCTCTAAGCTAGAAATATAACTGTCCCACAAATCAGTTTCATGAAATATTATATTACATTGTAGAGGCTCTAATAATTTTAAAGAGATCTCATGAATGCATAATTCATTCCCCACACTTATTACTCATTTAGTAGCTGTTTTTATAACTTTCCTCCAGAAAATAAGCATTCACAGATGCTTGTCCTATGTGATGTTTGAGATCTTGTTCATTAAGCACGTCTAGTTTCATAATGTACTTCAGGTCTTCTTTTAAGCTATCTTTCAATTCAGTTAGACACTGGTATTTGGTGGGTAACTCGTACATATCTTGGGCCATTGAGATATGGAATTTCTCGTGCACTTGACAAATGTATTTGTAAATTCCTTCACACTTTGAGGTAGACTTTGGTCCTTCTGCTTGTATCTTCCTACCAAATTTTCTACAACTGTCTAGAAGAGATATGTCTAACTTGAGTTCTGCAGCTAAGTTTGTTCAGCAAGTGGTCAGGGAAGTTTGGGTTTTCTCCTTTCCAGGCCATCAAATTTTTCAATTTATGAAAAGTACTAACTAATTTCTGTCTTACATTGAAAGCGCCTGCAGAAATATCCTTCATCATGCCTATCATCTTTTTCATTTTATAAATTTCTTCAACCAACAATTCTTACGAACGACAGATTTGTTCCTGTATTTTACAGGCATGCTCATAGAATGAGGTCATGTCTTGCTTTTGATTTTGAGAAACTTTGACCTGCTCCATTAGATATTCCTTTTCATTTATTAACTCGTCCTCCTAGGACTGTGAAACTTCCTTCTCAACTATCATTTCATTTACGTGCACTTGTAAAGACTCATTTTCTCTGACCAAGCCTATTCCACCTACTAATTTTATTTTATTTCATTTTATTCCAATTAATTAACTCGAGAATAGAAATAATTTCTCTCTCCTTCCATGATTATAAGCTGCACATTTAGGGCATCCTTTTCATTCTCCAATTCCCGATAATCTAGCAATAATTTCTTCTTTTTCGATTCCATTGTATCCTTTTTCTTCTTCAATTCAATTCCCTCACCTCTTGCTTTAACTAAGTTATCCTTCAACTTCAACATTTTTTGTTTGCTTCGCTCTAGTTCATTCATCAACTTATCAATATTGTTGGCATTTTCCTGAGTAGCTGCTATGTTTACTGAAGTTGTGAATTTGGGCTCTTTGTGGGTGCCTTCTACTAAGGTACTTTCCTGAATAGTTACTACATCTGGCTAAGCACCCATTTTAAACCTTTGTCCGTTCTTCTCAAAATCATCTTCCGCTTGGGGTAAAAAAACTATAGTGTCCAATTTCTCTACAGAATGCTTCTTCGAATGAGTAAAAGGTGCGAGCCCAAGCTCAGTGAATGGAATATGCCCTCCTGTAAGTGGGATTCCAGACTCATCGGGTGGATCTACTTCCATGTCTTGAAAACTATGCTCTTCTTCTTGGATCCCTTTGTCTTCCACATATTTCTTGAATCTATCCTTTTCCTCCTTTTGTTTCTCCAACTCTGCTGCTTCTTTTCTTTGCTTCGCTTGCTCTGCTTCTTCTTCTGTTCTTCCTGTTGCCTTCGTATTGATTCTTCTTCTTCTTCTTCTTCTTCTGCTTTCTTTACTTGTTCTTCTTTCCTTTTAGCTTCTTCTTCTTTCTTTTTTCTTTCTGCTTCTTCCTTCTACTTTAATTCATCCTCTTTCTTTAGCCTTGATTCTTCTACTGCTACAGCCTCGTCTATATCCTTTTGCAGATCTGCTTCTTTAGAAATATCCTTAGTGTGACTAGAACTTGCGCCATCTTTCTGGCCATTTTTTTTTTTAAATTTGTCATATTATTCGCCCTTCGATATTCCTGTTCATCCTTTAGGAAGTGGTATGTGTATTCAAAATGAATTTTACATGGCGCACAATTATGGGAGACTTTCTGTAATTTATCGTTTCTCCAAAATGAAATGCCTCCAAGTCCTTTATGATCACCTACGCTCCTTTAACCTTAGTGAATTTATATGCCCCAATGGTGAAGCGGAGCGGAGGGTAAGAGGCCTTCTTGTTCTCATTCAGAAAATGGCCGATTACATTGACAAAAACTTTTCTTACAGCCTCCTTTTGCACTGCATAATCTATGGTGTACTTTGGAATTATAGAAGGAGCTTTGGTTGCCCCGTGCATTTGAATATATGTGCCTTTTGGGGTAAAGTAGTAGTCTTCGTATTCATTGATCACTGCCATTGCGTTGTCCGACAAGTAATTAGGTTCCTCATTAAATATCAACCAATATATAGGAATTATGAACTACTCACATATAAGCTTGTATATTTATGAGCCCACATTATTTGGTAGGCCACATAGAGAGGGGTCTCAGTTGGGACCCAATAGCACCCCAACTTGTGGAACGGGTGCCTTATTAGAATACAGTCAATAAGATAAGAAGACATAAAGAGTTCTGCTATTTTCTAAGTAGATCCTCCTTGTTTTGTTGCTATTGCTGATGCCATACTCTCCCAAATAATGTCCACCCAATTAAATACGGTACCATGGGAGGCGACATGATACATAAGAGGCACCCAACTAAGATTGTATATATTTTCGTTTTCCCTTCCAAATATTCTACTTAACATTAATGCTATAATTCTGAATGGTGTTTTCAAATTCTGTGCACCATGTTCTCTGCTCGCCCTCTTCCTCAACTGCTTTCCTGGAATCAACATTTTCTTAGTATATTCAAAATGATCTATATTGACCCCCTTTATCCAGTCTTATGTCGTAGTGACTTTTAGAGGCAATAAATTATATGCTGCGCTAATATGAATTGGCTAAAATGATGCGAATCCTTCTCCATTTTCCCTAGCTATGATTCTTTATCTAACATCTACATGGGGTAAAATCCATCCAATCACTTCTAAACAGGGAAAAAGTTCTGGATGGGTGGCAGCCTTATGAAGACTTGATTTATTAATATTTTGGTACACCATCATTTGTTCAATAGATGCATCCAACACATTTAGGTCTCAAATGAGGTGGTATAATTCTCCCCATTTATATTCAGGAACGATTCCTGTTGCAGCTCTAGTGTCTTCATATTGGGTATCCATCATGGTCTCTAGAACAATTTCAATATCGGAATTGGATTCTGCAACCTTGGATTTACGCTTAGAATCTCTCCTTTTCATTTATGAGTCCTGAGGTGAAAACATAGTTAACGTATAAAAAGAAAAAATCGAATGTCAAGGCCACAATTCCAAGCAAGATGATAATGGAAATACAATATTTTAAACAAAACTAATTCAAACAATACATTGCAAAGGTGTGAATCACAATATGCATTATTTTAGAAGAAAGGGTATTCATACTTCCATCATATCAAGTTTTGGATCTGAATATTTGTCTTTATGAACATGAAGACATGGTGTAAGATGAATTCCTTTGCTTTCCTAAATATAGTTTATCACGGTATTGGCAACCAGGGTCCTAGTTCAAAGGTGAGAGTCCAAATGAAATATATGATGCATCAATGGGTTACATGTGAAGTATTCTACAATGTGTCATTATCAAAATGAAGGAAAAAAATTAACCAAAAGCTATAGATTTTTTGTTTAGGGTTTCACTTAGAAAAATTTCCATTTATTAATTTGTGGTAGCATGGTATTGCAACAGCATTAGACACTACAATGGTTCAAATCAACACAACTTAACCGGCCAAGGATGTTCGTAAAGAGCCCCCAACATTTATAGAACCAAAATTCAGTCTTTCATAAGAAAAGGTGTCCCACAAGAAGCATACATATCCTTTGGGTCAAAACTCGAAGAGTTTCTATTGGTGAGATAAGGTGGAATGGGAGGCTTCATTTTTTTAATCTCATATCCATGCGACTAATTGCTTGCGAAATAAGGTTGTAATCCAATAGGTCTGGAACCTCTTGAGGAAACAAAGGTAATCGTTTTACATTCAGCCGTTAGACCTTTATTCATCCTAACCTAAGCGCATCGAGACTTCTTTTCCATTTGAATAGGTTCTCCTATGATACTAGCATATCTGCTAACCCTGGGTGTGATAGGGGAAGTAGTGCACCCCCGAGTGTTGGGTCCCTGAATCAAAAGAAAGGGTAAATATGCGACGCTTAAAATCCAGGCATTCTATTTGTCGAGCAAGAACAAGAACTAGAGTTTCAATGGAAATGCACAGCGAAGTTACGAATACTCAAGGGTGGCGAAGAGATGGGTCCGTCAGATAAGGAGAGTGGGTAAAATTATTTCCCGACACTATGAATACATTCTTAGGGTAAAATTATTTCCCGACATTGATACAAGTCATCCAATGGGCCGATCGGTCTTCACCCACTTGAAATCTGACGACGGAAAAACCCCCTTTTAACCAAAAAATTCCTAGATTTTTCATCCTTATACATGCACTGTTTTGTTGGCTCGAAGCCGTTTCAAACTAGGGAAAAAGAATAAAAGAGATTGTTGAGACCAATTAAAGCATGAGAAAATCCAACTCATATTATGCACAAAGATGCTGATGTGAAAAAAATCCTACCTAGCGTACTGCGAAGAGAAGAAATGCCACACTCAAACAGAATATGCGAGGTGTCATCTAGGGATGCGCTCCAAATTATCAAATGCTGTTACAAATATTAAAAAATATTTGGAATCCCCTTTTATAAACAAGAAAAAAACATAGCAATAAATGCTACTCGAAAAACATGCCAACTGGGTTCAAAACTAAACTTTTATCAACACTGTTTCAGATGAATTTTTGTTTCGCGCCAATCTTGTTTCAGATCAGTTTTTATTTTGGCACCGATCTTGTTTCGGGTTAATTTTCATTTGGCACTGATCATGTTTAGTCTAAAGCGCTTTCTCACATGATCGACAGAATAATCATCGACGCAGAATAACTTTATATGTCAAAATGTTTTGATGTCAGAGACAAATTTTCCCCGATTGTGTCGGTGCAAAAGTCAATTTTGCATCGATACACGTACTTACTTTTTATCTCTTTGATGGGAAAAACCAACTCCTTCCAACTAGACAAAAATCATTTGGCAAATTTGGGTGCGAATAAATTCATCTTGAGCGTATCGGCACAAAAATGGATCTTGCTCCGATTGGAATATAACTTGTTTCCTTTCGAACTTATCGGCGTAAAACTGTGTTTTACTCCAATTGTTTTGGCGAAACTGTTAAATTTTTAGTATTAAATCACAATACTATAGGATCTTTGCTGAGAGAATAACATCTATAGTATATCAATGCATGACAATCATAATATGACAAGCATCACAAGCATCACAAGAATCAAAAGCATAGAGACAAGAGACACAGAGTTTCCGTGGGGAAAACCCTAAGGTGAAAAACCCCACAACTTCCTCAGAGATAGAGAGAGCAATGGCTCAACCAAAATACAACCAAATAACACTGAGATAGTCTCCTAGCAGATGTTCCTCCTCCTCCTCACTAGTGCGCCACTTTTTAGAGAGAGAGATAGTTACTTTTCCGAGTGAGTAAAATAGAGATCTCCTATCTCTATTTATACTCACCTTTTTGCCCAGTGACCTACTGGGGATGACTTGTCTACTTAGATACATCCACATTATATTATATATAATTCCGGGCCGACCCAAAATGGTGGTCTAATAACCCATCGGCAAGTACACACACTTGCGACACTTGTCAATCCACATGACGACACTTCCTTATAGAGGAATAACACATCTCTTATAAGGGTACAATAAATATATATAAAATATACAAATGAAATACATTCCGAAGTTACATATACATCAACACTCCCTCTTAACTAGGAAGGTATTTCTCGACACAGATCTACTAGACAAGTCTTCTTCTCTGGATCATCGTCATCGATGCATCGTCACTGCTGCTACTATCTCAACCAATCTCTGACTCTACTCGTCATAGGAAGTTCTACAGAGCCAGTCCTTTTTCATACTAGATGTAGGCCCACCACCTGCAGGTCTTCATCATCACTGGCCATACTGTGGAATCCTCAGGACTTATTACGTGCGTCACAAAACCTCGAAAGAGAATCCCAGGATGTTACGGGTACACAACTCCGACCTGTAGGATCTCCCAGGGTGCTATTACATGTGACCCCACCACAAAACCTCGAAAGAGCATCTCAGGATGTTACGGGTACACAACTCCAACCTGAAATCTCCCAGGGCAAAAATTACATGTGGTCCACCACAAAACCTAGCAAGAGCATCTCAGGATGTTACGGGTACACAACTCTGACCTGAAATCTCCCAGGGCACAAATTACATGTGGTCATGGAAAAACCTCGCAAGAGCATCTCAGGATGTTACGGGTACACAACTCCGACCTGAAATCTCCCAGGGCCCAAATTACATGCCATAGGACAAAACCTCGCAAGAGCATCTCAGGATGTTACGGGTACACAACTCCGACCTGAAATCTCCCAGGGCACAACTTACATGTCCTCCCAGAGCAATGTCTCGAAAGAGCATCCCAGGCTGTTACGGGTACACAACTCCGACCTATAGGATCTCCCAGACATGCTCATCTGCACAACCTGATCCACGGCCATAGAGTATCAACCTGATACTCACCATACATCATCCTGATGTACTCATGATCGTCCTGATCATCATCACTGCAACGCCCTGCTGCATGTCATCTGGAGCAACATCCTGAAGCTCATCATCCATGATCATCCTGATCATCACTGCAACATCCTGCTGCATGTCATCTGGAGCAACATCCTGAAGCTCATCATCCATGATCATCCTTATCATCACTGCAACATCCTGCTGCATGTCATCTGGAGCAACATCCTAAAGCTCATCATCCATGATCATCCTGATCATCAATGCATCCACCTGATGCATACCAAGTATCTACTTGATACATATCACCATACATGATCCACCTGATCATCAATGCATCCACCTGATGCATACCAAGTATCTACCTGATACATGATACATATCACCATACATGATCCACCTGATCATACAATGTATCCACCTGATACATATACAGATACATGGTCCAAGCATCCATCATGATGCACATACATACATAAATGATCCACCTGATCATATCCAGCATCCAACATGATGCATACATACATACATAAAAATGATCCAACTGATCATATCCAGCATCCAACATGATGCGTATATACATACAAAAAATGATCCAACTGATCATATCCAGCAGAAACCAGAACATCATCCTGATGCCCATTATCCAGCGCTTACATCCACAGCCATGTGAAGGATCCTCCTTCCAACATGCTTGGAATGGCTTCAGCAAATGTGTCCATCACTTCTTCCTCGAAGTGTCCTCGATCTGAAGAACGCCAAGCCTCTCTCTGAAGTACTCGAACTTCACTTTGGCTAGTGGCTTCGTCAGCACATCTACAATCTGCTCGTCCGTCGCAACATACAGAAGCTTCACAGCTCCTCTCTGCACCATATCCCTGATATAGTGATATTTGATCTCTATGTGTTTCGACCTGTCATGAAACACTGGGTTCTCGGACAGCTTCACACAACTCTGGTTATCACAGAAGATACTAGTAGCCTCCAACGGGAGATCAAATAACTCAGACAGTAGCTTCCGTAGCCATACTGCCTCACAACTAGCTGAGCAGGCTACAACATACTCTGCCTCAGCTGTACTCAGTGCTACGCAGGACTGCTTCCTGCTAAACCAAGAGATCACACTTGATCCTATACTGAAGCAACACCCAGATGTGCTCTTCCTATCTGCAGCACTGCCAGCCCAATCTGAATCAACATAACCCTGCAGGTTAAACTTTTGATTCGCCTCATACCTGAGACCATAATCCACTATACCCTTCAGGTACCTCAGAACATTCTTTACAGCAACCAGGTGAACACTCCTCGGATCCGTCAGGAACTGGCTCAATGTGTTCACAGCAAAGCAAATCTCTGGTCTAGTGTTCGTCAGGTACATCAAGGACCCAATCATCTGATGATACATAGAGACATCAATCGGCTCAGATGAAGCATCACATAGAAGCTTCAGATTCGATGCCATAGGTGTGGCCATGGCCTTGCAATCCATCATCCCGAATCTCTTCAGGATATCTACTGTGTACTTCCCTTGACCAAGGAAGATTCCACCTACATTCTGCCACACCTCCATACCTAGGAAATAGTGCATCATTCCCAAATCTTTCATGTCGAATTCAGCTGCAAGATTCCTCTTAGTATCTGCAATCAGTCTGTCATCTCCTGTCACAAATAGGTCATCCACATACAGGAGTAGAATCACTGGATTCCCTTCCTCAACCTTGTAGTAAAGATTGGAATCTTCTTTACTCTTGGTAAATTCCAATCTAGATAGGAAACTGTCCATCCTACCATACCAGGTTCTGGGAGCTTGCTTCAAGCCATACAAGGATTTCTTCAATCTGCATACATATGACTCCCTGTCAGGTCTTGGGACTGCATCCCAAACATCTTCTTCATGATCTACGGATCATGGCATTCCATTTCTTCATCCCAGATCCTGGGAACTTCAATATCTTCAATAGATATCTTTCTTGCTGGAACAAATGTTGTAGTCCTTTTGTAGGTGAAGATATACGGTCTTTCCTACAAAACAAGTTAAATTGCATGATTAGAAACATCTCATAATTTTCAGAACAAATTCTTTACACATAAAGAAATATGTCATGCAGTCATGCAGTTATCTTAGCCAATGCTTCAATACAACATTTATCCATGTTCCACAAATTTCAAGATGCCTTCCAGTCTCTACCAGAACATTGTTAAGAGTTTGCACTACTCCCAACATGTCAGCAAAGAGGTTTCATTCTAGATAAGTAGCACTGGAATGTTGTACAGTGCCATAAGCCACTTACCCATCACATGCATATTAGTAGTATACTGTTCATTAATGCAATCATTCAAATATGCACAATACATCTCCTAAGTCTAGGAACATAAGCATAATATTATTAAACAAACAAAATAGGCAAGAAATGATAATTGAAATAATTATCTTTGTTTGTTTGTTTGGGTGGACTCCCTCTGAATCTTTGCTTCCTGGTAGGAGCTGCTGAAGTATCTTCTTCTACACCTCTCTGTTGTGGAATGTAGGAAGATGGTCAACTCCCTCTGAAGATCTGCATCCTTGCAGGAGCTGCTGGAGTGTGCTCCCTTTTGATCTTTGCTTCTTGGATTACCTGTCCTTATATTCATCTTTGCTGACATCAATATTCTTGAACCCAGAAAAGACCTCTTCTGGTGTCTTGTTGTCCAATATCTTGTGGGGAGTTCTATTCTGCACATATACAACTGTTCTAACTGCTTCTGCCCATAGATGCATAGGTAGATCCTGGTCATGCAGCATTGCACTTTCTGCTTCCATGACTGTTCTGTTCTTCCTTTCTGCAACTCCATTCTGTTGAGGATTATAAGGATCAGTCAACTCCCTCTTAATCCCTGAATCACTGCAAAGCTTCTTGAAGTCATTTGAGGTGAATTTTCCACCATTGTCAGATCTGAATGTCTTGATTTTCTTGACAGTTTGATTCTCCATCAAGGTTTTGAATTCCTTGAATTTATCAAGCACCTCATCTTTTCCCTTCAAGAAGTATACCCAAGTCTTCCTGGAGAAGTCATCGATAAATGATACATAGTAAACATACCCACTCAGAGAGCTGGATGACATAGGGCCACATACATCTGAGTGGATGATTTCCAGGATGTCTTTTTCCTTGCTTTCACTGCTTGGGAAAGCCTTCTTAATGTTCTTACCTTTTGCACATCTTTTGCAAACACCTTCATGTTTGGTCTTGATTTTAGGAAGACCCTCTACTGCCTTGCTTGCAATTGGAAGTGCCCTATAGTGCATATGAGCAAGTATTCTATGCCAAAGTTCACTTGGCTCCATGGATTCATGTACCATGGCATGTTCAGGTTGTCCCTTCAATTTATACAAGCCTCCCTCTTGCTCTCCAATCACTACTACATCATCTATGGTCATTCCCTTTGGCCACATTAGGACTTGGCCATCCACAAATGCAACCCTCATACCTTTTGCATCCAATGCAGAGATGGAGAGTAAGTTCTTCTTGAGCCCAGGTACATAAAGTACTTCTTTCATCTTCAATGATTTTCGAGAATCTAGGTTGTAGGAGGCTTCACCACTTCCTTTGATTGGGTATTGATAATCATCCCGAAGTTTCACCTTATGGGGTGATTCATGTTCAGATAGGTTCACAAAGGATTCTTTAAACCCAGTCATGTGTTTGGAAGCCCCACTATCAATCAACCAATCATTACATCCATGGGAGATGGTACCTGTAAGAGCAGAAATTAGAACATATTCTTCTTCACTTGATGAGTCATCATCACTACTAATTTCTGCCCTAGCCTTCTTCTTTGGAGGTTCATCATCTTCGGCAGCATGAGCATGAAACCTTCTTTTGCTGCCCTTCTTCTTCTTACTGGAGTTATTGTTATTATCCCTTTTGTTCTTGGGACAATCTGAAGCAAAGTGACCCTTCTCATTGCATGTGAAGCATCTTAGGTCCTTCTTACTCTTTTGATGGAATCTTTTGTGGTGAGAGTGATCCTTCTTGGTTTTGCTTCTCTTGGTGTGAGCTGCAAGAGCTTGATCTTCTCCTCCCATCTTTTCCTCACGAGCTATGAGTCTAGCTTCTTCTTGAGAGCATTCTTCCCTCAATCTATTGAAGGAGATCAATTTCTTCCTTGCACAAATTCCTTGAATAAAGGAATCCCATGACCTGGGTAGGCCATTTAGAGTGGTCATCACTACTTCACCATTCTCCACCATTTCATCTACTGCTTCTAATTGTTCCTTGATCTGGGAGACCCTTGAAAAGTAAGATTGAATGGTTTCTCCATTCTGAAACTTCACTGCTTTCAATTGGTTCCGCAGGGTCATATTCCGATTTATGTTCTTTCCTTCAAATAGCTTGGTCAAGGATTCAAACATCTCTTTGGGTGTCTTAAGAGAAGACACATGAGGTATGAGATGGTCTTTGATAGAATCAGCAATGATTCTCTTTGCCTTGACCAAGTTCTTCTTGTGCAATGCCTTGGCTTCTTCATCCTCTGGGATAGGGATGTCTTCTTTCACATATGAGTCCAACTCATTCTCTTCCAGGATTAACCCAATCCTATACTTCCAGGCTCGAAAGTTATCAGCCCCTTCAAGCTTATCCTCAAGATTAGTGTGGAGAGACATCTTTAAGAGTACTTCAAATGAAAATAGAAAAGATTTAGGACTTACCACTTGAAGTGCTGAAAACTAGATCTGGTCCTGGATTAGGGTTTGTTAGAGAAACCCTAAAAATTCAAAATGTGAATTTTAAAATTCTGAAAGGATAGAAAGATGCGCCTTGGAGAGCTGATCAGCCTAGTACATTCATAATTTGAGATCAGCAAAGTCTTGCCCTTCAAAATTGCCCTTTTGTCCTCCCAGGTTCACTAGGGAGAGCCCTAAATTAGGGTTTGAGTTTCCCGGAGATCTACCCAGCCAAAAATCTCGATCCAAAGCTCTAACCTTCGATTTTTGCAAGGAGCTTCCAGCTGTGCCTTCAGTTTCCAGAAATTCCTATTTTTGTGGAAACCCTAAGTTTTAGGGCCAAATCTGAAAATGCTCGGAATTGAATTCTGATTGGACAGATAGATGCGCCTTGATGAGTAGATCCAATCTACTATACTGAATTTCAAAAATCTGTGGAGAGAAACCCAATAAACAAGGAATACAAGCTTCCGTCACTGCAAAATGTCTTCTTCTCAGTTAAGCTCTGATACCATGTTAAATTTTTAGTATTAAATCACAATACTATAGGATCTTTGCTGAGAGAATAACATCTACAGTATATCAATGCATGACAATCATAATATGAGAAGCATCACAAGCATCATAAGAATCAAAAGCATAGAGACAAGAGACACAGAGTTTCCGTGGGGAAAACCCTAAGGTGAAAAACCCCACAACTTCCTCAGAGATAGAGAGAGCAATGGCTCAACCAAAATACAACCAAATAACACTGAGATAGTCTCCTAGCAGATGTTCCTCCTCCTCCTCACTAGTTCACCACTTTTTAGAGAGAGAGATAGTTACTTTTTCGAGAGAGTAAAATAGAGATCTCCTATCTCTATTTATACTCACCTTTTTGCCCAGTGACCTACTGGGGCCGACTTGTCTACTTAGATACATCCACATTATATTATATATAATTCTGGGCCGACCCCAAATGGTGGTCTAATAACCCATCGGCAAATACACACACTTGCGACACTTGTCAATCCACATGACGACACTTCCTTATAGAGGAATAACACATCTCTTATAAGGGTACAATAAATATATATAAAATATACAAATGAAATACATTCCGAAGTTACATATACATCAACAGAAACAATGGAAGTTCCTCCGACCATTTCCGTGAAAAAATGGAAGTTCCTTTGATCGCCTCCAAACTCATTTGACCTCCGACCGTTTCGGCGAAAAACCAAATTTTTTTATGACCGTGTTGGTTAAAAAACCGAAATTTTTTCTGACCGTTTCGATGCTAGACTGAAACGTTCACCGACCATTTAGACGCAACATTTGATTTTTCTTCGATACAGAAAAATCATTTTCTCAAAAAACTAATGTTAAATTTTCAGAATTTACTTCAATATGATCTAGGATCTTAACTGAGAGAACAACATGTACAGCATATCTACAGCATATCAATCATGGAGACAATAATGCAAGCACACAAGAGACACAAAGATTTACTTGGGGAAAACCATAAAGGTGAAAAACCCCAATAACTTTCTCAGAGATAGATAGAGCAATGATACAACCAACCAAGAGAGATAGCCATAACCTAGCAGATGATCCTCCTCCTCCATAAGTGCGCCACTCCTCCTTGAGTGCATGTGTGAGAAGTGAGTGTGTAAATAGAGTGCCTCCCGCACTCTATTTATACTTGACTTGACTTGCCTTTTTACCTAACTCATGTAGGCTCGAACTTAACCACATAACATAATGCTGAGTGAGCCAACCCCCAATAGGGTGGTCTAATAACCCTTTGACCCACATGGTCGACCCCCAATAGGGTGGTCTAATAACCCTTTGACCCACATGTCTTATACAGGACCGACCCCAAATAAGGTGGTCTAATAACCCATCAAGTATAAGTTACGACACTTACAATATAAATGACGACACTTCCTTATAGAGGAATAATACCATCTCTATAGGAATACAATATACATATATGTGAAATACATTCTGAAGTTACATATACATCAACACTCCCTCTTAACTAGGAAGGTATTTCTCAGCACAGTTCTTCTAGCACAAGTCATCTTCTCTGGATCATCGTCACTGGATAATCGTCATCGAGTCATCATCATCGTCACTGCTGCTATCTCAATCAATCTCTGAATCTACTCGTCATAGGAAGTTCTACAGAGCCAGTCCTTTTTCATACTGGATGTAGGCCCACCACCTGCAGGTCTTCATCATCACTGGCCATACTGTGGAATCCTCAGGACATATTACGTGCGTCACAAAACCTGGCTGCAGCATCCGAGGCTATTACGAGCACACAGCTCTACCTGTAGGATCTCCCAGGAGCACATTACATGTGACCCATCACAAAACCTGGCTGAAGCATCCCAGGATGTTAGGAGCACGCGGCTCTACCTGTCGGATCTCCCAGGAGCACATTACATGTGATCTCACCACAAAACCTGGCTGAAGCATCTGAGGCCTTTTTCATCCTGTCCAGATCTCCCAGGAGCAAATTACATGTGGTCCACCACAAAACCTGGCTGAAGCATCTGAGGCCTTTTTCATCCTGTCCAGCTCTCCCAGGAGAAAATTACATGTGGTCATGGCAAAACCTGGCTGAAGCATCTGAGGCCTTTTTCATCCTGTCCAGATCTCCCAAGAGCAAATTACATGCCATAGGACAAAACCTCGCAAGAGCATCTGCCAGATATCCCAGGGCACCGAATTATATGCCATAGGCAAAACCTCGAAAGACTATCTGCAGATCTCCCAGGGCACAAATTACATGTCCTCCCAAGCAAAACCTCGCAAGAGCATTTTCCAGATGTCCCAGGGCACCGAATTACATGCCATAGGCAAAACCTCGAAAGACCATCTGCAAATCTCCCAGGGCAGAAATTACATGCTTTCCTGCAAAACCTGATCCACGGCCACAAAGTATCATCTGATACTCATCATCATCACTGCAACATCCTGCTGCATGTCATCTGGAGAAGCTCATCATCCACGATCATCCTGATCATACAATGCATCCATCTGATGCACACATAGATACATGATCCACACAATGTATCCATCAATCATACATGATCTATCTGATCATACAAAGATACATGATCCACACAATGTACCCATAAACATACATGATCTACCTGATCATACAAGGATACATGATCCACACAATGTACCCATCAACATACATGATCTACCTGATCATATCCAAGTAGAAACCAGAACATCATCCTGATGCTCATCATCCAGCGCTTACATCCACAGCCATGTGAAGGATCCTCCTTCCAACATGCTTGGAATGGCTTTAGCAAATGTGTCCATCACTTCTTCCTCGAAGTGTCCTCGATCTGAAGAACGCCAAGCCTCTCTCTGAAGTACTCGAACTTCACTCTGGCTAGCGGCTTTGTCAGCACATATGTAATCTACTCGTCTGTCGCAACATATAGGAGCTTCACAGCTCCTCTCTGCACCATATCCCTGATATAGTGATATTTGATCTCTATGTGTTTCGACCTGTCATGAAACACTGGGTTCTCGGACAGCTTCACACAACTCTGGTTATCACAGAAGATACCAGTAGCATCCAACAGGAGATCAAATAACTCAGACAGTAGCTTCCGTAGCCATACTGCCTCACAACTAGCTGAACAAGCTGCAACATACTCTGCCTCAGCTGTACTCAGTGCTACGCAGGACTGCTTCCTTCTAAACTAAGAGATCACACTTGATCCCATACTGAAGCAGCACCCAGATGTGCTCTTCCTATCTGCAGCACTGCCAGCCCAATCTGAATCAACATAACCCTGCAGGTTAAACTTTTGATTCGCCTCATACCTGAGCCCATAATCCACTGTACCCTTCAGGTACCTCAGAATATGCTTTACAACAACCAGGTGAACACTCCTCGGATCCGTCAGGAACTGGCTCAATGTGTTCACAGCAAAGCAAATATATGGTCTCGTGTTCGTCAGGTACATCAAGGACCCAATCATCTGACAATACATAGTGATATCAATCGGCTCAGATGAAGCATCACACAGGCGCTTCAGGTTCGATGCCATAGGTGTGGCCATAGCCTTGTAGTCCATCATCCTGAACCGCTTCAGGATCTCTACTGCATACTTCCCTTGTCCAAGGAAGATTCCTTCTGCACTCTGCCACACCTCCATGCCAAAAACAAATAGTGCATCATCCCCAAGTTCTTCGTCTCGAACTCGGTAGTAAGCTTCCGCTGCGTGTCGGCAATCAATCTATCTTCACCATACCAAGTTCTGCACATATATGATTTCTTATCATGTGTCTCAGAACCAAGTGGCTGCTCCACATACACTTCTTCTTCAACTACACCATTCAAGGAAGTTGTCTTGAATCCATCTGGTGTATTTTCTATTTCATCACTTTTATATTTCTCTATGCTGCCATCTGCAACATGCTTGATCTGATAGTTCCATTTGGAAGTCATAGCAAACTTCCCTTCATGTCTTGGGATTACATCCCAAACATCATTCTTCATGATCGACGGATCATGGCATTTCATTTCTTCATCCTAGATCCTGGGAACTTCAATATCTTCAATATCTTCAATAGATATCTTTGTTGCTGGAACAAAATGTTGTAGTTCACAACAAGTTAAATTGCATGATTAGAAAACATCTCATAGTTTTCAGAACAAATTCTTACACATAAAGAAATATGCCATACAGTCATGCAATTATCTTAGCCAATGCTTCAATACAACATTTATCCATATTCCGTAACTTTCTAGATGCCTTCCAATCTCTACCAGAACATTGTTAAGAGTGTGCACAACTCCCAACATGTCAGCAAAGAGGTTTCATTCTAGATAAGTAGCAATGTAATGTTGTACAGTGCCATAGGCCACTTACCCATGCATATTAGGAGTATACTGTTCATCAATGCAATTATTCTAATATGCATAATACACAACCTAATTCTAGGAACATCAGTATATACATTATTGAACAGTATTATTTAAGAAATGACAATTCAAATACTTATCTTTGTTTGTTCGTTGGGTGGACTCCCTCTGAGTCTTCGCTTCCTTGCAGGAGCTGCTGGAGTCCTAATCTGAAGTAGCTTCTTCTACACCTTTCTGTTGTGGGATGTAGAGAGATGGTCAACTCCCTCTGAATATCTGCATCCTTGAATAAACCACTGGAGTGTACTCCCTTTTGATCTTTGCTTCCTGGATTACCTGTTCTTGAATCTCATATTCATCCTTGGTCCCTATGCATGCTTATTAGTATCATGAATGTGTTATCCTTGTGATCTCATATAAAATCATACATTCATTAGTATACTATTAAAACACAATAATCTCAAGCATGTATAGTCATGATCATTTCAAACATAAGCATTAGCATTCAAGGTTTATGTAGGATTCTTATGGTTAGTCAAATCATAATAAACATAACATGTCTAAACTTGTAATTACTCAAACCTATGACTCTTCAGGTTCGTTGAATCATTAATCAAGATAAGAGATATAAAATGCATAAAACCTGTGCTTATTCAAACCTATACCTTCATGATTCTTCTGGTTAGTCATATCATCAATTATGGTAAGAAACATAATATGCATACAACCATGATTATTCAAACCTATGACTTCATGAATAATCATTATCAACAACAGTATAAGATCCTAACACAAGGTAGGATTCTATCTTGATATAGGAAAAACATACCTGGATTAGCATGCTAGCTATTTATGTCTAACATACTCACATGATGTCTTCTTGTTCTTCTTCAAGGACTTGTGCTAGTAACCTGTATATCTCATAGGTTAACTATTACAAAACCAAGTTTATACATACCTCGTAAATGGATCTTCTATGAGATCCATGACAATGGATGAATATTTGTCCTCATGTTATCATGATCATATGTTCTTGGACCAGAACATGATTTGTCTTTCTTGGTGTACCTTTCATGTTAGTAGACAACATAAACCTCATACAACACCATAATGCATTAGTACAATCATAAGTGTCAACACCCTAACCAATGAATATCTTCTATCATGCATTCATAATTTTGTTAAGGTGATACGACAAATCTAAAATCAAAATTGTACTAACTGTAATAACATGAAGACAAACATACCATAAACTTAATCATGGACAAATATCGAAACATACCTCGATGATTCATACCTGTCGAGATCGCTTGTAATCTTCTTATGTAAGGCCTTAGCCTCATCTCCCTCTGAAACAGGAACTTCTTCACTCATGCAGATGATCAATCCATCTTCTTCTAGGGTTAACCCAATCCACTTGATTTGCAAGAACTGGACCTGGAGCTGGATATGGGTTTGTCAGAGAAACCCCAAAAATTCAAACTTTGAATTTCAAACTTCCGAAAGGATAGAAATATGCGCCTTGATGAGCTGATCAAACTGGTATATTTAGAATTTGAAAACTGCAAAGTTTCACTCCTCAATTTTGCCTTTGAAACTTCTAGATTCACTAGACGTGACCTTGAACTGGGGTTTGATGAAGCTCACTCTTCTTCCCAATCAAAATGTTTGATCCAAAGCTCTAAGCTTCTATTTTTCTGAGGAGCTTCCAGCCGTGGTCACAGATTTCAAAAATTCCCATTTTTACAGAAGCCCTAATTTTCCACTTTTCTGATCAAAGTCCCGAACTAGGGTCTAATCAAGCCCGACCTTCTACCCAACCAAAAATTCTGATCTTGGTCTCTAAATTTCTATTTTTATGAGTAGCATCCATCTGTGGTCTCCGATTACAAAAATTCCAACTTTCTCCAAAGCCCTAAATTCCGGAAGCCATGAATGAAGGTACCAAAAAATAATTCTGTTTTGACAGAAATATTTACCTGATTGTTTCTGGTGTAACTCCGAAATTTTTGATCCACAGGGTCTGAAAAAGTTTCCTGAGATAGCCTGACCTGTTATCTTTCCATCCTGACAGGTTGGAACTCAATTGGATTCTTTGAGAGAGAGTTATGCCAAATGTCGCAACGTGACCTGTTTTGGGATAAAACAGGAGAGTGAACTTGTACGGAGTGCCACGTGTAACTGTTTTAACTTCGGCCTCTAAAAACGTTTTCTGAGATAGCTCGGCCTGTTACCTTTCCATCCTGATAGGTCTGACCTCAATTGGACACTCTGAGAGAGATTTATGCCAAATGTCGCAACATGACCAGTTTATGGGATAATACAGGAGAGCGCACTTGTACGGAGTGCCACGTGTCACTGGTTCAACTTCGGCCTCTGAAAACGTTTTCTGAGATAGTACAGTCTGTTTACTACCTGTAACCTTTCACTAAATTGCATTTGGAGCTTCCTAGCCCAAGTTATGACCTTTTTCCCAAGGTCACCTGATTTTAACTCAGATCTGGAAGAGGCAGAAACCCTATATTGCACAGATCATAAATCACAAAGTACAACGAAGTAGAGGTTGTCCTTTGGACACAAGGTACCTGGAGATATTAGCTTCATCCTGCAACAATTTCAGATCCGAAAAATTCTCCAAAACGGATTTATAGAGAAAGTGCTATGATGACTGGTTTTTGCTATATCAAGCCCTAGCATCGTAAGTGCAACAAGTGTCATACATGCCATATCATGCCTTCTTTCAGGCTAGCTCTGATACCATGTTAAATTTTCAGAATTTACTTCAATATGATCTAGGATCTTAACTGAGAGAACAACATGTACAGCATATCTACAGCATATCAATCATGGAGACAATAATGCAAGCACACAAGAGACACAAAGATTTACTTGGGGAAAACCATAAAGGTGAAAAACCCCAATAACTTCCTCAGAGATAGATAGAGCAATGATACAACCAACCAAGAGAGATATCCATAACCTAGCAGATGATCCTCCTCCTCCATAAGTGCGCCACTCCTCCTTGAGTGCATGTGTGAGAAGTGAGTGTGTAAATAGAGTGCCTCCCGCACTCTATTTATACTTGACTTGACTTGCCTTTTTACCTAACTCATGTAGGCTCGAACTTAACCACATAACATAATGCTGAGTGGGCCGACCCCCAATAGGGTGGTCTAATAACCCTTTGACCCACATGGTCGACCCCCAATAGGGTGGTATAATAACCCTTTGACCCACATGACTTATACAGGACCGACCCCAAATAAGGTGGTCTAATAACCCATCAAGTATAAGTTACGACACTTACAATATAAATGACGACACTTCCTTATAGAGGAATAATACCATCTCTATAGGAATACAATATACATATATGTGAAATACATTCTGAAGTTACATATACATCAACAACTAAGTCTTAAAAGGTTTGTCAAAGAGGATGAAATCTCAAAAACCTTAGTTAATAAAAAATTAAAGGAGGGGACCTACCATTTACAAAATTTTGGTGATCAGGTTGCAGCTGCAACACCACTACAAACTCATAGTGCCAATAACTTCTTCTAAAGGTTATCTTGTGAATATATTATTCCTTGATTCTCACCTGATGGTAGCCATACCTCAAGTTAATCTTCAAAAATACCTTTTCCCCTCTCATTTGATAGAAGATATCACCAATTCAAGTAAATGGATATTTCTTTTTCACAGTAACTTTGTTCAGTTTCCTATAATAGATACATAGCCTAAGTGTTCCATATTTATTTTTAACAAATAGTATGAGTGCTCCCCATGGAGACACACTTGGCCGAATGTACGTCATTTCCAACAGTTCTTGTAATTGGGTTTCAGATCTAATAATTCTGGTGTACTGATTCTATAAGTTGTCTTAGACACTAGTGTATATCTTGGCACAACATCAATTTTTAAGTCAATGTCCCTCTTTGGAGGAAGTCTTGACAATTCATCGAGAAACAAATCCATGAATTCTTGCAAAACATGATAGTCCTCGAACTTGGGAATTTCATTTTTTGTTTTCTCCAAAAGATGGGATGCATACAACTGACAACCTTTCCTACATAACTACTTCAACTACATGGCTAAAATTTTCCTAATATAAACTACCTTTGGAATACCCTTTACAACCCTTGGATTTCCTTCTTCATCAATACATTCAAAAGTCTTGTTGTAGAAATCAAGTTTAACTCCGTGTGCTTCCAAATAGCTCATGTCAATGAGAATATCATAGGAACCAAGTGGAAAAATATTCAAGTTTACATAAGTGAATACTACATCCATTTCTAATGGACATTTCTCCACCATTTAACTAACTTTCCTCTTGGTTCTAGTGGCTAGTTGGTCCAACCATGATTTACTATGCTTTGATTTCTTAAAAGCACAAATCTCAACAATTTTAGGAGTGATATACCCGTGATTAGATCTAGGGTCAATCAAAATAGAAAAATATTGCTTAGTAATCTTACCTTCAACCTCAACCATAGTTGATTGATGGTATGCTTGGTGTTCCTCGAGTGCCGCATAAATTCTAGGGAATCTCTTTTCCACTTGAACCATAGTTTTAGCTTCTTGGATGTTGTGAACATTCTTTTGTTAACAATCAAATTAACACCCTTAACAAGTGAAGGAGGAAGCAAATTTTACTATTCGCTCGCAACATGAAGACAAAAGACAGAACGCTCCTCTCTTATCTAATCACTACTTCCATAATCAGAAGGATTGAGTGAAGAAATAGGTAGCCTAAAGAGGAAAGGTTCAATGATTGAACTGCATGCTTGAAGGTTCATATCTAGTCTCCACCAGTCAACAATGAGAAGAAATGCACAAAATCTGCATTAATTGTTCCTGGAAATTCTATATTTGTGACAAAAAGCCTAAAAATACTATAGAAAGAGGGGTTTTTGATGGAAAAATCAAAATTTGGGAAAAAGGTATTATCCCACATTTAAGTTTGATTCCTGAATTCCCAATTCCCAAAGCTATAAAAGAAAGGCATTGGGGGCATAGAAAGATACATAAAGTGAGAGTAAAGGCATGCTGGAAGATTGGAAAGCTTATCTTCAACAAATATCTTGAAGGGTCAAAGGAAAGGATGGAGAAGTATGGCTCAAAGCAAAGGAGAATGGATTCACCTCAATGAAGGTTGTAAGTAAGTATCATTTCTTCTTTGATGTTATATGAAGTAATTCAATTTTCCCTCCCATTTATGAGTTTAATTTTTTCCCCTCAAGTTTATTTCAAATTCAAAATGGTTAAGGATCTTAGGAAAATTTATATAATTGCTTCAATTATGTCAATTGAATCTCATCAATTCATAGTAAGATGGCTAATTACAGTATACACATCCCTACAATAATTGCTATTAACAAATTGGTGACTCCACTTGGGTTTAATTCTTTTTTTTTCTTTCAAAAATTGGTGTTCTAAGCTTAAATATGTTCTTAAAAATTACTCCAACCTAGATTCAATTTGGTTATAAATGATATTGAGTTTGGTTAGAACCTAGATTTAGCCTAAAAAACTCAAACAAATTTCAATTTTTGGCGGATTTGGTCCCAATTCTTGATTTTCTTGGCCACACGCTACTCCTAGTTAGCATAGAGGCAAGTCACACACTGGTTCTAGTGATGACAGTATCAAGTATCCCTCAAAAACACAGGTTACTTTGGTGACAGTAGCGGGTACCTTCGGGGCCTTGAATTTTGGGCCTAAATTGGTAAAACATTCACCAATTATTGTGATCTTTTTTGCTTTAATTGGATTATGAATCCATGAAATTCGCTTTTAGACTTTACTTAGACCCTAATTGACTAATATTTGGAAACAAATTTAAGGATTTTGAAGATTTTAAAGTTTTTGGTTTAAAATTGCAAGAAAATTGTCAAAACTAGTTATGAGAATTTACTGTTTTAGAGCCACTTTTAGGCTTGTAGACCTGCACATGACATTACAAACATTTTAGTATCAATTCACAACATATATGAAAAATTAGGAAATATTTAATTTCAAATTTTTAAAATTGGATTTTCCCTTCAAAACCCTTAAGAATGGATTAAATTGATATTTCTTTCATTTTTTTTTCACAATTTGACTTAGATCTATTTGCTTTAGGCCATATTTATCTCTTAGATACCTGCTTACGCATTTAATTTACAAAAGTTGGGTTGATATTTTAAAATTTTTGGTTCAATTACCAATTTGCAAATGATAAAAAAGGAAAAACACAAGCAATTGTTTCAAGAACCTATGAACCTCTTCGAATTTTTAATTCCACATACTTTCAAAACTGAAATAAGAAACCAAATCACAACCAAGATACATGAAGATATCATTTTGAAAACAATCCATAAGGAAATTTGCATTAAAATTAAAAAAATTGAACATTACACATTGAGATAATTTGAAAATGTTTTCCCTCCAAAACCAAATAAACAACTTTAATTAGTACATTTCTGTTTTGGATCTACAATATTTCATTTTCCTCATTCACAATTAGAGAGAGTTGTAGCTTTAATCTTCATTTTTCTTGAGATAGATTTTGTTCAAGCCACCATATCCTCTTCACTTGGGATTTTAGGCAATCTTGTGAACGAGAAAGTGGATTTCATTTGTAATAGTTTAGGATTTTATTTTTCAAGCAATTTCTTTTCGAGCCACTATTATCCTCTTCACTTGGGATTTCGGGAGATCTTGTGAATGAGAAAGTGGATCTCAAGTTGTAACATAGTAGATTTTATGTTTTGCACAGAGTTCTCGATCTACGAGAACCTCTTCACTTGGGATTTCGGGTGATCTTGTGAACGAGAAAGTAGATCTCACTTGTAAATGTTTACTTCATATTTCTTCAAAGGGCTATGTGTATCCTCTTTGCTTGCACTTTCAGGTGGCCCTAAAAATGAGAAATAGAGATCCCCCGTGTAACAGAGTTGAAGTCATTTCATTTGAGATACTTGTTTGGTTTAAATAGATTTTTGAAATCAATAATTAACCATATTTCAGAATAACTATTCCTAAACATAAAAAATTATACCAAAAATTTTGCATCACCAAAACTTCACTAGATTTGGAAACCCAATCACACATTTGGAAAGAGTTTTATGCATGTTGTAAACACAAATTGAAATGAAGAAATCAAGTAAATTGTGATAGTAAAACATCATTTCTTTTGAAAAATTCTTTTAATTCTATTTTGCAACTTGCAGGTTTGGAAAACCCACAAGAACCTCTAACGTTTCACTAGTTTAGAGGATTCATTGAATTGAAAGGTAGCGTAGTGAGCATATTGCATTGTTTGGATCAATCTTTCGAGTCAACACACCATCAGTTTCACTTCCATCCCTGAAAATAAGCAAAGTATCCTTAAAATTGGCGCTTAATCTAAAAATAACCAAGATTTTATTTTCATATCACCAAAAATGTTAGACTAGTGCCCTGGATTAGGATTGGAGATTTAACACTCATGGGATACAAAAATTTTGAAACTAGCATTGATTATTGAGAGTTTAAATCCATTAGTAGCAAAAACCGCTTGTCAAGAAAGCGCATCAAAAACATGCATCAAGCACGAGGTCAATTTGGATAAGTAAGGGTGGTACCCCCCCTCTTGCTTGTTTAGTGGGATATGAGCTCATCACGAAATTCCATGTAAGTGACAAGACCTCAGGGTGACATCACTTTTTGGAGTACCTGGTTAGGAGAGTTGTCTTAGACTTACAATTGTTCCGCTTGAATGTCGATTGTGAAGTGGTAAACTTAGTTTCTATTCCTAGGATATCACATGGGCTATTGCAAGTGTGGGACACTCATAGTACCTGAGATAGAATTTGAAGCTTTTACTCCTTGGGAGGGCGATTGGTCAAGAACCAATACTTGCACCTTTGATGATTAAATTTTATTGTAATTGTTTCTCATACCTTTGCAATTAGTAATTGTTTGAGGCTTGACATCCCTCATGAGATACTAGTTTCGGAAGGTCCTCTAATCCAGCTTTTACTTGAACTTCGGTTCTTTGTCAAATTATATTGCTTGCTTGGATTCATAGGACATTTTTTACTGTGTGGAAAATTTGAGTTTTTTTTAGTATATATTTCCTTTAGGATTTTTTGGATTAAGTATACCACTTTAAACAAATCCTTTTATCAAAAACTTTGAAGTGGATACTCTCTCGATCCGCCAGTCACGACAATAGTGAGGTGATTCACCAGAATTTGAAGGCCCTGATAAGTTGCAGAGACAAACAAAAAGAGACATCTTAGTGACTTGGAAACATAACTGATTTTAAACCTAATTATTATTACTAGGGAGGAAAAACATAAAAAAAAACCTGAGAATTCATCGTTACATCACAAACTAATTACAAACATAGTTGATGATATTACTCTAGTTTAAATTGAGACATTAGAAAATCACAAAAACACTCACATAATTCTTCCTTTGATGAGTCTTTTAGAACCAATTGTACTTACTATATGTGATTCACTAGGTAATATCAAACCTCTTTTTGAAAGTTTGAATAACATGCATAATACAACACTTAACCCTATGGCTTCTTCATAAATTCAAGGGACAACATCATTACAACCTCAAAATGGTTGCAGGAGGTAGTAATGCTTCCACTTTGACTTCAACATAGATCCCAACAGTTAGTATACCTGTTATTAGCACATGTTCAACTAGCACTTCAATGTCAATTGGTATATTTTCAGGTTCCAATCACAGAAGTGCATCCACTTCTCTACAATGATCCCTACTGGGGACTTTACCTTACCAAACATGGATTTTCCATATGGTTCATATAATCAAGGTCAAAATAGATGAGTAAACCAAAATCCTCTTGGTATACCAAACACTTGTCCAAGTTCTACTTCTGGGGGCAACCCTTCACCATGGAATGGTAATATTCCTGGAAGAAGCAATGGACCATGGAATATTAATACCAATTGGGGTTGTCCTCCATAGATTAGTGGAAATTCCTCGGGGGGTTATCCTATGAATTATCCTAGCAAAATTCCTATGGGAAATCCACCTATCAACTCCATTTCGCACTGGAGTGGGAAGGATTCAGGAAGTAACCAATCTTCCTAGGGACATCCTCTGCAAGGGGGAAATCAACCTTGTAACGCTAATATAAACCAAGGAAACAATCAATGGAGTGGTCAATTCCTGAAAAGTAACCAATATTATTGGGGCCCACCTCCGTAAGGAGGAAATCCACCCATTAATCCTAATCCGTAATGGAATGGTTAGGTTCTAACAAGTAACCAATCTTATTGGAACCTACTTCCACCAAGGGTCAATCCAGCCATGCATCATGTTCCGCAATTAAATGGACAACATTAAGGAAGTAATCAATATTTTTGGATGCCACCTCCACAAGGATACAATCTACCTTGGAATTTTTTTCAATCCCAAGGACAACCGCCATGGTGTGGTCGGGATCTAAGAAGTAACCAATCTTCTTTGGGCCTAAATCCGCATGGATGAAATCCACCAATTAGTCATGTTCCAAGAAGTACCCAATACTCTTGGGGGAAGTCTCCGAAAGTGGAAAACCCACCTTGGAATTCTTATAACACCCAAGGACCACATCAATGGAGTGGTCCAGTCCTAGAAAGTAACGAATCTTTTTGGGGCCTAACTAACCCTGTAAGGGGGAAATCTACCCATTAACCACATTCCACAATGGAGTGGCCAGGTTCTAGGAAGTAACCAATATTTTTGGAACCAACCTGCACAACCTGCATTTAATCCATCTAGGCCACCACATGGACCTCATGCCAATGGTATGATGGATTCTGTCAACCAACTTGAGCAGATTACCCAGAAAATGGGACAAATGTTTGTTTAGAGTTCACAACTTATAGTTGGCCAGGAAATGCATCAACCTTCTAATCCTTCCAAGAATTCTGAAATCATTATATTCCAATCCACGGACTATAGGGGAAAGAAGAAGAAGAAGTATAAGGTTAATCAAAGTGCTAATCCTTCCCAGAATTCTGAAATCCGTATAGTCCAATCCAAAGACCTTAGAGGAAAGATGAAGAAATACAAGAGTAAGCAAAATGCTAACTCTGGGAAAAGAGATGCAACAAACATGACTCAATGTCGTTGGAAAGAACAAACCACTATTTTTACACTAGTACCCCCTCTAAGGGGAAACCATCCACCCCCCCCACAAGGGGGAAATGATCCCAATGCCAATGTATTCATGTGTGATCATGAGGTGAACATTCAAACAAGACTTGATTAGTATGATTTCCCTCCTAGTACATCATATAAATCGGTATCACAACGAAGTAGTTCTCTCTCCACTGAGAAACCATCCATAGACTTAGTACCACACCCCCCCAAAGGTGTTCTACGTAGAATAATGCATAATCCTAACATGAGATATGCTTAGAACGATAATTTTTTTGAGGACCTATCTCAAGTACCATGTGCCATGTTGGCCTTGGAGGTATTGCAATATTGTCTTACAAAAAGAAAGGAACTATTATCTACAGTTGGTGTTGTTGATCCATTCGATGCAACTTTGATCACATTCGACATATACGATTCAATATGTAGGACCCCTTCTGAACTTTCTTTTCAAATTAAAGTAACGACTCATAGTAAGAACATTTTTCGAACCATAGTGGATGTAGGGGCCCCAACTTTTGTAATGTTATTTAAATATTGGAAAACCTTAATATCACCCTTATCTGCTGTAGAAGTTTCATACCAAGCTATTCAAATGGATTTGACAGATTCATATCAAAATATTCCCTTAATAGAGGAATATGATCCGGTTACTTGGCCCGTTGGGGCTATGAGCTCTCCTAGATCACATGAATTCTTGGATGATATTTTATCATCAGATGAAGCTATCCTTGACGTTATGAAAATTTTGTTGTACCGAGCTAAGGACATCTTTTGTGAGGCCACTTGGAGCATACTTGGTTTAAATCTACCAAAGTATAGGAGCATGCTTTGCATGTTCCTTGATCGGATCATGTATATTTGGAAGCCTGCATATAGGTTCATATTATCCTTATGTGAAGATGCATTTTGACCTTTTGACCCCCAAACTTGCACAAGGGTCGAACTTGTTGGAAACTGGTGGGTTAGACCATCATATTTGTATTTTCCACCATCTCGACAGAAGAGCCTACTGAACATGGGACACTTTAGTTAGCACGTCATTTCCATTTTGGTGCCCATGTTGAGTTATTCTCATAGGCCTAGGAGTCCTGTTAATACCATCATGAATTGGAGTTTGAGACCACATATTTCTCTTTCATAAATTTCTGACCATATCCTGATGGGATCCCAACTTTGTGTCATTTTACATAAGCATGTGTTAAAATACCCACTTGAACATCCATGCCTACTACTTTTGCTTCTTTCTTATGTTGCGTATTTTCCTTTCCAGTCAATTTTTGTTACATTATGCCTATAAGCCATTGCTTCTATATATTTGACCCATACCCATGGAGGAAACATCCATAAGAGTGTACATAACTAGCTCAACCCTTGTTTGCAATATGTATCTTTTCCTTGTCCTGACCCATGCCCTTGAAATATAGGCACACACCCTTGAGACACTCTTTTCCTCTAATGTACCATAGCATTATTTATTATTTTTTCAAGCTAATAAATGAAAAATGTATTAAAAAGTGGAAAACACAAAAATCGAAAAAGGAGGAGAATTGAATCATTTCATATTATATCCTTGAAAAAATGGCAACAGTTAGTTCTTGTCTCCCTTGAACATGTGACATAATTTTGTACCCGTTGTGAGTACACCATCTACATCTTCCTTAGGAAATTCTACCAGTATTTTGAATATATCTCCACCGATGGGTTATCCTTCCCATCATCAATGGATCTTTCATTAATGCATCTGGCATTGACGGATTTCATTAAGGACGGTTACTCGAGTCTGATGTTTCCAAGTGTCCATTCTACGTCATGTTATGTGTTCAAGGGAAGTTCAAATAGTGTCGACCATTCCTCAAATATTCCTAACCAATCATGTCGGCCTTCCTTGTGTCAGTATACAGTGTTGGATCTAGCATCTCTACCAAATTATATCATACTATTGATATCTGTTTTGTATCGGTTGATGTGTGATGCATTAATTCCCTCCTTCTAATGGATCTATTCCTATTGACAACAAATCATCATCTAGGAAATGGATCTAGAAACCCCAGAGTACCTTGGATCTTGCAGTAATTAGTGGCAGGTTTCCTTGCAAATTACAGTGGGTATACATCATGACCCCTGATTATTTGATTATACAATTATTCGACTCCAGAACATCTATTCGCACTTGCTAGTTTCTACTCAGTACCTTGAAGTCCATCATCATTATCAGTGGGTCTCTTCGCATCTATGAATGGTATAAATCAATGACCGATAATTATATGGTGTCTTATTATGTTTGACATCAGCTCATTTATTCACATGATATAAACTCGTACTATCGTCATTTTTTATTGAAGACCTTCGAAAAATCAGTTGTATCACTCATCGATGCACTGCCCAAGTTGCACAAGAATAAACTACTATGTCAGAAGTTCGATGGAGACCTTTTTCTCACACTCATCAAAGTGAATGATTACACTATTGAAAAATTTACTTTTGACATGGATCCACTATGTATTGTTCGTTTCCATGCTTGTTTATTGCTAAGCATGGGTATCATCACCTCAGGACGATGTTGAATATTTGAGAAATTGGCATGTTTGACTTGCAGGTGTTATCCCGAATCTTGCACCTATGAGCTAATCCTTTTTCATCCTTGCTTTGATCAATAAAGAGTATCAATATGAAGAAATAATTTATTTAGACCCTTAGATTCAATTAGGACCTGGCACATTAGGGGGCATTTGTTAACAATCAAATTAACACCCTGTTGATGCCTCGAAAATCGTAGCATCAATCAACAAGGGATTCTGCCCGGTAAGCAGTCCCAATTAGATTGCTCACCTTTTGGTGTGGGAAACCCATCTGATTAACGGCTCGGCTACCGTGTAAGATTAAATATTTGTTTGTTTTCATCAGTTATGGCCCAATCCACTGTTTTTTTTGTATTTTATCTAAAGATGATATGCAAGTGCTTCTAATTTAAATGCATGCAACAAAACAAATCTAATCTACACTATTTTAAGAAAATATAATCTATCCTTGCAAGGAGAAAACTGAATGTATGAGCAATAAACTAAAAGACACATCTAAAGATATCACAGATAGGCATTTAATTGTAAAGATGCAGTTCCAGCAGAAAGTAAAAGATATCAAAGATATCTTTGATTTGATTAGCACATCTCATTACTCATTTAACACAGAAATTCTACAAAAGAAATAAAATCATTCATAGCAGAGAAATAATTCACAATAGCTAGGAAAGATCTCACTGAAGATGTATGAAAGATGCATAAATAGTTCAACAATTATCCAACACCATCTGAAGCAAAATGTTGTGCTGGCTTCCACAGGCCAAAACGATTTCTTATTCATGTAGCAGAAATAGTTCACGTACACAAGAAGAGTGTCCTTTCACCTGCCAAAAGTCCTTCTACTACTCTTTGATCATCTATATATAGCTTTACAAATTGCTCCAAGAGCTGCCAAGGGTACACTAACCTCTTTGATTCTCCTAATTTGTCTATAGTGCCCATTTACAAAAAGGAATAAGTCCTAGAAATATTACAAAAGAAGGACGAGAGGAAAAATCCAGCTATCCTTTTAATATTTAAAAGATACATAGGAAAAAAGAAAAAGCGGTTCGACCTTTCATTAGCAAATATAAAATAAAAAGATTAACCCTGAGCTGGCACATTTGCCATAGCCGGTGCCTCTGATATCGCTGGTTCTTCTACTGAAACTTGTGCCCTTGCTGTTGCTGGTAATGTTGCTGCAACTAATGCCTGGTTTGCCTCTGCTGTTGATGCTTTGTCTGCTTCTGCTATATGTTTTACCCAAAGGCTGGTTTCTCTTATGATGTCGTTGGCGGGCATAGGGAGCATAATTTTCACAGATACCTCATGCTTGGCAAGCTCTTCTTCTAGGTTGATTACTTCTTCTGTTGCAACCTGGAGGATTTCTTCAAGGAGATGTGCGTGAATAGCGGCCTGACCGATATAATGGTGGAGATCCTCCGTGGTTAACATGTCCATTTTCTTTACATAGTCCATTTCTGTACTAAGCCCATCCCGTAGCTCAGTCAAGCATTGGGATTTATCTGGAAATTCTTTTATATCTTGGGGCATCACCATTTGACAATTTTCTTGGGTGGTTCATATCTAAAGATACAAATTTCTACATTGTTCAAGGGTAACTTGGGCTACAACGTTCAACTTCACCCCACAATCCTTTCAAAACACTAAATGACGCGCATCTGCCTTGAATTCAGAGATGGATTTAAGAGGGAGGTTTGCAGGGAACCCCCAATTTCCTTCTCTCCACTCAATATTCTTCTTAATGTCCTCACTAATGTGTGCATATTTCCCCCTGAGTCTGGTGGCTTCACCATTGATCTCTTTGACCCTGGCTACTATTACCTCCATCTTGCAGACTTCTTCCGTTATGAGCTCCTGAATTCCGTGGATATTCTTTAATGTTTCACAGGACTGCTCATGAAAGGGATTGAGATCACCGACCTTGCTGGCTGCGAGTTCTAATTGTTGTTCCAACAATTCCTTACCATCTTCCAACTTCTTTATATTTTCTTTCAAATTGTCCATCTGCTGAGTAGTATCAGATTTATCGGATTCTAGCTGCAAGTTTTTACTCTCTAGGTCATTCTTTTCTCCTTCCAGGGTCCTTATTTGTATCACAAAATCTCTCTTTTCAGCTTCTACATGCTGAAATATTCTGATTAGTTCTCCCTTTTCTGACACAAGGGTGTCACACTTCTCAACCATTAAATTTTTATAATTATGTTCTTTGACCAAATTCTGCTGCAAATGGAAAGCTTTCTTCTTCTCTAATTCTAACTCGGCCGCCAACATGTGGACATTGTCTGAAGTTGCTTTAACAGAAGCTACAGAGATAGACGCTAGGAGTCCGGGATCATTCTAGGAGACTTGCATGATTGTGGTTTCATGCTTGGTGACAATATCTGGCTGGAAAGGTCTCTTCATACTAGTCACTATTTCCTTGATAATGGATTTTCTCTTCTTGTTGTAAACAAACTTGTCCCATTGGGACACCATACTATTCCTCGATGATGTAAAAGGGAGAAAAAAGAGTTCACTTATGTGGAGGTCGGTATCCATGTCTTGTAAGTTTGGGATATTTGGTTCATCCTCCTTCCTGGATTTGTTTTCATCTTCCATCTTTCTCTGAGCCTCCTCTTCCGCTTTCCTTTGTCTCTCATTTTCTTCCAGCTTGGCAGCTTCTTCCAATCTGATTCTCTCTTCCTCTTGGAATATTCGAGCTTCTTCTTCTCGAAGCTCATCTAATATTTCTTTATTTTATCTTTCATCAACTTCTCTTTGTATTCTCTCAGATTCTTCCTTGAGCCTTTGCTCCTCTCTAGAAAGGGCTTCAGCGGCTTCGGATGCTTCCCTTTCTTTCCACTGTTTTGCTTCTTTTGCATCATGGGGAACAGTAGTGGAGCTAGAAATGGCTCCGCCTTTACCGAGAAGACAAATTTTTAGTTAGGTCATGTTACTGACCTCTCTATATACTTCTTCATCTTCATCGTAATAGTGAGCATACTCAAAATGAGCATGAATCTCCCTACAATGTTCTGCAGCCTTGGCTTGTCTGTCATTCCTTTGGAAGATCCTTTTTCTGAATTGAAAGTCCTTCAACTATGCCATAAAATCTTCAGCCGACGAAATCTTTGAGAACTTATAAGCCCCAACATAAAACGTTAAAGGAGGAAAAGAATCCTTCTTTGACCTATACAAGTTACCACCAATTCCGCCAAGGAAAACCTGCCTTATTGCCTCCTTGTGGACTATGTAATCAGTAGCACACCTGGGAAGGATATATGGGGGCTTGGAGCCTCCGTACATCCTTATATAAGTACCCTCCTCCAAAAAATAGAAGTCACCGTAGTTCTCCATGACTTCCATGGCATTTTTAGATAAGCAATTGGTTTCGTCGTTAAACATCAGCTCGCATAAAGGTATGATGAATTCTTCACAAATAAGCTTGTAGCTCCACCTGTAATTCTGGGCCCAAATTATTTTGTAGGCAGTGAAAACTAGGGTGTTTCCTTGGTCAGAAAGGAAACCCAACTTTGGGAAAGGGAGTTTCGACAAAATGCAGTCTATTAGATAGTGTGACATGTAGAATTCTGATTTCCTTGCCACTAGCCCTTCTTGTGCCTCAACTATGGTTGATGACAGATTGTTCGAGAGGATGGTTGCCCAATTAAACATGGTTCCTCTGAATGCCACATAATGGATTATGGGGACCCATTGGAGTCTAAAAATAGTCTCATCAGGTTTGCCAAATATCCTTCTTAGCATGAGGGAAATCATCTTGAAAGGAGGCCTTAGGTTTTGGACCTCGTACTCATCACTCTCCTTCTTCCTTATCTGCTTTCCTGTGATTAGCAGTTTTCTAGCCATCTCCAAATTATCCATTTTTAGTTGGCTTAACCATTCATCGTTCATCTGTTGCTGAGCACGAGGTAACTTGTAAGCTCCTTCTATATAGGCTGGATGAAACGATGTGAAGGCTTCACCCTTTCTATCGGAAAAGACTCTCGACTCAGCATTTGCATGTTGCAGGATCCATCCAATTACTTCCGAGCAAGGGAAGAGTTCTGGATGCGTAGCTTCTTTAGATATGTCGGAGCTCCTGATGTTTTGGTACAAATATCCTTCCTCTAGGAGTGCCTCCAAGATGTCTTGGTCTCTTATCATGTAGTATATGTCTCCCCATTTGACTTCTGGAGGAACGCCCGTAGTAGAATTGGTATCTTCAAATAGAGTTTCCACTCTTACATCATTGCCAGCCGCTTCTTGCCCAGTCGTCTCAGCCTTCCTCTTTCCACCTTTAGGCATCTTAACTTAACCCTGCGATGACCATGCATAAGTATATAAGATAAATTATAATGCAACATCGAATAATTTAGATTAGCATTATGAATATAACATTATGGCTTAAGCGTATTTACGAAATAGTAATACTAAATTCCTATGACAACAATATGTTCTACAATATAGATATGGAGTGAAGATTCATCGTGAAACAAAAACAAAATTGATTTTCTTGAAAGGGTAGACGAGACCGGCTTTGACTCAACAACGCTAGTGATTTCAAAAATGGGAAAAAGGCATGCCCGAGACCTTTTTAACAAAATGCGTGATAGGTGATTATGGCTCAGGTAACTTTGAGTGTATATGGTCGAGGAAAATGGAACTGAGCCAGACATATTTAGTTCGATAGGAACGCGAGTCAACTTTTGGCTATGATGAGAATGGGTGAAACCACATAGTCTAAAAGGCTCAGGTAAGGATTACGCAAATGACAACAACACTCAAATTCGGAGATCGAAAACGAAACAATCCAATGAGTACTAAATTAGTTAAAAAGTGATTAAGAAAATAACATACCTGGAGGATAGTGATTGGAAAAAGGGATAACAATAGTGTTGTAAGGATGGCTGTGTGAAATAGTTGAACGCAGCCTCCAACAGGGTTTCAAACACACCTTAAACCAATGAAAATACAAAAAACCAACATCGTCCAAACCCTACTTATAGCAGCTTGACGCGTGCACGCATTTAATACGGTGGTTGGAGATTTTTAAAACGGGGTTATGGCGAGTATGGCTGGGTCAAATCAACATGCTTTACATTAAATGTGACCATCAAAATTGGGCAAACCCGATCAACTCAACGGATGGTTGCGGAGAAAACTTGTGAGTTCGGATCGCCACTGCGTCAGGACTGGCTGAGTTCATTCGCAAATGAGACAGGGACTTTCTCCATAAGCAAGGCCCAAGACCATGTCTCGGTTGAATTGGCCAAGTTCTGGCGCCATTGCAGACATACTGAGTGAGTTTGGCTGAAGGAATTCGGAGGAACTGGCGGAGTTATTCCGAAACAATGCGGCTAAAGAATTAATAAAAATTTCCACCCGTTGCAGCGGAACTCAGTAAGTCCATCCGAAAAAGAAGAAGGATTAAAAAAAATAGCATGGTGAACCGCCATTGCAGAAGAACTCAGTGAGATCCTCCGCTGTTGCAATGGAACTGGCTGATTTCCTCCACCGTATGGTTTCACTTATCCATTTTTACCACCATTGCGGCCAAACTTGCTGAGTTTTACCGCGGTTGTGGCCCAACTGATCCAGTTCTTCCACCATTGCAGCACATAAGCGTGAGTTTTACTTAGGAAAAAATAAATGCAGACTCAAAGGAAGAAAACAAAAGGATTCATTCTAGGAAACTAAGTAAGAAAAAGGTTTTGATGGGATTGACTTCTAGGAAAACTTCTTGCTCTAACAAATAGGAGGAGGGGCCCCAATATTTACAAAATTTTTTTGGGGGAATGTTGCAGCAACAACAATTGGCGATTCGCTGGAGAGCACAGATCTCTGAAACAAACTCATCTCATGGTCAAGAAACTTACAAAGTGTTGGTTACATATGAAACAAAATGTCTTCATAGTTCAACTTCTGAGAATACAATGATCACTCTTATCATAATGGTGATGAGAGAAAAGACAACTTTGACTCAGAATTCCTTGCAACTCTCTAAGGGCCAAAATGAGAGGTTCATTTTAAAATTTTGTCTTTCAGAAGCCTACTGATATAAAAATCCATAGGATCATAACAATATCTCACAAACATATTTGTTTGTTCCTCATTCCCATGCTATTTTTCATCCTTTTGGATGTTTCTTTAATTCACGACTTTTGCCGCTTTCAGTCTTCCATAAATAAATTTCTCCTGCTTTCAATAATTGATATAGGTTCTTCAATCCATAATGTCCTTTTGTGTGAGCGAAATATTTATTTGATTTTCATGCTTCACGGACGGAGAAGAACCTTGCTGGGATGGTTTATTTCAATCGCTTCTCTGATTTGAAAGTTTCTTTGCTTTTCTCAGCCATGCTTTAATTGAGGCGAGAATTTATGGAAACCAGACTCTTTGACATAAGCCTTTTGGCTTTTACTTGCAGCATGGGATCATTTTAAATGCCATACATCTGCGCGACATGCTTCCTCTCCATGGGTCTGTCATAGTGAACTTCCTTAGACATTCATTAATGTTAGAGTGAATGGGGCCTTGGGATAGTTAGAAAGAAATGCTAAATATTAGTTATTTGACAGGCGTTATTTTGACTAAAAAGGAAGAGGATCTCTGCATTCCAAGAAACCAATCAGTGAAAGAAAGGTCACACATATTCATTTCCTCTATCAGTAAGTTTTCTCTTTACCAACTTTTTGAGATTTGCTTGGAATCTCATCTTTCAACCACGCCAAAAATCAAGCTGAGCTTTATTTAAACAAAGGACTCAAACAAAGGGAGAAAACAAACCAAAAGCAACAAATCAAGCTAACTAGTAGACTAAAATGTGATCGTAAGTAACTCAAAAAGAAAAGAAAAGGAAACAACCAAGAAAAGAGAACCAAAACAACGCTTTATTTATGTAGAAAAGTCCATCTAGGACTTATGTGAAATATTGCTTCAAGGTAAGGCCATTGGGAGGGAGTTTTACCTCCTCTCCTTGTAGGTCTTTCAGTTTATAAGTTGATGGGCCAAGATTTTCAAAAATTTGGTAAGGGCCAAGCCATAAGTGTTGAAACTTTGTATGCATCCCCTTACCATCATGCTGGTGATCCCACTTCAGAACTAAGTCACCTAATTCAAAACTTCTCTTTCTAGACTTCTTCTTATCAAACCACCTTTTGACTATATCTTGGTGATGGTGAAATTCGTCTTTGGCCTTCTGTCGTGACTCTTCAAGTTGTATAAGGGTATCAATTCTTGATTGAAGGGATTGACTACTAGAACCTCGGGAGGCTTGGGACAACTGCAAGGATGGGAGTAGAATATTCAGAGGGAGAATGGATTCCTTACCGTAGACCAGGGTGAAAGGAGAAATGCCTAAGGCATTCTTGGGGGTGACTCTATCTACCCATAGAGTGTTCGAGAGAGCTATGTGCCAGCTTCTCTGATTTTCGACCATAGTCTTTTTAAGGATTCAGATGAGATTTTTATTGGTGGACTCAGCTAATCCATTTCCTTGGGGATAGTAATTGGATGAATAATGTAGTTTAATTCCTTTCTCATACATGAATTCATTAATCTTTATTGATGAAAAATAAGGAGCATTATCAAAGACTAGAGAAATTGGAACCCCAAACCTGGTTATGATGCTTTCTTCCAGGAACTTGATAACTGCATCTTCATTCTATTTGCGCGATGGAACAACCTCGACCCATCTTGCGAAATAATTTGTAGCTGTTAGAATGTACCGATGCTGCAATGAGGAGTTTGGGTTTATCTTACCAATAATATCTATGCCCCATTGTTCAAATGGTTTAGAGATGATAACTGGTTGCAAAGGACCTGCCGCTTTTGGAAATTGTCCATCACTCCTTTTGCACACATCGCAATTTATGGCATAAAAGTGAGCATCCTTGAAAAGGGTAGGCCAATAATAACCAACTCTGAGAATTTTGTGAGCTATAGTTTCTCTAGAATAATGTCCCCCAGCAGGGCCATCATGTAATTCTTTGACCACTTTACTTGCATCTTCTTTCTCTAAACATCTGAGTAATATGCCATCACAATTCTTCCTACAGAGTACCCCTTCAATGATTTGATAAGCTGCTTATTTCAGATGGAGTTCCCTTCTTTGCTTCGAACTCCAGTGTTCAAGCACATATCCTGACTATAAATAGTGCACCAGGTCCCTGTACCAAGACTCAGGAGTTGTGAAAATTGGACGTACGTCGATCATATTTAGCTCGGCTTCACTCCTCCAATCTAGTTCTCCATCAGCTGGATTTTCAGTAAGTAACTTGAATAAACCTTGACCTTTGGAAATAGTGGCTGGTTTGAATTCTAAGTCATACTCTTGAAGAGCAGTAACCCAGTTTCCTCTCCTTTCTCCCAATTCCTTTTGAACAAAAAGAGATCTAACAACGAGATGAGGGACTATGACTTTAGTTCTATTTTTTAGAATATATGGCCTGAACTGCTTTACTGCCTTGAATACTGCATACGCCTACTTATCCACCATGGGATAGTTCAATTCAACACCTTGCAGACTAGTGCTCATAAAAGAAATTGGGTATTCATCTCCTAATTCTGCCTTTTGGGTGAGCACAACTGTGAGAGACTTATCGAAAGCGAAGGTGTACAGAATAAAATATTTATTGAAGTCTGGACTCCTTAAAGAAGGCGCATTAGCTATGTCGGCCTTAATTTATTTAAATGCAACTTTCTCCAAGTCTGTCCACTTGAATTGTACACTGTGTTTTACCATTTGTTGCAAAGGTTTAACGATCTGAGCGAAGTCTGGTACAAACCTTCGAAGAAAATTAATTGTGCCCATAAATGATTGCATAGACTTTTTGTCATGGGGCATGGGAATCTTGCTGATAGCTTGCACTCTCCCTTGATCTATTGAGATTCCCTACTTTGAAATGATATGACCCAAAAGATTTCCCTCAAGAACAGTGAAAAAACTTTTCTTGGGGTTTAAAGAAATTCAATACTTCCTGCAGTGATCGAAAATCTGCTTCAAGTGGAACACATGATCTTCCTTTTTCTTTGAGAAGACTGTCGCATCATCCAGGTAAACGACTACACATTGAACGCCCAACCATCAGAAAGCAATGTCCATGGCTCACTGAAACATAGCTCCTGCATTTATCAAGCCGAATGGCATTCTTCGATATGCAAAAGTTCCCCACTTTGTACGAAAAGTGGTTTTGAGTTGGTCTTCCTCTGCTACCAACACTTGATTGTATGCAGAAAAACCGTCTAGCAGAGAGAAAAGCTCTGATCCTGACACCATTTGCAATATTTGCTCCATTGGGGGCACAAGATAGTTTTCTTTATTGGAAGTTTTGTTCAAGTTCTGAAAATCTACACACAATCTGATTTCTTCCGACTTCTTCCACACAGGAACTAAATTAGCTACCCATTCAGAATGTCAGACTCTAAAAATAATCTTTGCATCCAACAATTTTTTTAACTCTTTCTGAATTAGAGGCTCAAGTGCAAGGATAGTTTTAAGGGCAAAATTTATCCCATGGGCTATTTTTCCATGTTTTTTTTTAGAAAAAAAATCGCCAATTTTCATTTTTTGAAGCCTCGTTTCGCCCAATTTTGATGGGATAAACCTTTTTCACTCTAAAAATCGCCAAATTATTATATAATATATATAAAATACTTAGAAATTGAAATATTTTTAAAAAAATATCGCCAAATATTTTATAGTTTACATTTTAAGAATTAGTAATATTCGCCAAGGTTTATACACTTTTAAATAAGTATGTGTCCTTAAAATTATCCCTGCTCAAGTGTGAGATGCATCCTTCTTAATTGCTGCTGAAATGGCTTAACGCCCACTTTCATTGGTATTATGTGCTGAATAATGTGGGTATCATATGCTTTCAAATCATCGTAAGTCCATGCAAAAACATCTTTATACTGTTTAAAGAGCTTGATGAACCTATCCCTTTCGCCGGGCATACAACATTTACCAAGATTAACATATTTTGGTTCAGCCTTTGTGCCCATATTTACCAATTCATGCTCCATGGAGGAGCTGTGCGTTTTGACATTTGCTGGCCTCTTGAACTTGTTCTGCAGATCGAACAGTGCTTCAAGAATCCTTACCCCTTTAGGCATGAAGTTCCCTTTAGCAAAATCTTTATTTTGCAAATTTGAATCGTGCTATCCTTCATCTATTATGGCTTCTTGGAAGACATCTTCATTTGTTAAGAAACTAATAATCTGCTCATCATCATCAAATACTCTGAGATTCGTAATGTTATCTGGAACGGATGGTCTGAAAATCAATTCAATGGAGCATTTATTATTAGTAGGAACTAATCTGGAAGCAGAAGTTGCTAACAAATTAGCTACAGCATCCTGTAGCCTAGGAATAGGATTTATATTGAAAGCATCAAAACATGAAATTAGATTCTAAGCCTTAGACTAATAACCTTTTAAGTGTGGTGAAAGGCAATGAATTGTAACTCTCACTTGCATGACAACTATTTCTGAACCACCAAAGACTTTCAAATATTTGACATTTAAACCAATAACTTTCTTTAAACCATGAATAAGAGCTTCATACTCAGTAGTATTATTCGTACATTCGAATTCTAATCTACAAGATCAAAAATGTTTATTTCTTTTGGGATCAATCAAAACACAACCGGCTCCGGATCCTTCTTGAGTTTTGGAGCCATCAAAGAAAATTATCTGTAAAGAACCTGCAATAATTAATTAATGCAAATACACAAGATATCAGAAATAACAGAACTCGGAATCACTTTTATATTGATCACGGGCCACTTCGAGGGGGAAACCTCCTTTGTGCAAGCTCAATACAATTAAATTCACGGTGCCTTCAATGACCTAAACACACACTTATATACTAAGTCTATGCCCAATACTATGGGTCAAAACCATGGGACATATAATACTATGGGACGACTTACAAAGCATATGCGTCCAATACTATGGGTCAATACTATGGGCTAATATAAACTATGAATCAACAAATACTACGGGACAACTTACAAAGCATATGCGTCCAACAACAATATACTAACATAGTAAAGAGAAGGGTTGACACGGGTTCCTAACATCCCCTCTCCCTTAGAAAAAGCTTTGTCCTCAAAGCTTTGGTCGGAGAAATTGCTGTAAAATCTGAAGGAGTGGTTCCCCGATAGCATCCTCGGGATGCATTGCGGGCCACTGACGCCTTTGGAGTGTCAGAGAGGATTGCTTGGAAGTTTGTAGATGAAGAAGAACCCTATCAGCTATGTGGAAAATGCGCTCAGAACGGTGCTGATCGGCTTGTTGTTTCAGGCGAATTCTGGCCATGTGAAGATTGTCCTGCAGAATGAGAAGAATCTGATCGCGGTTGCGAAAAACTAAGTCAATTTCCTGAACTGGGGAGCTGCTAAGGGTGTATGGAAGAAGAACTGGCGGTGTCTCTCCATAGAATGCTTCATATGGTGTCCTTTGAGATGTGGTATTGTACCACCAGAGCGCTGCTAGGAAATCCATAGAAATAGTTGGCCAAAGCTGTGTAGGGATGGGCAAGGGTTTGAGCAATCTCGAAAGGAGTGTTGTTTCACCCTGGTTGACCTGGAAAGTATCACAGTCAGCCACCATCTGTTGAATTGTCATTTTTAGTCCCTTCCAAAAGAAGTTACATTGTTCTCGGTCATACATTTTGAAGAACCCAGAGTGCCCTGCTAATGAAGAAGCATGGAGTTCATAGAAGAGATAGCCCTGTTGAACATATTGCAACCAATTTGGAACAAGCAGAGAAAGAGCTGTAAGAGAAACTGGGTCGTCAATTGTGCGAGAAGGAGCATCTGCCACTACATTGTCCTTACCCTTCTTGTAAGTGATCGCATAGGGATAACCCATGAGTTGGATAACCCATTTCAGGTGTGTTGGGTAGGAGACCCATTGTTCCAGAAAATTTTATAGACTCAGGAGATCAGTCTTGATGCAGAAATAATTCCCTAATAGGTATGGCTGCCACTTCTGTACTGCATGCAAAATAGCCATCAGTTCCTGCTAAGAGGTAGATGCGACTAAATTCTTACCGGAAAGGTCTCTTGAAGGCGACAAGCTCATTGGTTCAACAAAGACACCTGCATATATATCCAAGGAAGTAGTGGAGACCATTGATGGGTGCATCTGAATGGAATGGAGCTGAGCGATGACACCATGTGAATTCTTCTCAAGGATTTTTTCGAGACGATGTGAACTGATGATGCGGAGAGACCCTGGTTGTAAGCCCATTAATTTGTGTTGTGCCCCATTGACTGAAAACTGCATCCAAAGTTCCGCAAAATCCCATAAGATGGGGCCAAGTGCGCATAACCATTGAACACCCAAAACCACATCACATCCGCCTAAGGACAAGGAAAACATATCAGAGCGCAGGTTATAATCTTCCATAGAGATACACACATTGTGACACTTCCCCTTGCAAGGTAAGGTGACCCCATTGGCAACCATGACTTCAAAGTTGGAGCAAGGATGGACAAAACAATCAGCCTGTTTGGCAATCCGAGGGTCAATGAAGTTATGAGTGCTACCAGAATCAATGAGTATGGTAAGAGGGAGCTTCTTGAAGTATCCCCTGACTCGCATTGTTTGTGGAGTGGTGCCGGTTACAGCATGGAGAGAGATCTTGGGTGGGTCGTCCTGAGATGGGGTGTCAACAAGCGGGTGTTGAACATCAACCTGATCATCTACTGTATCTGGAGCTTCTTCATCAAGTTCTGAGGTAGGAGAAGAATCCACATCCAAGAGATAGAGATTTTGTTGAACACATCTATGTCCCCGAGTGAATTTCTCATCACAATTATAACAAAGCCCTTTTTCTCGGCGTGCCTGCATCTCTGTTTCAGACAAATGCTTGATAGGAGTTGGTTGAGGAGCAGGTGTGATGGGAGGTCGTTGGGAACCCATATTTCTTAAGGGAACAAAGGTGGGTTTGGAGCATTGTTGAGTTGCGATCTTGTCCTCTGCCAACTTAGCCAACTCGAGGACTTCCATCATTGTGTTGGGACAGAACATTTTGACCTCTGAGCGGATTTCATCCTTGAGACCACTGATAAAACAACTCCTGTAGAATTCATCAGACAATCCTTCTGTGTGATTGGCCAGTTTCTCAAATTCTGTCTGATACTCTCTCACTGTGCCAATTTGGTGAAGTTTAGTGAGTGCTCCTGTGAATTCATCAAAAGCACTAGGACCAAATCGTGGCAAAAGGAGTTGGAAAAAATCTGTCCAGTTTGGTTCGGGAAGAGCTTTGATGTACCAACGGTACCATTGAAGGGCTTCTTGTTCCAAATGAAAGGATGCAAGTGGAACTTTCTGGACATCAAAAGTATTATGCAGACTGAAATGTTTTGCTTGGTATATCCATCTAGTCAGATCAGTACCATTGAAGCGAGGAAAATCAAGCTTCGGCCCACGAAAATTGCTGGAAGAAGAGAACCTGGTGGCTGCAAAAGATTCTGGTTGTCGGTTATTGTTCATGGCTGAATGCTGAATATGGAGGCTAAGAAATTTTTCATCCAGATCTTGGAGTTTGGTTTGGATGGATGCAAGTGCTTCCTCCATGGTGTTTGCTCCTGCGCGGGTGATAACCATAACCAAGAGTTTTTTTTTTTTGGTTGACTGGGTAGAAAAACAAAAACAGAAACTGCTTCAGTAAAGGAAAATCTGGATTTGGGAAAAAATATGAAGGGTAATTGGGGTTTGACTAGGTTTTGGACACTATCGAGGAGACAAGGAAGAAAAAAATGTGGATTTCAGAAGCGGGGTGAAAGGATGAGAAAATTTGGCAGAGGGAGACAAAGAAGCAGAATTCAGAAAGGAACTCTGTGGTAAAATTTGAAGGTGATTGGGTGAAATCTGAGGAAGTTATGGCAAACCCTAAAAATAGACAAATGTGGGATTTCAGGCTTTGGGAAGGGGAATTGGGGATAGGGTCCTCAGGAATGAAATATACAGAATGGGATGACAGGGGTTCCCCAAAAATTTCAAGGGAAACAGAGTGAAAACAAGGGAGATATGGAGAAAAAACTGATTTTTTTTTCCCAGTCTGGAGCGGCTACGGCTCGGAAGGGACCTGGAACAGATAAAGCTGCAATGGCCCAGAAGTGAGCGGAAATAGATGGATATGAAACGGCGCCGAATGGATTGAAAACGACTGGATCTGGAACGGCTTTCAGAATGGATCTGAACGGATGGATCTGAAACGGTGCAGCAGTGATAGACAACAGTTCAGCTGAAAAAAGATATGGACCCCAGGTATGTGCGGCTTCCTAATAGTTCAGGGGTTTCACTCGACCACCAATGCTGTCTGACGGCTTGCGTATTGGGGCAGTACCCCTCACTCCACGGCTTAGGTAAAACTGATAACCGCTTTGCCACAAACGACAGCTCTTGGTTTACCTCACGAGTGGGAACTAGTCAATCAGGTAGGGGTCGTTGCCCTTTTCGCTGGCAGGTCCTCTCAATGGGCCAGCTACTTCGGGGTTCCTGTGGTACTCCTCACAATGAGTTTTAGGGATTATGCCCAAGTACTTCCCACAGTTAAGTGGATAGGGATTATTCCCAAATCCGGACCTGCAACAGATGCGAAAAAAAATTTGGCAGAAATTCCACCCAACGAGCCCAAGAAAGTGTTCTGATACCAGATGTGAAGAACCTGCAATAGTTAATTAATGCAAATACATGAGATATCAGAAATAATAGAACTCATAATCACTTTTATATTGATCACGGGCCACTTCGAGGGGGAAACCTCCTTTGAGCAAGCTCAATACAATTAACTTCACGGTGCCTTCAATGACCTCAACACACACTTATATACTAAGTCTATGCCCAATACTATGGTTCAAAACCATGGGACATATAATACTATGGGACGACTTACAAAGCATATGCGTCCAATACTATGGGTCAATACTATGGGCTAATATAAACTATGAATCAACAAATACTACGGGACGACTTACAAAGCATATGCGTCCAACAACAATATACTAACATAGTAAAGAGAATGGTTGACATGGGTTCCTAACAGTATCCAATTTTTTTTTTCTTTTTTAACTAAGTTAGTGTCATTACAACTAAGTCAATAACTAATCCTACTATGTTACAATCAATATCATCAGACTGTGAAAAATGAAGGAGATCAGACTGTTTGTCTGGATCATGGATACCATTTTTTGATTGATAATTTTCGGTTTCAATTTCCAAGAAATAATTCCCCAAAACTGAAGATGAAAAAGTCACAGCTTCATTTTTTTCTTCTAACTGGGTGACATTTTGTTTCATGTGGGGTTCTCTAATTATTTTAATTTGGTTTTTCCTATTCTGATAAGGTAACCACAGGTGAGACCAATCTGTTGCAAAGTAACCGTTTAGTTTCGTAGACCAGTCCCTACTCAAGATTAAACCTTAAGCCTCAGGAATATCGACCACCATGATATCAATAAACTGACATACCCTAGGATCAGATGACAACCTAATAAGCATGTCTTTCAATTCAACAATGACTTTGACAGTAGTTCTGTCTAACTATATGATTTGAGATGGATATGGGAGCGGCTGTCCATTAATACTTTTGCAAAATGACAAAGGCATGACATTCGAACTAGAACCCGAGTATACCAAACAATTATGCACATTATGATTAAAGATTTCGAAAGTCAAGAGAAAAGGCAGATTTTGAGATTTTGATTTTCTGCTAATGCTGGCTTCATTTATTTTTGGGTTTTCTTCAGTGTTTTCTAATGAAGTGCTTGTTTGTGGGTCAAAGGCTTCCATCAGTTTCTTCCTCCGTTGGGGAAAACTACACATATCGAAAATAGAAACATTTTCTTTTGCTTTCTTAATATCTTTGATTATGTCATAACCCATGTCACATTCTTTCAAAACTTTTGGCTGATTTTCAGCTTTGTTCGGAGGAACTTTTGGTTGTTTGGATATCTCTGCGTTTGATTCTTTAGCCACTGCGGGAGTCACTGCTGGGTTTGTTTTAGGCTGGGGTGGGATGATAGTTATGTTCCATTTTGGCATTTGATTTGCAAATTTAGCTTTAGGTACATCTACTGTTTGATCAAGTACCGAGCCTTTACTTTTGGTAGTGACATTAATAGATGCTCCTTGAACTTCATCAACGAGATTTTCAAAAGATGGTTCTTGGGTTCGGGTCCAATACCAAAGGATCATCATGGTATCGGGAGAGGGTTCTTCCTACTTAGGAATTTGTTCTTCTTGAGGATCATTTTGCTAAAAAATTTGTGCATCTAACATTTGATTCATTACCAAACTCATTGAATTAATCCATTGTGGACAACTCTTTTCGGAGTGCTACTCTTGATGCAAGGTACATAAGTGATTCATTCCTATTTTATTTAAATTTAGCACAACATAACTATTTACCAGAGGGGTTGGTTGTTTACTTTCATCCCTTTTCTTGTAGAAATGCTTGAATGGTTGCCTAGAAGAGCTAGCTGTATTATCTTTCTCTAGATCAACAACTTTATTAGAAATCTTTTGCATCATTTTTATCACACTTTCTAGATCAGTTGTTGGTTCTTTTTTATCTCTAGTTAACAAGAAAATCTTCTTAACAGTTGTTGGCTTTGCTTCTAGGTCAAGAGAATGTTTAGCAATACTTCTTGCTTCCTCTTCGACCTTCTTGGCTTCTTCGAAGTTTTCGATCAAGGTAGTCTTCTTCGTTCTTTTTACAAACATTGCTAAAGGGGGTTTAAGAGCTATTGTATAATATTCCACTAAACATTCTTCAACGGGCTTTGTTGCATCACTAAAGTTATTTAACAATGTTGTAAATCTTTGATTAAACTCTTGAACTTTCTCTTTATTCTCCATTCTCATAGATAACAATTCTTTCATAAGAGTAGTTACAGTTTTCTGATTTCCGTATTTCTTCAAAAAAAAAATTTCAAAATCTTCCCAGCTTTCTATTGAGCTAGCTTGTAGGCTATAGTACCAGGAAGATACTTTGGGTTCAAAAGTATAAGGTAAAAGGAAACAAACTACATCTTGGTGCTCTACCATAAGAAGATTCAAAGCTAAATAAAAACTCTTAAGATGATGTTCAACAGAGATTCCTTTCCCAGGATCATACTTCAACAAGACCTTTTCTGGATTCTTAGGCAAATCATGGAATGGTCCAATTAGATTTAATGCTCCTCTTGCTCTCCATGCAGGCACAACCATGACTGTTGGTGGAGAATGGGGTGGTGTATGCGGTGGGGAGTTTTGAGGAGTATGCGGTGGAGTATTTCAAGGAGTATGTTGCAGAGTATTTGGCCTTTCTTGATTTATAGGAGTTTCGGGTCTGACTTCGTTAAAAGGTTCAGTGATTTCTTCTAAAGATAAATCCTATAATTCTTCTAGACTCTGAACTAAAACGGAGTCTCTGGTGTATTGGATCCCTTTCCTAGGAGCTCTTCTTCTAGGCAGCAAAGGAAAAATAGTTAACCCTCCAAGACTTCTAACGTAAGAGTGGGTGTGTCTTCTGAAATGATTTACTTCTTCAAAAGGGACTGCATACAATGTTTCTTGCTGTGCTGTTTCAGAATTGGAGTTTTCTTGATTTCTTGATTCCAGATCGGAGATGTCTGGGATAGCTATTTTAGGTGGGTTTTCAGTATGATTTTCTTTAACAAAAGGATCTCTTCTGTCAGCCATGCACTGGTGGCCCTCCTTCTAGTGCCAAAAAATGTTGATGCCTTGGAAATTGTAGCATCAATCAGTAAGGGATTCTACCCGGTAAGCAGTCCCAATTAGATTTCTCACCGTTTGGTGTGGGGAATCTGTCCGGTTAACGGCCCAGCTACCGTGTAAGATTAAAGATTTGTTTTTTTTCACCAGTTGCGGCCCGGTCCACCGTTTTTTTTGTATTTTATCTAAAGATGATATGCATGTGCTTCTAATATAAATGCATGTAACAAAACAAATCTAATCTACACTATTTTAAGCAAATCTAATCTATCCTTGCAATGAGCAAACTGAAAGTATGAGCAATAAACTGAAAGACACATCTAAAGATATCATAGATAGCCATTTAATCGTAAAGATGCAGTTCCAGCAGAAAGTAAAAGATATTAAAGATATCTTTGATTTCATTAGCACATCTCATTACTCATTTAACGCAGAAATTCTGCAAAAGAAATAAAATCATTCATAGCAGAGAAATAATTCACAATAGCTAGGAAAGATCTCACAGAAGATGTATGAAAGATGCATAAATAGTTTAGTAATTATCCAACACCATCTGAAGCAAAATGTTGTGCGTGCTTCCACAGGCCAAAACGATTTTCTTATTCATGTAGTAGAAATAGTTCACATACACAAGAAGAGTGTCCTTTCACTTGCCAAAAGTCCTTCTACTACTCTTTGATTATCTATATATAGCTTTACAAATTGCTTCAAGAGCTTCCAAGTGTACTCTAACCTCCTTGATTCTCCTAATTTGTCTATAGTGCCCATTTACAAAAAGGAATAAGTCCTAGAAATATTACAAAAGAAGGACGAGAGGAAAACTCCAGCTGTCCTTTTAATATTTAAAAGATACATAGGCAAAAAGAAAAAGTGCTTTGGCCTTTCATTAGCAAATATAAAAGAAAAAGATTAACCCTGAGCTGGCGCATTTGCCAAGCCGGTGCCTATGATAATGCTGGTTCTTTTGCTGAAACTTGTGCCCTTGCTGTTGTTGGTAATGTTGCTAAAAATGATGCCTGGTTTGCCTCTACTGCTGATGCTTTGTCTGCTTCTGCTATATTTTTTGCCCAGAGGCTAGTTTCTCTTATGATGTTGTTGGCGGGCATAGGGAGCATAATTTTGACAGATACCTCATGCTTGGCAAGCTCTTCTTCTAGGATGATTACTTCTGCTGTTGCAACCTGAAGGATTTCTTCAAGGAGATGTGCATGAAAAGTGGCCTGCCCAATACAGTGGTGGAGATCCTCTACGGTTAACATGTCCATTTTCTTTACATAGTCCATTTCTATACTTAGCCCGTCCCGTAGCTCAGACAAGCATTGGGATTTATCTGGAAAGTATTCTATATCTTGGGGCATCACCATCTGACAATTTTCTTGGATGGTTTGTATCTTAAGATACAAATTTCTACATTGTTCAAGGGTAACTTGGGCTACAACGTTCAACTTCACCCCACAATCCTTGCAAAACACTAAACGACATGCATCTGCCTTGAGTTCAGAGACGGATTTAAGAGGAAGGTTTGCAGGGAACCCCGACTTTCCTTCTCTCCACTCAATATGCTTCTTAATGTACTCACTAATGTGTGCATATTTCCTCTTGATTCTGGTGGCTTCAACATTGATCTCTTTCACCCTGGATACTATTACCTCCAACTTGCAGACTTCTTCCGTTATGAGCTCCTGAATTCCATGGATCTTCTTTAATGTTTCATACGACTACTCATGAAAGGGACTGAGATCACCGACCGTGATGGCTGCGAGTTCTAATTCTTGTTCCAACAATTCCTTACCATCTTCCAACTTCTCTATATTTTCTTTCAAATCGTCCATCTGATGAGTAGTATCAAATTTCTCGTATTCTAGCTGCAAGTTTTTACCCTCTAGGTCATTCTTTTCTCCTTCCAGGGTCCTTATTTATATCACCAAAGCTCTCTTTTCAGCTTCTAGATGCTGAACTCTTCTATTTAGTTCTCCCTTTTCTGACACAAGGGTGTCACACTTCTCAACTGTCAAATTTTTATATTCTATTCTTTGACCAAAGTCTGCTACAAATGGAAAGCTTTCTTCTTCTCTAATTCTAACTCGGCCGCCAACATGTGGACATTGTCTGCAGTTTCTTTAGCAGAAGCTACAGAGATAGATGCTAGGAGTCCGGGATCATTCTAGGAGACTTGCATGATTGTGGTTTCATGCTTGGTGACGATATCTAGCTGGAAAGGTCTCTTCATACTAGTCACTATTTCCTTGATAATGGATTTTCTCTTCTTGTTATAAACAAACTTGTCCCATTGGGACACTGTACTATTCCTCGATGCTGTAAAAGGGAGAAAAAAGAGTTCACTTATGGGAAGGTCTTTATCCATGTCTTGTAAGTTTGGGCTCTTTGGTTCAGCCTCCTTCCTAGATTTGTTTTCCTCTTCCGTCTTTCTCTGAGCCTCCTCTTCCGCTTTCCTTTGTCTCTCATTTTCTTCCAGCTTGGCAGCTTCTTCCAATCTGATTCTCTCTTCCACTTGGACTCTTCAAACTTCTTCTTCTCGAATCTCATCTTCCTTTGCTTTATTTTCTCTTTCATCAACTTCTCTTTGTATTCTCTCAGCTTCTTCCTTGAGCCGTTGCTCCTCTCTAGAAAGGGCTTCAGTGGCTTCTGATGCTTCCCTTTCTTTTCGTTGTTCTGCTTCTTTTGCATCATGGGGGACAGTAGTGGAGCTAGAACTGGCTTTTCCTTTACCGAGAAGACAAATTTGTAGTTCATTCATGTTACTGACCCCTCTATATACTTCTTCATCTTCATCGTAATAGTGAGCGTACTCAAAATGAGCATGAATCTCCCTGCAATGTTCTGCATCCTAGCCTCATCTGTCATTCCTTTGGAAGATCCTTTCGTCGAAGTGAAAGTCCTTCAAATATGCAATAAAAAATTCAGCCAACATAGTATTTGAGAACTTATAAGCCCCAACATAAAAAGGCAAAGGAGGAAAAGAAGCCTTCTTTGACCTATACAAGTTACCACCAACTCTGTCAAGGAAAACCTGCCTTATTGCCTCCTTGTCGACTATGTAATTAGTATCATACCTGGGTAGGATATATGGGGGCTTGGAGCCTCCGTACATCCTTATATAAGTACCTTCCTTTGAAAAATAGAAGTCACCGTAGTTCTCCATGACTTCCATGGCATTTTCAGATAAGCAATTGGGTTCATCGTTAAACATCAGCTCATATAAAGGCATGATGAATTCTTCACAAATAAGCTTGTAGCTCCACCTGTAATTCTGGGCCCAAAGTATTTTGTAGGTAGTGAACACTGGGGTGTTGGCTTGGTCCCAAAGGAAACCTAACTTTGGGAAATGGAGTTTTGACAAAATGCAGTCTATTAGATAGGATGACATGTAGAATTCTGATTTCCTTGCCACTAGCCCTTCTTGTGCCTCAACTATGGCTAATGACAGATTGTCGAGAGGATGGTTTCCCAATTAAAAACCGTTCCTTTGAATGCCACATAATGGATTATGGGGACCCACTGGAGTCTAAAAACACAACTGTCAGGTCTGCCAAAGATCCTGATTAGCATGAGGGCAATCATCCTGAAAGGAGGCCTTAGGTTTTGGACCTTGTACTCATCATTCTCCTTCTTCCTTATCTACTTGTGTGTGATTAGCAGTTTTCTAGCCATCTCCAAATTATCCATTTTGAGTTGGCTTAACCATTTATCGTTTAGCTTCTGCTGAGCATGAGGTAACTTGTAAGCTCCCGCTATATATGCTGGAGGAAATGATGCGAAGGCTTCACCCTTTCTATTAGAAAGGACTCTCGACTCAGCATTTGCATGCTTCAGGATCCATCCAATTACTTGTGAGCAAGGGAAGAGTTCTGGACACGTAGCTCCTTTAGATATGCCGGAGCTCCTAATGTTTTGGTACAAATATCCTTCCTCTAGGAGTGCCTCCGGGATGTCCTAGTCTCTTATCATGTGGTATACGTCTCCCCATTTGAATTCTGGAGGTAGACTTGGTATCTTCAAATAGAGTTTCCACTCTTACATCATTGCCAGCCGCTTCTGGCCTGGTCATCTTAGCCTTCCTTTTTCCACCTTTAGGCATCTTAACTTAACACTGCGATGACCATGCATAAGTATATAAGATAAATTATAACACAACATAGAATAATTTAGATTAGCATTATGAATATACCATTATGGCTTAAGCGTATTTATGAAATAGTAATACTAAATTCCTACGAAAACAATACGTTCTACAATATAGATATGGAGTGAAGTTTCGTCGTGGAACAAAAACACAAATGATTTTCCTGAAAGGGTAGACGAGACCGGCTTTGACTCAACAACGCTAGTGATTTAAAAAATGGGAAAAAGGCACGCCCGAGACCTTTTTAACAAATTGCGTGATAGGTGATTATGGCCCGGGTAACTTTGAGTGTATATGGTCTAGGAAAATGGAACTGAGACGGACATATTTAGCTGGATAGGAACGCGGGTTAACATTTGGCTATAATGAAAATGGGTGGAACCACACTGTCTAAAAGGCTCAGGCAAGGATTATGCAAATGACTACGGCACTCCAATTGGGAGATCGAAAACGAAACAATCCGATGAGTACTAAATTAGTTAAAAAGTGATCAAGAAAATAACATATCTGGTGGATAGTGATTGGAAAAAGGGATAGAGATAGTGTTGTAAGGCTGGCTGTGTGAAATAGCTGAATGAGGCCTCCAACGGGGTTGCAAACACACCTTAAACCAATGAAAATACAAAAACCCAACATCGTCCAAACCCTACTTATAACAGCTTGACGTGTGCGGGCATTTAATACGGTGGTTGGAGATTTTTAAAACAAGGTTATGGTGAGTATGACTGGGTCAAATCGGCATGCTTGACATTAAATGTGACCGTCAAAATCGGGAAAACCTAGTGAACTCACTCGATGGTTGCGGAAAAAACTTGTGAGTTTGGATCGCCATTGCGGCAGGACTGGTCAAGTTCATCCGCAAATGTGACAGGGAATTTCACTGTAATCAAGGCCCAAGACCATGTCTCGGGTGACTTGGATGAGTTCTGGTGCCGTTGCAGACAGACTAAGTTATTTTGGCAGAAGGATTCCAGAGGAACTGGCAGAGTTCTTCCGAAACAATGCGGCTAAAGACTTAATAAAAATTTTTGTCTATTGTGGCGGAACTCAGTGAGTCCATCCGAAAAAGAAGAAGGCTTAAAAACCTTAGCATGGTGAATCATCGTTGCAGAAGAACTCAGAGAGATCCTCTGCCGTTGCGGTGGAACTGGATGAGTGCCTCCGCCATTTGGTTTCACTTATCCATTTTTACCGCCATTCCTGCCAAACTTGCTAAGTTTTACCGCCGTTGCGGCCCAACTGACCCAGTTCTTCTGTCGTTGCGGCACAAAAGCGTGAGTTTTACTTAGGGAAAAACAAAAAGCAGACTCAAAGGAAGAAAACAAAAGGCTTCGTTCTAAGAAACTAAGTAAGAAAAAGATTTTGATGGGCTTGATTTCTAGCAAAACTTCTTTCTCTAACAAATAGGAGGAGGGGCCCCAATATTTACAAAATTTTTTTGGGGGAATGTTGCAGCAACAACACACCCTTAACAAGTGAAGGCGGAAGAACATTTTACTATTCGCCCACAACATGAAGACAAAAGACAAGTACATAAGAGAACAATCCTCTCTTATATAATCACTACTTCCATAATCAAAAGGATTGATTGAAGAAAGAGGTATCCTAAAGAGGCAAGGTTGAGTGATTGAACTGCTCGCTTGAAGGATCATATCTAGTCTCCATGATTCACCAGTGAGAATAAATGCACAAAATATACATTAATTGTGCCTAAAAATTATAGATTTGTGACAAAAATCCTGAAAATACTATAGAAAGAGGGTTTTTTTGATGGAAAAATCAAAATTTGGGAAAAAGGAATTATCCCACATTTAAGTTTGATTCCTGAATTCCCAATTCCCAAAGCTATAAAAGAAAGGAATTAGGGGCATAGAAAAATGGAGAAAGTGAGAGTAAAGGCATGTTGGAATATTGGAAAGTTTGGAAATCTCATCTCAACAAAGATCTTGAAGGATAAAAGGAAATGATGGAGAAGGATGGCTCAAAGCAAAAGAGAATGGATTCACCTCAAGCAAGGTTGTATGTAAGTATCGTTTCTTCTTTGATGTTATATGAAGTAATTCGATTTTCCCTCCCATTTATGAGTTTAAGTTTTTCTCTCCAAGTTTATTTCAAATTCAAAATGGTTAAGGATATTAGGAAAGTTTAGATAATTGCTTCATTTCTATCAATTGAATATCACCAATTCATAGCAAGATAGATAATTAGAGTAGACATGTCCCTACAATAATTGCTATCAATAGCTTTGCACTCCCATTTCGATGTGGACAGTTTCTAAGCACATGGTCCTCTCAAGATACCAAACATTGAAGTGGCTCTCTTACCTCTCTTGAATTGTCTCCCATCACCATAGCTGGCTTAGTCACACCTTGTGGTGGCTATCTTTGCTAACTTCTGAAATGAGAAGGCTTAAACCCCTTTTTCCTTTGGTCAAACTTCTCATTTTTTTTTGTCCTTACATGCCTTACGGAATTATGGATTTGTTTTGTTTTTATCATAATAATACTTTGTCTTCCTTATGTTCTAGTATAATTTTGAGTTTCATCAAACTCAATTCATGTTGGGATATTCCTATACTCCATCCTAGTTCTACCAGCATTATCCATATTTTCATTTTCAGTCATGCATGCATGCATCCCAGTCATTAGTCCCAACACCTAGCCCTTAGTTAGCTAACCCTGATAGCTTCTTTCTGATCAGTTTTAGCTCTCTTAGTTCTTAGTGTGCCCTGCATGCAATTGCATGCATCCCAGGTGCCCTCTCTCACCTACCACTCAATTCCACTTTATTTAGTTGAGTTATCTTTAGTTCTTTCCTTGATTTAAGGCTCGTCTGACTCTCAAATAACTGTATCACTCTGATGGACCTCCGGTGAGACTAGACTACCCATTCTAACTCCAATTAGCTCCTCATGCGCCCTCCACTGAGCCTCCTTCATTCAGTTAGTGCCTTCCTATGCCAGTTACACCTAACACACTCAGTTAGAATCAGTTTGACATCTAGTTGACTGTTACTTGTGCATTGATGACTCCACTGATGATGATCATGACTTCTAGTTGTGATTTGATGACACTCTAGTGATCTTTTGATCTACTCCATGAAGGCTAATTCGAATTTCCACCTTGGCATTCGAATCCTCATGCATTGTATTATTTATTTGTCCATATTGTGATTAATGAATTAGTGTGTGATGTTATTCTGCTTCTATCTGAGTTCTACTGTATCATAATTCTGTTGCTCTTTTACACTGCATTGTCCACTCTTCTTCTATTTTCCTGCTAGATATTTCTTCTGAGGTATACATCAGCTCTTAGATCTGCTGTGAGGATTTTCACATGGTATCAGAGTATGTTGAGAGTATTGTCTATCTCCATTCTTGATATTTTTTTGCAGGTTATTATCAAGATTTCGAGTGCAGTAGTTGCAGCAGTAGCAGTTGCAGACATTTTCTATTGTTTTTGCAGGTCTTCTGAAACAGCTTCCATGAATTCGAAAGAAATTACTCCTCTTTCTCCATTCAACTATGATGAATGGAAACCACAGATGATATCACATTTGAAGAGAAATGGTCTCTTTGATTATTGTTTTGACAGAGAGTTCAAATCCTCTGAAGAAGAGAATGACTGGTTAGATGAAGGTGAAAGAGTCTCTGTAGCCATGATGCTTAATATGTCTTGATGCATGGTACACCACTTCTTTTCTGTTGAATCTCCAAAAGAGCTATGGGCCCATCTGGATGAAAGATTTGGAAAACAGAATGAAGGGATTGGTCCAAACCATTTCGAGAGCAAGCAAAGTGATGCATTTTCCCTCCTTAATGGTCTCTCTGATCATGAATCATTATCAAACATATCTCATATTGAAGTTGTCCACAAAGAAGAAGAACTTGCAGATTCTACACTCATGCTCCAAATCTCTTCTATTTCGAATTTTGTGCCAGCTCACACTCTAGAAATTGCATAGGTTATTAAATCCTCTCTTGCACAAGAGTATGTTGGTTTGCATCATGATCTATTGAATGTTTCGGAGGTCAAATCAGCCATTGGAGGTAATACATTCACTCTTCTTGATCAATCACCTCTTATTTACTACTGTAAGATCCTTTTTTCATGCTCTCAGAAGTTTATTGAAGATGAAGACCATTGCCATTCGCTTGGGATAATTTCTCATGCATTTCATGGTTTAGATCTCACCTCTAATGGTTCAAAGGAGATCTGAAGAAACCATCTTTCAAGTCTTGGATCTGATTTGGATTCCAAGCAATCACTGACATTTGATGGTTCTTTTGGGAATAATCTCACCCATGATGGTTCAAAGGAGAAAACAAAAGATTATCTACACATTCATGGTTTTGATCCTCCCTCATCTAATTCAAATCACAGGTTCCAGGATCATCCTCATACTTTTGGATTTGTTCTCATCACATTCAATCTGAAGAGCAAGTACAAGCACATGCTTTTTGAACATGATCCACTTGTTCCCAAGAAGAAGATACCTCCATACATATGACCAAGCATCACACCTGCTTGAGTTTGGAGCATTTATTTTTTATGTGTGCCTTACAATCTATTTTGAGGGGGGGTATTTTTCCCATGAGGTTTTCCCCATTTCCTCGGTTTATTGACTGTTATTATTATTCATTGTATTGGGTGACCTTTGGTCTCAGTTACCAGGGCCCAGGATGGATTAAAGGGGGGTGTTGGGATATTCTTATACTCCATCCTAGTCCTACTAGCATTATCCATTTTTGCATTTTCAGTCATGCATGCAGTCATGATTTTGCATGCATGCATCCCAGTCATCAGTCCAAGCACTTAGCCCTCAGTTAGCTAGCCCCGAGAGCTTCTTTCTGATCAATTTTATCCCTCCTAGTGCTTAGTGTGCCCTGCATGCAATTGCATGCATCCCAGGCACCCTCTCTCACCTACCACTCAGTTGCACTTCAGTTAGTTGAGTTATCTTTAGTTCTTTCCTTGATTTAAGGCTAGACTAACTCTCAACTGACTGTATCACTCCAATGGACCTCCAGTGAGACTAGACTACCCATTCTGACTCCAGTTAGCTCCTCATGTGTCCTCCAATGATCCTCCTTCATTTAGTTAGTGCCTCCATGTGCCAGTTACACATACCACACTCAGTTAGACTTAGTTTGACATCTGGTTGACAATTACTTGTGCATTGATGACTCCATTGATGATGATCATGACTTCTAGTTGTGCTTTGATGACACTCCAGTGATCTTTTGATCTACTCCATGAAGGCTAATTCAAATTTCCACCTTGGCATTTGAATCCTCATGCATTGTATTATTTATTTGTCCATATTGTGATTAATGAATTAGTGTGTGATGTTATTCTGCTTCTATCTGAGTTCTACTGTATCATAATTTTGTTGCTCTTTTACACTGCATTGTCCACTCTTCTTCTATTTTCCTACTTAATCTTTCTTGTGAGGTATACATCAGCTCTTAGATCTGCTATGAGGATTTTCACAATCCAGTCCTTGCATGAATGAGGTAATCCACTTATTAAACAATAAATTTTCACCTTATCATCTATGATATACTTGACATATCTCAGTAGCTCCAGTATTTTATTTCCATATTCCTCCATAGTCATTTGCCTCAATTTCAGCTCATGGAATTCTTTGATTTATCATCATAGTACCTATCAAAGAGGTACTTTTGATTGAAGTACTTCTTTAAATGCTTCCACACAATCTTCCTTTCATTGATCTTCTTCACCCGCCTAAGGTGATACTACCATATATATGCTCTTTCATTCAGATTGAATATAACCACTGTTTCCTTTATATTTTCTGAGTAGTCTTGGACTTGGAAATGCTTCCTCATCCAAAGAATCCAAGCCTCAACTTTTTGACTATATTTTACTTCACCATCAAAAGTACGAGGTTTGGCCTTCCTAAATTACCCATGTAATTTTTTCTTGAAAGTCCTCTTCCTCTTATTCCTATGAGATGAAGAGCTTGAACCTTCAATGGAGTCTTTAGAGTCATATGACTCACTAGAAGAGATTTATGGAGTATATGTTCAATCTATAGAAATCCTTCTTGAACTTTGGGTCCTCTTGTGGGAAATTCCTCCTTGAACTACTCCAACTCTTTTCCTGATTATCCAAGTAATGGCCAGAGTGACTCTTACTCTGAATGCCTGCCAAAATTTGAAGCATAGTTGCAATCAGTTGATTCTATTCTTCTTTATCTCTAATCAACCTCTCATTGTATTTTCTACAACTTTGTAGTTCCACGCTTAGGATCCTCATGGTTTTTGCAATGTCTGGGGGAGTTACTTGGTTTATTCTACCATTGGATTCTTTTTGTGCATTATCAACATGTATGTTCTCTCCCATGACATTTGTCTTACTCTCATAGGGATCATGTGCATTATTCATGATGATGATCTTGTTGACCCAACCAAGACCAACGACTTCCCAACTACACTAGACTGAATTCTGTCTCTTTACAATCACTGATAAGATTTTGAATATACAAAAGTGTTCATATAAACACATAATTAGCAACATTATATTTTTAGTAAAATTATAAAATTAATTTTCATACATTTTAGGAACAACACATATTTTTAGTTCTTGTCAAATAAAAAAAACTTCTGAATCATCCCTTCAAACAATGACTGTGCACAATTGTTCCTTGGATTGATATCACAGTGCAAGATTTCCATTGGTCCTATCATCACCATAGGAATTTATCCAATTCGATGATGTCTCAACAGAATAATGGGGGTCAAGGGGACAATTTGGTTTAGAAGATCGAATGTGTATTTCAATTTCGGGCATCTGAAAACAATATTCAGAATCACTACCATTTTCGATCATTCTTGTACATTCACAATGCTATTTACTACTTTTGACTTTTTTTTTTGAAAAAGTTGGATGATGTTAGCATGACATCATCACAACATCATAGTGGTCCCAGGGCCACATGTCAACTCTCAGTTGGACCATGTGGCACTTATCTATCCTTACTGAGCCCGTTGTTACCCTGTTGACACACTTGTTGGTGGTATGGTTTTGAAGGGGTAGTTGAATGGTTTTAGAGGCACCAAATGTTTGTTTTGGAAATCACATTTGAGCCCTCAAAAGCACTACTGAGAAAATCACCCACCTCCGGTGGTTTTAGTTTGATGGGCGCCCCTTCCTGTTAACCTATGGTCACTTAGGGCCCTTAAAATCTATCTAGATCCATTGATCTCTATATATGATCAACGATGGATCGAGCTTGTTCCATATTCCTCTAACTTGCGCCTACTGGGTATTTGGCCATGCCACCTAGGCTCATGATCCCTTCCTACTAGGTATTTGGCCATGCCACCTAGGCTCATGATCCCTTCCAATGCTGAAAATTGTCCACTGATTTCCATATGTCTCTTCCACATCACCCCATTTCATATGGATTTTCCACATCATACCTCTCCATTGATTCTCACGTGGATCTTCCACGTTACCATCCAAGTGGCATGGGTGGGGTCCACCTTAAAATTCCCAAAATTTTAAAATCTCATAACTATGAAATTTTTTAAATTGGCCATAAGGGGATTATTTCAAAATCAATTCGAAATTACTTCTAGAATCTTGTCCATCACTTAACAGAACTATTTCTTATTATTCCTATAAGTTTAGATTTCTAGTGCATACAACTATGATGCTGCAACCAATAGCTCTAATACCACTCTGTCATGTCTCCATCCATCAATCCGACCAACAAAGGGGGACATGAAAAAATTACGAGCTCTAAATTTCACCCCATAACCATAGTAAAAATTCATAAGAGCTAAAATGCATGTGTAGATACATAAATAAAAATATACAACATAAATAAAATCTATCCACATACACCTAGCATTCATATACAAGCATAATCATCACAGACATCAACTAAAAATCATTACACATTCGTATAGAGAATATTTATCTCTAAACAAAGAGGATCCAAGCAATTGGCTATGTAAGAGCGATTTTCCACCCAACCATAGGCACTTTGTCTATCATATACTCTTTTTGTTGATAGGCCACCCCTTGTAGTGTCCCCTCCTACCATATCAGCGTGATAGGGAGGACGTGGTGCTCAATCCGGGAAATTAGCCCTATATTCATTAAAAACAAACTCATTGATACACGGACATGTACATGTGCATGCTATAGAACACAACAGAGATAAAGTAAATCATGCTGATATCTAACATACATTCAGATTTTCTGTGACAGTCATTAAATAGAGACCTTGGCAGAATTATGAAAGATCATATGGTATGCATAAACTTTTAAAAACATATAAAAGACATATGGAATGTATAATCATAAGAAAAACACAGCGGAATTTAATTCAATAGCACACCCAACATTCATTCCATTATTCATCAAATGATAATTGTCAAATTAACACAAGGGGATACTTATCTTATACAAAAGTAGTCCCACGCAACTGGCTATGCAACTGCAACGTTCCACCCAACCGTAGGCCAGTGTGCTCCTCAATCTCTCAGCACCACTGCCACCCCCGAGCTGGGCATGATCTCTACAAGGAACCAGGGAACAACAGACTCACACATAGCCAAGCATACACCAAGATGAGCCAAGCCAATCTACAATTGGGTTTATCAGGCTACTAGGAGATGGAAAGGAAGAGTTGCTAAGCTAGTGACCTCCAGCACAGAGCCAGGGATAACCTTGCAAGATCTATCTAGCTTGGCACCCACAATACCTACACACCCAGCACAAGGAAGTATTCTTTTCACTGCTGTGCAGTCCCTCAAGCCATACCTTCCCTATCTAGTGCTCTCAGGGTATGCATAGAAGAGTAACCAAAGCCCTCTTGATCTTCTTGAGAGGTTGTCTCCCCCACTAGGTTTATCAAGCCACTTCTATCCACTACCACTCCAACACTTCATCTCACAGGATCAAACCAAGAACAAGGATGCACATAACAGCAGAACCCCACTTGCTGGGCATGAGGAAACGTTTTCCACAGTGGGATGCATGAGATGGGGTTTCAACTAACCCAGAAAAACGTGGGAACCCACAAAAACGAAATGGGAAGTTGGTGAACAACCCAAGAAGTTAAATCCGTTTTTAGAAAAACGTCCTTGGACATTCAGGGGCAAAAACGACCTCCCTACAGTCCCCAAAACGTGGCCCTCCCTCTCCCAACTGTTATATACTGCAAAAACGACTCCCAGGCATGGAAAAATGCAGCATTTAGATGAAAAACGTAAATGGAAAGACCCCAGCTAACTCCCCCTGCGTGAATGATCAAAGGCTGCCTGTTCAGAATGGCTTTGGGCACCATTTCGTGGGTGATTTATTGCCCAAGGAAACAAAACACGTTTTTCCAAGTTGATGGCTTGCCCATGCACGAAATTGGCTGCCATACTTCTTCATTTCCAAGGCATTAACTGCCTTAACCAATTTCTTGGAAGAATTAAATGATTGGGTGCATGAGACAAATTGGGTAGTTGGTGGTTTATGGGTTTCCTCATTGACACATGGATTAATACCATTGGCTCAAGGGTTTGAATAATTTCCCTCCCTTTTCCTTGTAGAGTCATGCCCCATCTCTTTTGTTGCATTGCATAGCCGGTTGTGGGTTTTTCATTAAAAATTCGTAATTACATGATGCCTTATATACATTGTGCCCATCTCACACAAGAACCAAGGGAATCTATTTTTAATTGCCGATACATGAAACGCTAAATCAATGGTGGGGCCTTGGCCTTGAGCTCCTCACCATGATTAAATTACAATATTTACATCATTTACGGTTTAATACAAAGGGGGGCAAAATGGGGACATTACACCCCTAAGCAAGGCTATGAGGCCACCGAGGCGCAAGGAACACCTACATGCTTCTCTATCTCATCCCACAACCCGTTCTGCTCTCTATGCTTAGCCAAATTCTCATACAAAGTTCTACAAGGATTTCATTCATCCATCACAACCTTGGATCCAAAAATACCTACCCCACACAACACCCTTCTGGGCTCAAGCATCTCCTTCATTGATCCATGTTTCTCTTGGGAAATCCATCTTTCCAGGTGCTTCCAATGTGTGCATAAAAGGAGTCAAATATGATATGTGTTATTGTAGAACCACATGTAGCCTCAATTAATATCTTCTAAAGCATGTAGTGTAGAAGAACTCATTGGGTAACAATCCCTATATTTCCCAACATCCATCCTCACCTGCAACCATCTATTTTTCCTTCAAAATATGTAGTCTTGTCTCTAAATTCGAATTTTTGGGTTATACATAGTCTAGTAATTGTCCATGAACAACAATGGGGAGCTCTACATAGTGTAGATCATCATGAGAGAATTATAGAATGAGTGTTTAATCCAAGGGATATGAGATGATGGTGAAAATATAATTGACATAAATTCCGACCATAGAAGAAAAGGGCCATTGACAGTTGTTGAACTATCACAACAATGCATTCACCCCCATGCCTCAATAACTACATGATGTGACTTCTCCCACCAACCTCACACATGAATTCAATGATTGGATTCAATAGTCAAACGAAGGTAATTGGCCTATTTAAATCACATGGAAGAATTTGGATGAGTTCTAAGGTTGATACTTGGCAACAAAGGGTTTAGTCTCCCATAGCCCCCCTTTCCTCTTCCCCTCTAGTGGAATCATAACCCCTCTAGTGCTCTTTATACAACAATATTGTACCATTTTATTATTTATGCAACATAATATTTATATATATTTTGAGTTAGAATGAAAATACAACCATATGGTCCAAATAAAATATATGCGTAATACATGCCTAACCATTAACTAGTCGGGCCTTGGACTTGATCTCCACACTAGGAATCCGTAATAGCATATTTAAATCATTTACATAATTTTGATTAAATACATTCCAAGTCAAAATTGTGGATATTACATGACACCTCTTCGCCTCGCTCATTTGACTCCCTCTCCATCTATGCCATCCTATACCATGAGTCCCCTCATCACTCCCTCATGAAATCTTGAATTTCTCTCCCATTCCATACCTTCCTCCCTCTTACACCTCTATGTTATCCTCCCTCCCTCCCCTTATTCCTCTCCTCTCCCCATCTTCTGTGACTACATTATAACGGATATGGGATGGTGATATTTTTGGGGGTGTGCATTAACAAGGGGGGTTTGAGATATAGAAAGTAACCTTAAAAACATTAACTAGGACTCAAAGGATACTTAGGGTGATATTGCTAAACATTTATCTACAGTCTACAAGGTTGAATAATATTGGAAAATTTCTAAAGAAAATGTAAGAGGAGGGGATTCTTTAGGATAGAGAAAATATGGTGATTGCAAGTAGATGAGCATCATGTAAGAGAAAATGAGGCTTTCTTGGAATACCTCAAATAAAATGTGGAACTATATGAGATAGTTTATAATCTCTTAGATACAATCATTCAAATTTCCATTGTGTATTACCTTATCATGGAGAGAATTTTGCTTGGCTCCACATGCACATGTGCAATGGAGACACCAAACATCAAAATCAAATAAAAATCCATAACTATTTTTACCTTGAATCATGATTATTATTATTATTATTTTAAAATATGATATGTGTTGTCATTTTATATTTCAAGCTTGTTGGTATGTTAAACAACTTTTCTATTACTAATAGGGTAGAATAATATTTCTAATTTTTTATCAAACATCTTATAGAGAGGGGTCTCTCCTATGCCAAAACAATAATCTCTATTTTTAAATCCATTTTTAACATTGACTAGGTTATATTGAAGAAAAGTCTCCATAAATATAAATATAAATGTTTTTGTGAAAAGGAAACTTCAAAAAAAGTAAAATAGAAGTCAAATTTTATGTATTGAAAAAAGTAAGAAAAAGTAAAATAAAAAATGTCTATACACTAATAAATTTGGGGCCCTAAATTTGATGTTTGAATTGATTTTTACTTAAAAAAAAACACTTTTAATGTCAATAATTTGTTAAAATTGGTGAAATTTGGCTTGTTTTGTATTTCCCTCCCCCAACAAATATCGGTTAACCAATGTTAAATTGTTAACCAAAGTTTAATATGTCACTGATATTGAGTCTCCATAATCACTTTTCATAGTTGTCAAAATATCTATCGTTGATTAAACATCGATTAATCAAATTGTGTGTGTGCGCACATACATACATATTCATGAAATAAAGAAACCCTATTTATCTTTATGAAAGGTTGGGATTAGGTGACATAATTGATAGTTATGTCAATCATCACACTTATTATAAGACACATGGTTAAAGTAATTTTTCATTTAATTATCAATTCAAGGAACAAAATTTTTGCATACAATGCACTGTATATGCAGAACTCTGATCTCTTTGAAGTTGGTTTTTATTATGCTCTTGTAGAAGGAAATTTCATCATTAATCTAAGAATTAAAATTTAATTCACATTCTCAAACGTCTATTTAATTAAACCACACTTGCAAATGATGTCTATTGTATTAAATCACTTACTAACATGCTTAAGGGAATCTTGTCCAGATTTATATCTTTGGATCAATCTAGCTTCCTTTATTAAATCACTTACTAACATGCTTAAGGGAATCTTGTCCATATTTATATCTTTGGATCAATCTAGCTTCCTTTTCAACCAATATATCCATGATGCAGTAATTACAACACAAGAGGGGTTTCACACCATAAATCATGCAAAGTTACCTACGTTTTTCATGAACATTGATTTACCCACATTTTGATGGGGTCGTTAAATAACATTTAGACCTATATTGTATTTCTTTGCTTATTATCTTTTGGACTCAACTAGACTGAGTAAACCATGTGTGTGGATTTAAGAACCTACTTATATGTGTCAATTATGTTTTAAGATATCATTTATCTTATTAATGTGGACAATTGGGTGATTTTCTTCAAGTATGCTAAATTAAATAAATGATAGGGTATGTGGATACCAATGCATGTCATGATTAAATGAATGAATGCATGTCATACACATGATAGATATATTAACTTGTTTATATTAATTCATGTTTGGTAAGTTGGTAATTAACTTAGACCAAGTGATTTAATCTACACATGTTGTCTAATGTTAGGATATAGGTGTTGTCTAATGCGGTACTACTCAAATGGGAAACAACAATGGTTACAACGGTTTCAACCAAGGTGATTCCACTTGTATTTATTCCATGTATTCTTCCCAAACCGTAATTTTAATTGATGAATTGAAATTTTTTTTGTTATTTAAAGATCCTGGACCATGTCTCTAACCTTGAAAAATATTATAATATTTGGGTGTGTGCTTATCCCAAGAAGGTGCTATGATACCACTTGTAACCTAATTAACTCAATAATTGCACAAAAAAATAACAAAATGCGATAGAATATTAAATGTGAACAAAAAACACAAGAGAAAAATAAATAGAACCCGAGAAATAACCCTTATATTAGTGATGTCCAAAAGATAGAGAAATTCGCACTTGCCTCTTTGAGAGGGAAGACACCTATGAGAAGAGATCCAATTACAATAACAATCCCCCCACACATTACATGACCTTATACTCTATATATAGTGCATCAATAGAAAAAATCCTAACTACCTGTGGTTCCACTATTAAAGAGGGTATACCGCCTAGCGGGTCCTATCTAACAATGAGATTCTTTTAGAATGAGTATCTATCCACTAAATATATAATAGGACTTATTCAAAGAACATGGCATTGTACATCAATAAAGTACTCCTAAGTATCCTCTAAGTAGAGGGGTTAGGGTAGGAATCTAACATATTTTGAAGTAAATCTATAGTACAAGGATGAAATAATAAAAGCTTGGAAATAGACTATGGATTTACAAGAAATTGAACAAGGCCCAAAGAGTTGAATTATCCATAGAAAATAATTTATAAAGGTTTAGTTCCAAGGTGGAAATGGACTAACGATTTAAAAAAAAATATTAAGGGAAAATAACTTGACTTAAATCCATAGAGAAAACATTAGAAAGTTCATTAGAGGATGTTATAGCGTAATTTTCCACCTTGTGAGCATCAACACTCTTTGGCTTGCAGGATCCATTTCACTAACTCAAATCCACTTTATATCCTTTAGACACACTATTTTCCCTATTTTTTCCCTCTATACGCTAGCTGCATCACTACAATGGGCGTACCCACGAGTTGCATCACTATATCCCGCTGGTAGCATGTAAAATGGTAAAAATCACTAGTTAGTTACTTCTTACTCCCAAAAAGCGGTCATAGGGTGACCTTTGGCCCTCCATTTTCCTCGAAACTCCTCGATGTGTCCTTTCACTTTCCTTTGGGAGGACTATATATTGAGCACATCTGGCTTATGGACGGGAGGAGGAAGAAGAGAAAGAGAACTCTAGTGGATTTTTGCCCTATCTTGAGTCTACACTCATTGATCCTTGTAGTTGTGAACCCTTTATGTTCACCTTCCAAACTCCTATCATAGTTTGAGTTTTCCATTCTATGGAGGATTGAAGTGGTGGAGGCACAAGTGGATTGACCCAGATCTTCGTTCAGATTGGTTGCCGGCAAGATGTCGTATCTCATTGTACTTCTTGTTATTTATTAATAGAAATACTCATATTCTCGTCCATTAATGTTGTGAATGTTGTTTATATTACATTGGGTTGCATTTACTTATAATATCATGGACCATTGCTATTGATGATGTTAATGAAATTTATATATTATATGCGCTTGTTGTATATTGGCTGTCAAGACTAATTTGCAGGTTCAAGTGCATGGATGGAAAGCTCCAACGAGGATCTACATCAAACGTTTGGATTGAGGTTGGTTATATTCTTCATTATCTTAGCATTGTTATTTATGTAGCATAGTATTGAGAATTGAGTTAATTTATGGTAGTCAACTGTCTGTTGTGGTTCACCCCAAGCCATTGGTAGTTTTCTCTAACAGAGAAATGGCAACTCCGTTGGGGAAAACATCCATTTTTGGGGATTTTTGAGCATTAGTCCTTATTTAGAGTTTCTGTTTGTCGAAGCTTTGTGTCACTGATTGTCCGTTGAGATACACTATAGAAAAATGGTTTTTTCTAAGCCATTGGACTCTTTGTTTTCCCATTTGCTTTTCCATACCCGCGGGTGAGCTTAGCTCTTCCCGCATCTACCCGCATCTATTTACACTACTGCCCACGGGTACTCGCAGGCATTCCTTTGACAGTAGCGTACAACTCCGGATTTGGTTGTTTCATGACCTTTGGTTTTCGCTGGGTTGGTTTTGGATGATATCGAGTCTTTATTGGCCTGATTCTTGACTATTCCATGCCTTGTTTGTGACCAGAACTCTTCTCTTCTCTTGGTTGAGCCTTGTTGGGTTTTTACCCATCCTTGGATTTAGCCTTGTTGGTTTTTTCCTATCTAGCTCATTCCGTTGGCTAGGTCTTACTGTTTGGGATCTACTGGGTTGTCTTAGTGATCTCCTCGGCATTTCAGTGACTAAATAGTAGGATTTTTCTTGCATTTTTCATTTCATTATATTGAAAAATACAAAAAAAAAGTTTTGCATTTTCCTTTTGCTTATAAGTGAAAATACAATTTTTTTTTTTACTTTTATGTACTGCATTTTGCATTGAGTGCTTGTTGCTTTCATTTAGGTTCTTCTTGTGCATTGAAAATATAAAAGAGTTGCATTTTTATTTTGAAACCGTTGGATTGATTTTGCATGCTAGTGGCATTGTTTTTATTGGATAGATGAGTCTAGATTTTGATGATTTTGCATACTATTGAGTCATATACATCACTAGTTTCACGACCATATCCTTTGAGTAACCACAACCATTAAAATTAATGCTTAATCTTAAAATTGATTAGATCAATTTTATTTATAGGGTACACCAACTAGCATAGGTTTAGAGTCTTGGAATAGATCATTGTGAGTAAACAATCCAAGACTACTAGACGAAACATTATGTGTCTGACTAGGAAGTGGTGAAATCCATGGTATACATCGGTGTTCTCAGGAAGCTCTACTCAGACCAGAGTTAAGCACGAGGTCACAGGAGGTTGGCTGTAGAGATATCCCTCCAATATCGGCTGAATGTGGGAGATATTTCCAGGGTATGTTTGTATCCGGGGACTCTTGGGGGATTTGACCCTCTTGAGTTTCGGGCTTAGATACCCTTCCCATACGACGGATCCCACCTACGACTGTCCCCCTGAGAATTAGTTATACTGTGGTGACCATAGTTTCCTTACCTAGGTATCGCATAGGGTACTTGCAGTGGTTATACTGTTTGTGTCCTGAGTCAGACAGGGGTTGGACAAAATAGTTGTTTGTTGCCAAGGGTTACGGCCCTTTGTACGTAGTGAAGCTTGGGTGCCTCTACAACTGATTCTGTTACCTCCGGATACAGCTTGGGAGTCTCAAGCCTCTCCTAGGCGAGACATACCGGCTCTAGTGTCGGGAGATCATTTAGCCACTCTGTTTATCTGCTCTTGGCTGTAGTTTATCTAGGTGTGTGCTTTTGATTTACTGTTATTTATCGATAGTTGGCCATTAGGAGACATTGTGATTTTGTATTCTCTCCGTAGATATCGTGGCGCGGATTCCTACTCTCCACTGATCCCATCGGTTGGCTGGTTTAAAACTGACCGAGCTTTCACGCCGTGTTGCTAGGGGACGTCGGCGGGCTCCCTCTGAGTCTTTGGATTCTTACAAGACATACATCCTAGACGTCATGACTGCTGCACAGTATGACACGGGAGAAATCCCTACAACTCCATCGGGTAGAGTCAAGCACACTTCAGGCACCCCTACTCCTAGTGAGGCATGGGGGGGTGATACACCTGAGACCCAACCTAGTTTGTTTGGTTCGGATCCAACCGAGACTCAACCTAGTTTGTTTGGTCCGGATCCACCCGAGGATGACCTGTTCGATCCTTCACGTCCACATAATTATTTATATGGGATGCCAGAGTTACATGATGACACAGGTCCTATGATCAACCCTACCGTGTTCTCATATGGTATGCCTAATTACAACATAGTTGATCCTTCCCCTACTTTTGGTAGTCATGCTGGCACTAGTCATGGTGTTAGCAACACTACACCCACTGGGGGCAATACCCTCACCGGGGGCACCACGTTGTCCACTCACACACATAGTATGGGGACCGGTCACATTCCTCCTAACAATGCTAATGTTGGAAGACGACCGCCTCCTAGGACTACGCAACCTAATAGGAACATTGTTCGCAATTCGACTCACCATCCACCACCTTATACACATGTCGCTACCCGTCAACCTACGACCACTTTCACAAATGTTAACGCTCCTCCCATCCACAGGGGTGGACATATACCGCATACTTTTATGTCCATTTCCGCTACTAGTAATGCTAATGTAGGAGGTGGGAATATACATTATCCTCATGGTCACAACGCCACCATTCCTGCTACTAGTAACACCAATGTTGGGGTTGGGAATACATCCCATACTTATGGTCACCACACGACTTCTCACACTAATCCTAATGCTTACGCTGGGGGTGGGAACATACCTTACCATTATGGTCATTACAACACGGTTCCCGCTACGAATAGTACATATATGCCCCATACTTATGGTGGAAACCATTACTACAATACAGTCGGTGCTGGCCACTAGTACAACCCACCTCAATATGGTGCCCAAAACAGATATATACCTGCTTACTCTCACACGGGTCAGGTTGGAGGAGGTTATCAACCTTATGGCCATGGTCACGCTTATGGTCAGATAGGTTCGTATAATCAATAGTTGAATGCTCACGATCAAGCATTTGGTCCTTCTTATCCTTCAGGGTCTTCCAATCAACCTTTTATGGGAGCTTATAATCAAGCTTTCCAGCCACAGCTCCCGTTCCTTGCACGTTTGAATATTTCGGATCTTTCGAAACTCACGAATGATCTGGTGTGTCACGACCCTAGTTGGCCTCTGGTTCCTACCAAGCTTCCTTTGGACATTCCTAAGTTCGAGGGGAAAGGTAGTGAGGATCCAGGTGACCATGTCACAACGTTTCACCTTTGGTACTCTTCCAACTCGTTGAATCATGATTCCGTTAGATTACGACTATTTCAACGCACCCTCATGGGGGCAGCTGGGAAGTGGTATGTTGGGTTTCCTGGGAAAACTTATAGGGGATTCAATGAGATCGCTTTGGTTTTCTTGGATCATTTCCAGTTACCAGTTCGTTACGATATAGGTACTGAAATTTTGTCTACCTTCCGTTAGAATAAGTCCACACATATTTCTGACCACGTTCAAGAGTCGCCGTTGATGGAAGCGATTAGTGAAAGCCAACATTCCTCCAGAGTTTTTGTTGGAATGGTTCCTCAAGTCTCTACTCCCATATATTGCTAAGGATGTTTCAATGTCTGGTATTATGACTGAAGAACAAGCCATCTTAAAAGTCCAGCAGTTGGATTTACTATACTCTCAGTCTGGCATTTTGTATGACATTATTCCTGATGCACTGCGAACATGACATGAGCCGAAGTCAGTTCCTGGACCGCATGCCGATGGCATTGTGGGATCCATAAGCACTCGCCCTGTATATTTGTTGGCTAATCAAATGCAAAATTTGTCACTAAACCAGTCTACTCCCAGACAGGTTCACACCTTGTCCACTTCCACCCCTTCGTCTGATGTACACAGTGTGCAAACGACAAACCCATTGGGTAACCAACAACCTGGTGGTAAGAAAAAGGGGAAAAATAACCGTAAGGGTGGAAACAATGTGAACAATAATAGCATTCGCAATACCCCTTGTAAGGAGAATTCCAACCCTCCTCAAGAAGGTGGAAATGTTGGTGAGGATCGTAAACCTAGGCGTAAGGTGAAATTTCCTTGTAAGCTTTATGGGGAAGATCATCTTACTCACTTGTGTCCTCAAATCGAATAAGCATTGAAGCATTTGGAAAAAATCCCAGCTGTGTTGAAGGATCCCCTTCCTCATCATCACAACATGGCTTCTCATGCTCTCGCCACTAGTTATGGACCTACTGACACTGCAACGTCTTCTTCCAATACTAGTGGTTATGGATGCGTGAATATGGTTCAATTGGAGGTTAGTGTTGCTACTCATCAACGCGATTATGGTGCACCACAACCTAATATGGGGAGTGAGCCTTCCCCTTCTCCTGATAATTCCTTGCATATTGAGAAGCCCTCTATTATGCCGCAGATACCGAAAGGTGTTCTTAAGCGCTCTACGCATAATCCCAATGCCCGAGACACCCAAAACTACTCCATTGTAGAATATTTGGGCCAAACTCCGTGTGCCATGTCAGCTCTTGAAGTTTTATAGGCATGTCCTTCTCAAAGACATGCCCTTTTGAGTGCATTAGGAGTTCAAGATGGAGGAAATCCCAACATTATCAAGTTCGACACTACTGATGTTCAACCTCTCTTACCTTACCGCATGGTTTTTCAAATCCATGTGGAGTGCCTTAAGAATTTCGTCAAAAGAACGGTGGTTGACGAAGGTGCTTCCGCGTTAGTGATGTCGTTAGCTTGTTGGAAAGCTCTTGGATCTCCTCCTCTACTCACGTCTAGGACCATGCTCACTACATTTGACGGTCGGTCATTTAAGCCGCATGGGATTATCCCTTCCCTTGTTTTCCACTTGGGGGGTAAGCCTGTGCCTATTGAAGTCGAAGTGGTTGATGCGCCCATCGACTACAACCTTTTACTGGGTCGGAATTAGATGTACGCTATGAAAGCTGTCACGTCTACTGTATTCAAGATAATTTGCTTTCCACATGAAGGAAAGATTGTGACCATTGATCAACTGGATTTCGTTAATCCTCCTCCTAAAGAATCCATGGGATCAGTAGTCCCGTAGGTTACAGATTCTCAACCGGCAACTGGGAACATGGGTGTTGGTATGTACCCTTCATTGATGGGATCTTATGATTTCCCCGCACCCGTGAATTTTATTGGAACCATTTCCGACAATGCATCTCCTCCTTTGCATAATGTACCGTTCCGGACTTCATATTTTGATGATCCATGGACTTTGCCATCCATGAGTTCTATGTCTGGAGACAATTCACACGTCGGGATGTCTGTTCCATTGTCTGTTGTTGAGCTTGCTTATCAGGATATTCAACAAGCCACTGCAGAGCCGGGTCTCTCTTCTTCTCGGACAGATGAGGAAGATCCCATTACGCTTCTATTTTGGGCAGTCGACTCATCTTGTTTGAATGATTTCCTTGATGGTACTTTACCTTCAGATGAAGCTATTTTTGAGGCCATGTGTGGTAGTGAGAGGCCTTGGGAGGATATGCACCATTGCTCTTATTTCCTTCCCAACCTTGATCTCGCCGAGCAAGAAGAGTTCAGGATGACTCTTGCAGAGATGGTTGGTCACCTTGTGGCTCTTTTGGGTTCACATGAGATTTATGCGGAGGGGAACATGGCTAATATTTCCCCGACTCAAGCGATCAACATCTCTCACACTCCTAGAAAGATTGAGAACCTTTACATCAGTGATGATTGCTCTCCTGAAGAGGTTTCCATTTACACTGAATTGTTTACTGAACTTCAGGAAGATTTTGCCTAGTCATACGAGGAGATACTAGGAATAGACCCTAGTATTATCGAGCATGAGATTAGAATGTATCATCATGCTAAACCGGTTTGAAAATGTCTTCGAGCTGTCAACCCTAGGAAGGCAGCCGCTATCAAGGCAGAGGTGGAAAAACTGCTCAAAGCTAGTTTTATCTACCTCGTTCCACTTACCGAATGGGTGTCAAACCTTGTTCCTGTGGATAAGAAGTAGGGAATGATCCGTTTATGCACTGATTTTAGAGACCTGAATCGTGCATTTCCGAAAGACAACTTCCCCATGCCATTCATTGATCAAATCTTGGATGCTTGTGTGGGAAATGAGATTTTTTCATTCATGGATGGATTTTCAGGGTATAACCAGATTCAAATCAAACCCAAGGACCAACATAAGACTGCTTTCATTTGTCCTTGGGGTATGATTGCATATCGAAAAATTCCCTTTGGCCTTAAAAACGTCGGAGCTACGTTTCAGCGTGCCATGACCTATGCCTTTCACGACCTTAAAAGTATAATGGAGGATTTCTTGGATGATCTTGTCGGCCATTCTCATAAGAGAATGGACCACCCCACGCAGCTTCATTGGATTCTCGAATGATGTATACGCTACAAGATCCGATTGAATCCCAATAAATGCATCTTTGCAGTGAGGTCTAGTCTCCTTCTAGGTTTATAGTTTCGAAAGAGGGTATTAGAGTCAATCCTCTTAAAGTTGAGGCAATACTTCAGTTTCCTCCTCCGTGCAACTTGTTTCAACTTCAAAGCCTCCAAGGGAGAGATACTTTTCTATGTTGTTTTGTAGTCAATTATGCTAATATTACAAAAGGTTTCGCGTGCTTGTTGAAGAAAGACACACCGTTTATCTAGGATGAGCGAGCGCAATAGTCTTTTGATGCCCTTAAGAAAGATTTGGTATCATCCCCTATGCTTAGTCCACCCGAATTCACACGAGATTTTATACTTTATGTGGCTACGTCTCAAGAGACGATTGGCATGGTATTAGTTCAGGTTGGTGATGCACTCATCGAGCATGTCATATATTACCTGAGTTGAAATCTAGTAGACGCTGAACTGAGATATACTCACATGGAAAAGCTGGCACTTGCGACTGTCCATGCAGTCCAATGGTTACGACACTATATTTTTCTTAGAACAACCACAGTTGTAGTGCACATCAATCTGTTTCAGTTTTTGTTATCACGATGCCTTATAGGGGGGAAGTACAATAAATGGATTGTGATCCTTTAGGAGTTCAGTCTCGATTTTTCTTTGGCAAAGTCGGTGAAATCATTGGTGTTTGCTGAGCTTATGTCGGACCTTTCGAGACTTGATGAGGATGTCATCCATGAAGATTCCTTTATGGATGAACACTTGTTTCTTATCTCGTCATAGGACCCTTGGTATGGGGATGTCATTGTATATCTCCAAACTTTGAAGTTTCCTTTGCATTATTCATAGGGCGAGCGACGATGTGTAAAACATCATGCTAAAGATTATACGATCATCGGTGACACTCTGTATCACCGAGGAAAGGATTCTATTCTCCGTCGTTGCTTGACTCACGAAGAAGTGAAGCGTGTGCTTAATGATTTCCATGTTGGGGCATGTGGTGGTCACTTACCCGGGCTTGCTACAACCCATCGTATTATGCGAGCTGGTTACCTTTAGCCTTCAATCTTTAAACATTGTATTAACGTTGTGAAGAGATGTCAACCTTGCTAGGTGTTTTCTTGGAATGTACGCTTGCATCCAGTGCCCCTTCATCTAGTCATCACCGTCGGTCCCTTCACCAAGTGGGGGGTGGATTTCACGGATTGCAAACCAACTTCGGCTGGGGGCATCACCATATCATAGTGGCCGTGAACTACTTTTCCAAATGGGCCGAGGCCATGCCTACCGTAAAAGACGATGGTGCTACAACATCCCATTTCGTGTTCAATCAGATTATTAATCGGTTCGGTATTCCGAAAGAGATTGTCATTAACCATGGCAGTCACTTTCAGAACAAAATGATGAAGGATTTGTCTCTCAAGCTTGGGTTTTGTCAAGAACACTCATCTTCTTACTATCCCCAAATGAATGGTCAAGTTGAAGCAATCAATAAGTCTTTAAAGACCATTCTCCAACGTACCATCGAACAAAGCAATAACAACTGGAACATTATGTTATATCCTGCTTTGTGGGCATATCGAACCGCAGTCAAGATTGCCACCGGGTTCTCACCGTTTCAGCTAGTACATGGTGTGGAGTCGATTTTGCCGATTGAATGCGAAATCCCTTTTCTTAAACTGGCCATAGTGCTCCTCCCTGATATGATGGGTATTGAGCAACGTTTAATCCACCTTGAGAAACTTGATGAATAGCATCGAGATGCCTCCATGGCTATAGATGCCAATAAACGTCGTGTTAAGGTTCAGTATGATAGGTCTGTCGGTCCGTGGCAATATACTGAAGGTGACTTGGTCCTCTTATATGACCAAGCTAAAGAACCCTTGGGGGCATGCAAGTTTAACCCCATGTGGCACGGTCCTTACATTGTGAGGCGTGTACTGGAAAAAGGAGATTATGAATTAGAGGACTATGAGGGGAACGTCTTGAAGAAGCATAGAAAGGGGCTCTACCTCAAGCGGTATTATACTTGAACTTCTAGTTTGAGCTAATGCTTTTGTATACTATTGTATAGTTATTTCTGTACATAGTTTAGATTTATTTTGGTTTTCAGGTTTGCTGATTAGCTTCCGTTTGATTGATAGATGTCAGTAGAGTTTCCTATATTCGTAGGTTTAGCAGATGGTGCTAGCCATCATACGTAGTAGCTTGCGTCTACTGCCTGGGTTATTTATTCACTTGACCATCTAGTTGTGTCTTCAGGAGGTGCTTGTCTTGTTCCTACATCTAACAATGTGGCTGATTATAGCATCGTGATTGAGCTACTTCAGGATTCTATTTTACATGGCATCCAGTCTTTAGAAGGCTACCTAGATTCACAATTGGTTGTGTCTCAGTTGAATGGTTAGTACCGTGTGAGGGATCCTATGCTACTACGGAAATTCCTAAGGGTAAGACTCTTGGAACGACATTTTGATTCAATTACATACATTCATGTTCCAAGAAGTGTTAATCATATATCTGATGCATACACTAACTATGTATTAGATTGGCATTTGTCACATTCATAATGAAGCACACAAATAAAAGATACATTCATACATTTGTACATACACACAGATAGTAGAACCAGAGAACCAAAGTTTTTTATAAATAATATGTCCAAAAATGGTAGTGTCATAATAAAAAACTAGAACTCGTAGCCCTCAAAAATATACATATCGATACAAAAATGGGACCCTGCGATATCTACTCTGTATGAGGAGGCCTAACTTCCGCCCCGACAGGATGAGTCTGATAGTAATACTGTACTACATTTTCTATATGCTGCAGTAGTCATACCCAGTTACCCGACACCCTCACTACTTGGCATTGCATATCCTCTGGTAGCCGCGCCACCTCTATCTGTGGTGCCCTGGCAGTCATCTGTGATAGGTTTCCCGATAGAGTCTATAGCGTACGCTCTGCTACAGCACCCCCTGCCGTGACGACAATGTCTCGGGAAGCCCTTGGGTCTCACTGGGCCCTTGTCTATGAGAAAACAGTAAAATATTAATATATGATACTACCCCCAAAAAGATTTTTGCATTTACATCTATAATAAAAAATCCATAAAAATTTAATCCACGAAAAACCTAAAAAGAGTACTCACCAATGTCTCTGAATGTTGCATCTAGTGGAAGTTGCATGTCACGATCCTGGTGGAAGTCTATCCCTACATAGGGGTAGTCCTCTATGGCTATGACCTGTTGGTCCCACCAGTGAAAGAACTCCTCTATGTATGGTGATTCCTGACGGCCACCACCCTGTCGCATTAGGACCTCTGCCCAACGAGTCATGGCTGGGTCGCGGAAACTATGAGGAGGGACCTCAACCCTCAAATTGAGACTTGGAACTCGCTCAAAGAAGAAACTGCATAAGATACTGCCATATCCAAAGTTTTTTGCCTCCCCTTGCTTGCACTCTATCAGCTGGGTCTTCATGGACCCCAGTAGCGTGGTACACCAGTCAAATATCATTGGCTTCATACACTACGACGCATAGAACATCACTGGCGTGGAGATGCCTAGAGTAAAGCTTCTGAACAAGTAATCCGCACTAAGGTAGCCACTACAACCTTAATGCTTAGGTTGACTATGGCTCTGATGGGAACCTGACTCTCCACTGCCTGAGTATTTGGAATATAATACCGCTCTATATAGTCGAGGATGGTGATCCCACCACCCACAGAATGAGACCGAGGGCTTTCCACCTCATCTCGACGGGACAAACCAGTAATGAAGTAGATATCTTCCACTTCCAATGAGAGTATTTTCCCGTCTAGGTTGAAGTTTTATGCATCGACGTCCTAGTAGTCTATCAAGCGGCGGAGCAATAGGTTTTGGGCCCTTAAACCCCCTATTCTCCAAAATTTGTATAGCCCACATGCTTGTAGCGCTTGTTGTGCATGCACATCATTGCGGACGGCTTCATCCACTTGGTCATGCTCCCTCTCTCTCCACTCTAGAACCATCCTGGATGGAGAGAAACCAAGAGTTTAGTCAATTTCATTTAACAAACTAGCTTCACGGCCGTACTCGCGGGAAAGTTTGCTTACAGAGGCGGGTACCCGCGTTCAACACGTGCATTGACTGCGAGTACCTCACCCTATCCGCGACCTATATAGTTACAGTCCGTAGGTAGCGCCGAGACCATTTAGGGCTTGGACAAATTAAAAATCCAACCGATGAAAATTGAAATAAAAGCATTGAAATGGAAGGGATGAGACTACCAACATGCTCCTGACGGTTCGATGATCGGACGCCCGTAACTCCCAGAATCAACAGTTGAACTTCAAGGTGAAAACTAACCACAAAAATCCAAATGGGCGAATAGTAAAAATGAATTGTAAATTGTAAAATTTTGTTACTATTTATAATTTTCAAAACCAACTTGTCTATAGTTTTCGCCATTTAATGCTATTTTGGACTAATACAATGTCATGGAGTAGTATTTTTCGACCATATTTCTTTGGTGAGACTTTTTTTGGACTATTTCACGCCTACGGCAGGTATATTTCACACCTGGCATATAGGTTAGATGTCATTTTCACATGCATTATGCATTTGACCTTTTGACCACTTTCATAAACCCTAGGTGTGATCTCGCTTTTTAACCGACACAGAACCTTCACATTGTTATAGAAGTGCCATTATCTGGCGGTAGGGCCTTTCCAAACATGGGTACCCTAGTTAAAACCCCTTTTTGCATTATGGGGCCCATGCCATTGTTTTTACTTAGGATTGGGAGTCCTTTGTAGTTACGCCATTAATTTGTGATAAAGACTCATACTCTACTTTGTCTTATGTTGGCCATCTCCCATAAGGACTCCCCCCATTTATATCACATTGTGATTGCATTACATCATCCTACTTTCCGCTTGAGACTTGTGCCGGCTCCTGCTTACTCAGTTGTTAGCCTGGTGCATGAACACTTTTCCCTGTCGAGCCCTGCAGAGCTTCCATTTGTCCTTCACAATTTGATGACCTTTTCACCTTGAGGGAACACCCCCCTGAGTGTCCACATCCTGCACATGCTTCCTTGCATTGATCATAAGTATGTTCCACTACTTGGGACTAGTTTGCTCGCTATTTGACACTCGTTCCCTCACTTGTTGTACTATAAGCAATTTTATTCTTTTTCAAGCTTTTCCAAATATGAAAAAGACCGAAAAAATCAAATATTCCAAAAATCTGGACGGGATTATGGTTACTAATTCTAGTTGGCAGCTGTTGTGTCGCCTTTGAACAAAGCATTCATTCCACTCCATACATTATGAGTTGGGACTGTAGTTGGACCTTAGGAGCTCTACTTGTTTCTCAGTTTACTCCACCGATTGGTTAAGCTTCCAGTCATTATGGAGCCCTTTGTGGTGCCTCCTGCATCGCATAGTTTATATTGGTTCTATGCTTCCTGAGTCTATCCATATGCTCATGCTCTTGTTCAAAGGAAGTCCTGAAACCAGAGTCGACCACTCCTGAAATTTATTGACTATTGCATGTCGACCATCCTTATTGAGTCAGTCCGTTTCACCTGAGATCTTCCAAATCTTTCAGCGTAGCTGGTACCTCATGCTGGATGATGGGGGATGCCTTAATGCCCTCCTTCGAGCGAGTCTTGTTCCGTCGAATTCAACCCATTTATTTCAGGACTTGAGGCTTAGATTTCAGTTGAGTACCTTGAGGCTTGCAGTCATTAGTGGCAGGCTCTCTCACCATTGACAGTTTTGGGAATACACCAATGTCCCCTGATCGATGGATTCATCTTAGTGTTCTACTTCAACACATCAATTCACACTCTGATGATTGTACTCTGTTTCTTGATGCCCATTTTCATTATTGGTGGGTTATCTCGTGTCTGTTAATGGTATACATCATTGACCGGTAATCAGACGATGTCACATCAGGTTCAACCCCAACTCCTTTATTCACTTGATGGGACTTGCACTGTCGAAGACTTGTGTAGAAGACCCCAGGTGATAGTGGCATTCAATATGCTACTTATGATTATGACTTTACATCTGAGATATCACCTCTCAGATATCAACAATTGTACCTCCAGTTTGCACTAGTTGTTTCCTTTTCAACAGGAGACCATATCTTACTGTAGAGGGATCATGGTTATGATCACTTATGACATGTATTCACTATGTATTGCCTATTCATGGCCATTGCATTAGATTGTTGTACTATACTAACATGTGTTCATGGATACTATTGTATTATGAAGAGTAAACTGCTCCTTCCACTTGTGTCTCCATCACTCCAATTCTGAGATTTATAATGTATTTCAGCCATCGTAGCATCAGTCTCTGACCTCACACATTAGGGGGCATTTGTTATAACGTAATTTTCCACCTTGTGAGCATCATCACTCTTTGGCCTGCAGGATCCATTTCACTGACTCAGATCCACTTTATATCCTTTAGACACACTATTTCCCCTATTTTTTTCTCTCTGTACACTAGTTGCATCACTACAGTGGGCATACCCGCAAGTTTCATCACTATAGCCCACGGGTAGCATGTAACATGGTAAAAATCACTAGTTAATTACTTTTTACTCCCAAAAAGTAATCAGAGGGTGACCTTTGGCCCTCCATTTTCCCCGAAACGCCTCGATGTGTCCTTTCACTTACCTTTGGGAGGACTAAATATTGAGCACATATGGTGTATGGATGGGAGGAGGAAGAAGAGAAAGAGAACTCTAGTGTATTTTTGCCCTATCTTGAGTCTACACTCATTGATCCTTGTAGTTGTGAACCCTTTATGTTCACCTTCCAAACTCCTATCATAGTTTGAGTTTTCCATTCTATGGAGGATTGAAGTGGTGGAGACATAAGTGGATTGACCTATATCTTGGTTCAGATTGGTTGTCGGCAAGAGATCGTATCACATTGTACTTCTTGTTATTTATTAATAGAAATACTCATATTCTCGTCCATTAATGTTGTGAATGTTGTTTATATTACATTGGGTTAAATTTACTTATAATATCATGGACCATTTCTATTGATGATGTTAATGACATTTATATATTATATGCGCTTGTTGTATATTGGCTGTCAAGACTAATTTGCAGGTTCAAGTGCACGGATGGAAAGCTCCAACGGGGATCTACATCAAAAGTTTGGATCGAGGTTGGTTATATTATTCGTTATCTTAGCATTGCCATTTATGTAGCATAGTATTGAGAATTGAGTTAATTTTTGGTAGTCAATTGTGTGTTGTGGTTCACCCCAAGCCATAGGAAGTTTTCTCCAACACAGAGGAAATTTGAGGTCTAAAATGGGCCTTATAAGAAAACGAGTTATCATATAAAAAAACAAGCCAACCATAATTGCTTGATGAGCTTGAATTCAAGAACCAATAGAATTTCAATAAAATGAGTCAACCATAATGGTTGACTTGAGATATTTGTTATAAACAAACTATTTTTTTTGTTTGTATTTTCAAGATATCTCCCTATTTTTTTACTCAAATTTCGAGTGGGAGCACTCGTTGGATGCAAAATTAAATTACGCGTCCAACGAGTACTGACACTGCATACTTTTGACGGACCCCACTTCCGAATCTGTGTTTTTATAAAAAGGATGAAAAAAGGGTATTCCTATCAAGAGGCCTCAAAATCACCAAGAAAAGATCGTAGTAAGGAGGCAGAAGAGGAAAATATAGAGGCCCTAAATAAATAGTACAATAAGTTCTAAGCCAAGTGATGGTATAATTGGAATGGTGATATGTTAACATCTCAATATGGGAAGAAATGAAGGACCTGCAACAACTATAAGAAAAATGAAAAGATTATTCATCATCTATGTCCTTAGAAAAAAGGTATGATATATGAGAATTTTGAACCTTTCTACCATTTAAACTCTCTAAAGGAGAAGGAATTTCCTTTAGAGTATTCCACCCACAATATTCTGATTCTAGCTAGGGAACTAGGATTTTTATCTACTTTCTTAATTTGTAGAATATAGCCTCAGAAAAAGTAAGCCCATAATTATTTTATCTCTAAACTTAAGAGGCATTAGGTCTTCCCACATTAATCTATCCCTAAAATGAATTTTCAATAAATACAAGATATATATCATTCTTCTCTAGCAGGTCATGTGTAAGAGGACTAATCTAGTCACAATTTTGTCTTCTCAATTAAAATAGTAGTCATTTAGTTCATTAGATCTAGAGGGAAGATTGGTGGCATTAATAACATTGCAGAAGGATTCATGAAACTTATTTCTTCATCTCTTTTATATGCGATAATTTAGATAGAATTTAGGTCAAAGAAATTTGGGATGGAGTTTAACATTATCAAATTTCATGGTCCCTGTGGAGAAACAAAATCTTTACAATGATCATTTTGAATCTTAGGTTTAAGAAAAAAATAATAATGTGATCTTGAGGGCGACCTAAATTTAACAATGAATTTAGATGAATTATGGGGGGAATGCCACAAAAAAACCCTCTACTTTACTACTTTTTCTACTTGTTCAATAATGTGAGGTTCTATGATGTTGAGCTAGAGATTAGATAGTTTGAACATCAAGAAACTTTAGAAATGTAAGTGTTGGTATTTCAAAAGGGATAAATAAGTTAATGGTACTGAATAAAATCCTCAAGTAATCAGAAAGATTCAATCTCGCATTGGGAAATATAAATCTTCGGATCCCCTTCTTATTCTTATTCAAATAGATAAAAATGAAAATAAACTCCGAGTTCCCTTCAAATTTAATCTCATTTGGATAAAGGAAGAAAGATTCGGAGTATGTTAATATAAAATTGGAGGAAGTATGTTCGAAGTTCACGCTATTCAAATAATTTTCAATTTGATATGAATCGAAAGAATATAAAGAAAGTAGTAGTAGGATGGGAAAGGAAGAAATTCAAGGAATATAAGAAAGATCCAACTAAGACCAAGGTTGGAGAATATGTATCTTCAAATACACTTCCTATTCTTATTACAATAGATAAAGATGAACCTAAACTCCTAGTTCCCTTCAAATTTTATCACGCGTGGATAGAGGAAGAAGGATTCATATTATGGTAATATAAAATGGGAGGAAGTATGTTCCAAACTCACGTGAGTCAAATATTTTTCAATTTGCAAAGAATATAAATAATATAGAAAAAGTAATAGTGGGATGGGCAAGGAAGAAAGTCGAGGAATCCAAGAAAGAGCCAACTAAGACCATGGAAAAAGTAGGTTTCTATTGAGAATATTGAAAGAGTTCACTTCACTAGGTAAGAAAGCATGAAAATTAAAAAAAATAGAAAGTGTCAAAATGAAGCTCCTAGAAAAATAACAAGTGAAGTGGAAGGAAAAAAGTAGGTTTCTATTGAGAATATTGAAAGAGTTAACTTCACTAGGGAAGAAAGCACGAAAAAAAATAAATATAAAGTGTCAAAATGAAGCTCGTAGAAAAATAATAAGTGGAGTGGAGGTTGAAAAGTAGAGCCATACTATTAGCTGAAATTGACTAAAATGGATTTTTTTCTAGAATTATGTCAAACATTATACTATATGGGATATAGAGAAGAAAGAGGGTATAATGGCTAGAAATTTCTTATTAATTGCAAAAGAAGTTAGAAAACGTTTTAAAACTTTGTTCCAAGATCCTCCTAGGTAAAATCATAGTATAGATCATAAAAGTGACATCTTTCGTTTTGATACTGATAAATGATTATAAACATGAGAAGCTTGAAGCATAAGTATCAAAATAAGAACTCAAAAAAAAATTGTACTCATTCATGATGGTAAAATGTCTTAGGGTAGATGGATGGATAACATAATTTTATTTTTGATTCTATGAAATTTTGGAGGAAGCACTACTAATGGTAATAGACTATTCTAGGGAATTTTGTAAAGTATTAGGAGAACTAACTTCAACCTTTACAACTTTGATTAAAAAAAATAATGACCTATAGACTTGTGATGACTACACACTGTTCTCATAGTGTAATTCTATAAAATTATATCTAGGATCCTATCTAATAGATTACAAAGTTTCCTTTATAGGTTTTACATTAGAAGAGTAGTTTGGGTTTCTTTTCAATAGGCAAATACATATGTAGTGAGAACAAAACATGAATATTTTTACTTGTAATTTTTAAACTTGTGGAGTGAAGTAATGCATATATATTTTGAATAAAACAAAAAATTAAACAATGGCACATAGATAGCACACAAATATTTACCTTAGAAACACTTAATAGGGAAAACCAACAAAAGATAGAGTCACACCTCTCTCTTTCTCATTGTATTAACTTAACCATACAACATATAACATTTAGGTGTTCAATAGCATCAAGAACCCTAATATGCTAACCTAAATTAGATTATAGTCCCAATCCCTTAACCAAGATTAAATTACACATTGGTCTGGAAAAGGCATGACTTTGGTGCAACACACATGCAAAGAATATAACACATACCCAACACTATCCCAATTGTTTTATTTGCAAACTAGTGGGCCATGTATTGATAAGGTTGCACATTCAGGGAATTGATTCCCATATATTCTCTAAACCAAGATAACTTCGTAGTACTAATAAACTTCGTCAATGACTTTGCAACATTATTCAAGTAGTCAACCTTCTCCAACAACAACTTATTTTCTTGAATCGCATCAATATGCTTCATTTTAGAATGATAAGTAGGCTTCTTTTATATAAGTATTGCACTGTAATTATCATAATATAACCTTACTTTTTATACACAAAACCACTAACTAAACATAATCTCTACAACCTTAAAAATTCTTTACTTGCATAGGTGGCTTCCATGTATTTAACTTCTATAGTTGAAAGTGAAACTACAACCTATGTATTGCTCATCCAAATGATAGCTCCTCCAAATAGGTTAAACACATAACCACTTGGATATCTTCTATGGTCAATATATCTAACCTAGATTACATCATTAAATCGCTATACATCTATCACTTTCTCTAGTCTAGGTATTCCTTGATAGCATATTACATAATCTAAAATGCCATTAAAATACACATGGACCAAATTTATAGCTATCAAATGCTCCTTCTATGGTTTTTACAAGTATTTTCTCAAAACTCCAACTACATGGACAATGTCCAGTATAGTACATACTAACCATTTCATACATAAAACTGCCAATAACACTAGCATAGATAACTTGTGACATTTATTCTTCTTTTTCTTGTTCCTTGAGACACTGATCTATACATAAACTAACAACTATAGGAATAGGGGTATTAACCGGTTTACATTCTTGCATACTAAACCTCTATAATATTGTCTAAACATATATTCTTGTTTCAACTAGATTTCCTATTTGCATGATCTATTTTAATATCCATCCCCAGTATGAAGTTAGTAACATCAACCTAATTCATGTCAAATTTGGAGGGTATCTGCAATCTCACCTCCTTGATTATATTCATGTTTTTTCAATTAGTAACATGTCATTGAAATACAACACTATATTAATGAAGTGGTCACCAACCTTATTGGAATATACACATTGATCAAAATTTCTTCTCGCAAAGCCCAAGCCAAGGATGTATGTAGCAAACATTTGGTACAACATCATATGAGATTTCTTTAGACCACTAAGGGATTTATTTATCTTGTAGGATATCTCTTTCCTTATCATCACTACAAAGGCTTCCGATTAATTCATGTAGATTTCTTCTTGAAGATCCCCATGTGGGAATGTTGTCTTCACATCCATCTTCTCTACTTGAATATAAAAAAATAAAAATAAAAAACATTAGAAAAAATGAATATGGCAGAAGTTAATTTAGCAATGGGAGAATTGTTTTCACCAAAATTAATTATGTCTACTTAGGAATATCCCTTTGCTACTAAGTGGGATTTGTACTTATTGACTTTACCTTTTGTATTCAACTTCTTCTTAATTTCTTCTTTTTGCCAAAGATTTTTCTTCTAGTTCAAAAATTAATGAGATACAAAGCTTCATTTTTGTCCAAGATATCCATTTCTTCAACCACGGCCTTATTCCATAATATCCTTTGATTCCATTGCTTCCTTAAAAATTTTAGAATCATCATTAGTAATAGATAAAGAAAAACTAGAATGAAAATAAGGTGGGGAATACCTTTTTGGTTTCCTTATTTCCCGATATGACCTCTTAAAAAATGGAGTATGATGTTCTTCTTTTGTTGAGTCATATTCTTCATCCTCCACCTTGAACTCTATTTTCTTTGGTACCTTTTCCCTTGGTACGACTTATTTTTTGGGAACATCTTTAATCGATCTAAAAACAACATCCTAACTATAAATAATCTTCTTAATTACTGGGTTCTGAAGTTTTGATACCATATTTATAACCAATAAAGATGCAATTTTCATCTTTATTATCTAGATTAACATGTACATAAGCATCACACCCAAAAAATATCATAGGTTTGAGAGAGGTTTTCTTACCAGTCCATGCCTCATGTATAGTTTTTTCAACCAATGATTATGTGGGTGATCAACTTACCACGTAACATGTAGTATACATTGCCTCTGCCCCATAGTTCTTGTCCTATCTTGGCACCACTGATCATGATCCTTTTCTTTTACATCAATGTCCTATTCATTATTTCTGCAACTTCACTCCATTGAGGTGTGTATGGAGTAGTCATTTTCCTTGATGTTCCACACTTCTTAAAGAATTCCCACTACAACAAAATACCCTTTTGGGTGAGGTTTTGGCTTGCGGTTGTTTTGCTACCCCCCCCCCCCCAAATTTTTTTTTTTAGGTCTTTGGGGGCAGTTCTTCAAAACTCCCCTCAAAAGTCCCGAAAATTGGACTTTTGGGGGCGATTTTAAAAAAACCCCCCTAAAATGTCCAATTGTCAGGATTTTTGGGGGCGATTTTGTATAACCCCCCCCAAAGTCCAATTCTTAATACTTTTGGGAGCGGTTGTTTAAACTCCCCCCCCCGGAAATCCAATTTTCAATACTTTTAGGGGCGGTTATGGAAAACCCCCCCCAAAATTCTTGACCCCCTAAAAGTGGCTTGCAGTGGTCTTGCTAAATCCCCCCCAAAATGTTTTTTAAAGGTATTTGGTGGCAGTCCTTAAAAACCCCCCTCAAAAGTCCTTAGAATTTGACTTTTGGGGGCGGTCCTTAAAAACCCCCCTCAAAAGTCCTTAGAATTTGACTGTTGGGGTCGGTTTTTAACCCCCCCCAAAAAAGTCCAAAAGTCCAACAGGAATTTTGGGGAGGGGTTTGGAAAGACCCCCCGAAAAGTCTTGTTGGAATTTAGGACTTTTGGGGGGTGTTTTGAAAGACCCCCCCAAAAATCTTGTTGGACTCTTGGACTTTTGGACTTTTGGAATTTTAGGGGGGGTTTGGAGATCCACACTCTTGGAATATTTTTATCATCATCCTATGAGCTATGGCGGGCTTTTATCTAAGGCCAATTAGGCATATTTTACCATACTTGGACAATTTTTGATCTTCTCCTAGGCTTGGTCTAATTTCCCTAAACCAATGTTTTGGAAGGTCCATAAATTCTTTTTCAGGGTGATCTCTTTGGACAAACTGAGACCATGGTTGAGTAGACAAAACATCAGCCTACAATATCCCCATGTGCTGCAGGCATTTTCTTCAACACACAATTTTTGTCGGGCATCCTCTTAGGGCTACTTGGACCCCATGCTGGGGTTCAAAATGGGTTTTTTGGGGATAGATTCTAATAATTTTGTCGAACTAGATAAAGGTCTTCACCAAGGAATACTGCTCGGATGTCAAAAAAGATGGACCCCTCTAATCGTGGAAGGTGATTCCAAGATCATTCTCCACATTGTTGCTGAGATGCACCGTGGAAAATCAAGCTCCAAAGTGGTGTCATCGTGGCGGTTGGAAGGTAAACTGGAGGCTCTATCTTCCTTGTTCTTGCAGGGCATAGCGCTTTCCTTCTCCCATGTTAAGCACAATGGTAATAAATTAGTTGATCTGCTGGCCAACCACGGGAGCTGTGTTCACATGGCCACTTGTGCTTATACGTAGGACGATTTGACAGAAGCAGTTTTTCGGGATAGCTGTAGAGTTATCCAGGACCAAGACATGATGGTTTTTCGTGCGAGAAGACATCATGCTGATGATAATTAGGACATGTAACTCTTGCCTTTTGCAGTTGTCCGCATCGACCTTTAATAGCTAGGAGAGGGATTGTCTTTTCATCCTCCTTCACAGTTCTCAATCAGTCTTTTCAGAGCCCAGTGATCATGCTTGGATGGGGAAATGATGAAAGAAAATCAGAGAAAGCATCACTTGCTGTAGCTCCTTCAGTTATTAAGATGTACCCAGTTCATCATAATAGTTAGTGGCAAGAGAGAATATATGGAGGCTCAAGGTGGAAACCATGATCGTCATTATTCGTTTTCTGCATGCATGCAAGTTTTAGTAATCTGGTTGATTATGGAGCAAGTCTCTGGTGAGAGGATAAAGGAGCCGAAAGATACTAACTATCATCCTGAGGTTGGAGATAATTCCAGTCGCAATAAGAAGAGAGGGCATGGGGATTCTCTAGGGGATCCGGGTGGTGGTCTGTCTCGTGCCTATTAGTGGACGCATAGGGAGGCAACTTCCTTCGCTCTTAACATCCCCTTTGAAATCCATAGGGACATCAATGACTATGCACAACAATGGTGGGATCATCTGAGTAGGGAAACCCTGGTGGGGGAGCGTAAGCAGTTGGAGAATTGGATCATGGATCCTGGCAACACGGTTGGGCGCGTTTGTCTTTATGAGAACACTGTTGCATTGTTTTGGATGATGAAAAACTTCATTGGCTATGCCATTCGCGATAGGAATCCTCTCAGAGATGACAATGCGCAGCTTCTATTTGAAGAGTCTCGCGGGATTCACCGAAAGCTGGATTTACTTCTGTCTTCCATGGTGCTTCAACCTCCACCGTGCGCTACTTCTTCTTCCAGCTTTCGCCATCCAGAGAGTTCTCCAAAGCTCCTTATATAGTTCGTTGATGTCTATTTTTTCAGTTACTAGTCTGGTTTATTTGGGGGGTATGGGGCTAGCTGGTTTAGCATTTATCTTATGTATGAGTGGTTATGAAGCATTATGCTCTTTGGCCTGCGAGCCTATGGGAATAAAGTATTTGGTTCTATTGTTTTTTTTTCTATTCGGGTAGTAGTTTTGTTTATATGAATCAGGATGGTCAGATAGATAGAAGGTTCATCTCGATTGCTGCGGAAATAGCCTTTAGATGTGCCATGAGGGTGTGTGTCAATGGATAAAACCAAGTTGGTCTGTTTTGATGAACAATTCTGAGCTTAGGCCAGATTGCTCCTTTTGTAATTCTTCCTTTTAATATAATGCAAAATCTCCTTACTTCCAAAAAAAAGGCTACTTGGAATGGTGTTTAGTATTCCCAAAGGATTATTCTTCCATATCACAGTCATAAGTGTATTTTTGTGTTTTAAGTAACTATAAGTATTGTCTCTGCTTTTAAAAAGTTGATTTTTGATGAGGTGAGTGTTCAAGTAAAAGCTAATATTTTTTTGATAATGCATGATGCTAAGAATGTATCTGCTAATGCATACTTTAACCATTCCTTTGACAAAAAGACATACTTTAACCATTCCTTTGAATTTGTCATAGGAATCTTTATAAAATTACTTAGGGCAATGCGATAAATTTGAATATTAGTTTAAATTAGATTGAAAATGACTCTTCATAATGAATTATGACAATATGAACATATAACTAAAAATGCAGGGTGGTATGAACACACATCCCTGCTTTGAAATTATCATATGAACATATAACTAAGAATGCAGGGGTGATATGATTGACATTATAACACAGATCCCTATTCCTTTTGAAAGAAGGATTCATTATTTACTCTCTTGGAGAATTATGTTATGATATGGTTGTGAGTTTTTGCTAGATGAAAGTCAATATTGCAGATGTATGTATTATTCTTTTCACTAGTTAATTTCTGAGTGGCTATGCTGATTTAAAATTTGAAACCTCTATGTATGATCTCTGTAACTGAATGCATCCTTGAAATGGTTTTTTCTGAAAGATTGAATGTCATTCCAAATGCGTTTGAATGGCTTGCAATGTGCCTTCATGGTATAAATGTTGAGTTAAAACAGAGTATGTTTCTGTATTTGAATCTTTCGAGAAATCCATTGATCAAAATATATATGTTATTATTGGTTGGGATAGAGCCGTGATTGCAGAACGTTGCAATTATTGGTAATGAGTGAGTGAATTGATTAAGAGGACAAGCCAAATGCATTCCTTGCATCTGTTAAATCATTATCAATTGAAGTTTACTGTCAAGGCCAAATCCATTGAAAGGGTTTGGCCAATATGTCTCTGAATTGCTTAACCAATAGATTCCTTAAAAACCAATCACGCTAGTAAGATTCAACAAAGACAATCTGATCTCATTGCAATGCTGATTGCATTGAGGTAATGCATATTGCTGTGTAAATATATATATATTTTTATAATATAAGCCATATTTTCTAAAAAAAGTGAAAATTATTGACTTAAAAAGTGAAAAGTGTTTTGTCGTTGCATATAAGGTAGATTAATCTTATTAATTGCATATAGTTGTCCTTCATTCATGTTCTCTAAAATAGTAAAAAAGTTGGACGAATTTTCCCATACTTGGCCAATTTCTTGGTTTTCACTAATTTGTCGTATCTCTCTAGAATGATTCATAATGCAACAATGATTTCAAATTCATGCCACATCATCATCTATGCCATGAAATGCCATGCGGGCATCACTTATCCCCTTTACAACACTTAGCCATTTTTCATTTGTCTTTAGTATGCAAAATAACATTTTTCTTCTATTTTGGAAGGTTGATATTTTCCTTATCTGATCACCATAAGAAAAACCAATAGCATGGCTAGATATCCATTTCAACAATGAACAGGACCATATCATCTGATGAATTTTATCATCAAAGGAACACCCCCTTGTAGGCATTTCCAAATGGTCTCTCAAACTCTTTTTCTAACACTTAACCAGTTCTCTTCAAACCCCATGTCACCAAGGTGATTTCATTTTTCCTTCAAACATGGCAAGTGAGATACCCAATGGGTAGAGGCCAACAAGGTGAATCCATCAAGATCACTTTCATCTTCTGGCGCTTCTTTCTCTCTCCTTGGCGGACATTTTTTTGGAGCAGTCCAAATATTGTTGAGAGGCACTTTTGGCAGATTGATATCTTCTTCCCAAAATACTTTTTGGTCAGGATAATGATATGGTTGGATGTACCATACAATACTCTAGAGATCCACACTCTCAGAATATATTTATCATCATCCTATGAGCTGTGGCGAGGATTTCCCTAAGGCCTATTAGGCATATTTTACCAATAATTCCATACTTGGGACAATTTTTGATCTTCTCCTAGGCTTGGTCTAATTTCCCTAAACCATAGTTTTGGTAGGTCCATAAATTCTTCTTTGGGGTTGCTTCTTGATGTTATTAATTTGTCTAATGCACTTTTCTTTACCAATTTGAAAGACATGATTCATGGATGACTAGGCTAAAAAATGTGTAATTCTTCCATTCCAGATTTCATACACGGGATGTCAAGTTTGGTCATTAGGATTAATTAATGAAGAACATATGAAGTTGGTTAAAGAGTCTAATCACATTTGAAGACACCCCATTAACAGTCCAAACAAACCATATGACAGTTTAAGCAAACCGATTGAGTGCATAATAAGGATCAGCAGACCAAAAAACCAGTATTGAACTCTTATTGGATGAATTCTGAATGTGACTGTAATCAACCAATAATTTTCCACTAGAGTTTCAGCAATATAAGTGATGAAATTTATGGAATGAAAACCAAGGAATATAACTGAACGAGTGCATGAAAGGACACATTCCCTTGTAGCTGATGAATTAGCTTGAGTTCATAAGGAAGTAGAGGATTATCGTTCTTACTCAGTTTGATATTACTTGCTCTTACTGTTCAGTTATACCCATTTTGTTGGTTGACAAGTCTACATTATTTATTTAGGGTGATGGATATTTTCCATTCGGAAGATATATATAATTTTCAAATTTAAATTGTAATTAATAATTATATTAATATATTTATTATTAAGTTAATAAGTTTTCAACAAGTAACACACATTTGCCATTGGTATTGCTGCTTGCACATTAATTCAAATTACATATATGATATTGATATTGATATGAATCATTAGCATAATAGCATGATATATGTCCATGATATTGATATGAATCATTCAGGATGCAATCATAAACTACCAAATAAGAATGCAATTATCATTTCACTGTTGCAACTCGCAGTAACACATCTAATTCAATTCCACACCACACAACAAGAAAGAAATTAAACTACCTAATTAACTCGACGATCTTCGTGTCCTAACAAAATTTAAAATACCAAGATATAAGAAACTCTGGTCCTTATGTTAGAAATAATGAATCATAGTCACAGCTCTCTGTTTCAGTGTATACAATTATAAATTCTCCAACCCCAGGCTCATAACGCCTCTTTACCTTTATACCCTGATGACATGAATTCGTTTCACAAAATATCAGGCAGCAATGCGTTAATTTTTTAGCATTAATTCAACATACTCTAGGATATTTATTGAGAGAATAACATGTACAACATATCAAGCATATCAATCATAACAAGCAATCACAAGAGACAATAGATACATATAGTTTCGTTGGGGAAAACCATAAAGGTGAAAAACCCCAATAACTTCCTCAGAGATAGATAGAGCAATGATACAAAACCCAAGCATAAGAGATAGTCTCCTAGAATCAACTTCTCCTCCTCCACTAGTGCGCCACTCTCCAATGAGTGTATAAGTGAGAAAGTGAATGATCAAATAGAGTTCCTCCTTCACTCTATTTATACTTGAATCGACTTGCCTCATAAGCTTACAAGGTCGGCCTCAACTTAACCACATAACATAATGTTGACAGGGCTGACCCCCACTAGGGTGGTCTAATAACCCTTTAACCCACATGACTTACACAAGGCCGACCCCATCAAGGTGGTCTAATAACCCATCAAGTATAAGTTACGACACTTACAATATAAATGACGACACTTCCGTATAGAGGAATAATAACATATCTATAGGAATACAATATACATATATGAAATACATTCCGAAGTTACAAATACATCAACACTCCCTCTTAACTAGGAAGGTATTTCTCGACACAGATTTGCTAGCACAAGTATTCTTCTCTGGATCATCGTCATCGTCACGGCTGCTGCTATCTCAATCAATATCTGATCTACTCGTCATAGAAAGTTCTATAGAGCCAGCCCTTTTTCATGCTGGATGTAGGCCCACCACCTGTAGGTCTTCATCATCACTGGTCATATTGTGGAATCCTCAGGACTTATTACGTGCGTCAACGAAACCTCGTAAGAGCATCCCAGGACTAATTACGAGCACATAGCTCAACCTATCGGATCTCCTAGGACCTTTTACATGCCACTGCACAACCTGTCCACAACCATAGAGTATCATCCTGATACTCATGATCATCGTTCACGAAGCACAACCCAAATGCACATCACACATCACTTACACTCACCGGCATGGGAAGACACACTTCAACCATCCGTGAAAGGTTCAACACTTATACCTGCGCCATGGGAAGACACATTTCAACTATGCGAGAATGGCACCACACTTATATCCATAACCATGGGAAGACAAACTTCAACCATGCTAGTAATGGCACAACACTTATATCACAGCCATGGGAAGACAAACTTCAACCATGCTCGAATGGCCCCCAACCCTTACATCTTCACCGTGGGAGAAAAAATCTACACCTTGTGAAGAATGGCTTCAGCCCTTACATATTTATCGTGGGAGAACACATCTACACCTTGTAAAGAATGGCTCAACAATTACATCATGACCTTGGGAGAACACATATACACCTTTGTCGGAAAATCTCGACAATTATATCACGACCATGGGAGAACACATCTACACCATGTCTGAAAATCCTATGTGCATTTGTGTCTTCAGAACTCATCACACATGACCATCCTGATCATCATCATAGCATCATCCTAATGCATATCATCCAGAGAAACATCCTGAAGATCATCATCTATGATCATCTTGATCATACAATGCATCCACCTGATGCATACATAGTATCTACCTGATACATATCATCATACATGATCTACCTAATCATACAATGTATCCACCTGATACATACACAAATACATGATCCAACTGATCATATCAAGCATCCAACATGATGCATATACATATACATGATCCAACTGATCATATCCAGCATCCAACATGATGCATATACATAAACATGATCCAACTAATCATATCAAGCATCCAACATGATGCATATACATATAAATGATCCATCTGATCATATCCAACATCCAACATGATGCATATACAGAGCAATAACTAGAGCATCGTCCTGATGCTCATCATCCAGTGCTTACATCCACAACCATGGGAAGGATCCTCTTCTCACCATGCTTGGAATGGCTTCAACAAATGTTTCCATCACTTCTTCCTCAAAGTTTTGTCAATCTGAAGAACACCAAGCCTCTCTATAAAGTACTCAAACTTCACTCTAGCTAGTGGTTTCGTCAACACATCTACAACCTGCTCATCCGTCGCAACATGCAGGAGCTTCACTGCTTCTCTCTGCACCATATCCCTGATATAGTGATATTTGATCTCAATGTGCTTCGACCTGCCATGGAACAATGGGTTCTCAGACAACTTTACACAACTCTGGTTGTCACAATAGATACCAGTAGCATCCAACGGGAGATCAAATAACTCAGATAGCAGCTTCCTCAGCCATACTACCTCACAACTAGCTGAACAAGCTGCAACATACTCTCCTTCGGCTGTACTCAGTGCTACGTAGGAATGCTTCCTACTAAACCAAGAGATCACACCTGATCCCATACTGAAGTAGCACCCTGAAGTGCTCTTCCTATCTGCAACACTTCCTGCCCAATCTGAATCAACATAGCCCTCTAGGTTAAACTTTTGATTCGCATCATACTTGAGACCATAATCAACTGTACCCTTCAGGTACCTCAGAATATGGTTTACAACAACCATGTGAACACTTCTCAGATCCATCAGGAACTGGCTCAATGTGTTCACAGCAAAGCAAATATCTGGTCTTGTGTTTTTCAGGTACATCAAGGACCCAATCATCTAACGATACACCATGACATCAACTGGCTCAGATGAAGCATCACACAGAAGCTTCAGGCTCGATGCCATAGGTGTGGCCATGGCCTTGCATTCCATCATACCAAGCCTCTTCAGGATCTCTGCTGCATACTTCCCTTGTCTAAGGAAGATCCTATCTACACTCTGCGACACCTCCATGCCTAGAAAATAGTGCATCATCCCCAAGTACTTCATCTCTAACTCAGCTGCAAGCTTCCTCTTAGTGTCGACAATCAACCCATCCTCTCCTGTAACAAATAGGTCATCCACATATAGGAGTAGTATCACAGGATTTCCTTCCTCAACCTTGTAGTAGAGGTTGGAATCTGCTTTACTCTTGGTAAAGCCTAAATTGGATAGAAAACTATCCATCCTACCATACCAAGTCCTAGGAGCTTGCTTCAAGCCATACAAGGATTTCTTCAATCTGCCCAGATATGTCTCCCTATCATGTGTCTCAAAACCAAGTGGCTTCTCCACATACACTTCCTCTTCGACTACACCATTCAAGAAAGTTGTCTTGACATCCATATGGTGTATCTTCCACTTCATCACTGCAGCCAGAGAAAGTACTAATCTGATGGAAGTGTATTTGGCTATAGGAGCAAAAGTCTCTTCATAGTCTACTCCCTCTTTATGGGAGAAGCCACGAGCTACAAACCTCGTTTTTTATTTCTCTATTTTGCCATTTGCAGCATGCTTGATCTTATAGATCCACTTGGAAGTCATAACAGACTTCCATTCAGGTCTTGGGACCACATCCCAAACATCATTCTTCATGATCGACGGATCATGGAATCATTACTTCATCCCAGATCCTGGGAACTTCAGATTCTTCAATAGATAGATTTGTTGCTAAACAAATGTTGTAGTCCTTCTTTTGTAGATACTCGTATATGATCTTTCCTACAAAAATAAGTTAAATTGCATGATTAGAAACATCTCATAGTTTTCAGAATAGATTCTTGCACATAAAGAAATATGTCATACAAACATGCAATTATTTTAGCCAATGCTTCAATACAACATTTATCCATATCCTATAACTTTCTAGATGCCTTCCAATCTCTACCAGAACATTGTTAAGAGTGTGTACAACTCCCAAAATGTTATCAAAGAGGTTTCATTCTAGATAAGTAGCAATGGAATGTTGTACAGTTCCATAGGCCACTTACCCATTACATGCATCTTAGTAGTATACTGTTCATTAATGCAATTATTCTAATATGCATAATACACAACCTAAGTCTAGGAACATAAGCATATACATCATTGATCAATATTATTTAAACACAAGAAATGACAATTCAAATACTTATCTTTGTTTGTTTGTTGGGTGGACTCCCTCTTAATCTTTGTTTCCTTGTAGGAACTACTGGAGTGTGCTCCCTCTTGATCTTTGCTTCCTGGATTATCTGTCCTTGAACTTATATCCATCCTCGATCACTATGCATGCTTACTAGTATCATCATTGTGTTATCCTCGAGATCTCATACATAATCATACATTCATTAGTATAATCTTAATACTATCAAAACACAATAATCTTAAACATGTATAGTCATGATCATTTCAAACACAGATAATAAGCATTAGTATTCAAGGTTTATATAGGACTATTCTGGTTAGTCATATCATTAATCAAAGTAAGGAACATAATATGCATAAACCCTAGATTACTCAAACTTGTAACTTCATGAGTAATAATTATCAATCATACAAAAGTATAAGATCCTTACATAGGGTAGGATTCTAACTTGATATAGGAAAAACATACCTGGTCATCATATTTGCTATTTATGTCTAGCAATGTTTTCTTGTTCTCTTCAATGACCTGCATAACTCATAATTTAACCATTGTAGAACCAAATTATACATACCTCTATGTGATCCATGACTATGGATGCGTGTTTGTCTTCATGTGATCATGGTCTTGATCTGGAGCTTGATTTGTTCCTTTCAAGTTAGCGGATAACATTCTCCTCATACAACACCACAGTGCATTAGTACAATCATAATACAATCATAAGTGTCATAGCCCTAATCAATGAATGTCTTCTATCATGCATTCATACTTTTACTAGGGTGATAAGACAAATCTAAATTTAAGCAAGATTGTTACTAAACTCAATAACATGAAGAAAATCATATTATAAACTTAATCATGAACAGATTTCAAAACATACATATAAGTCATACTTGTCAGATTGCTTGTAGTAGTTGTTGTTGTTGTTCCTTTTGTTCTTAGGACAATCTGAGGAAAAGTATCCTCTCCTTGGTATGTGCTGTGAGAGCTTGATCTTCATTCCCCATCTTTTCTTCTTGAGCTATAATCCGAGCTTCTTCCTGTGAGCATTCTTCTCATAGCCTGCTGAAGGAGATAAGTTTCTTTCTAGCACAAATTCCTTGGATGAAGGAATCCCATGACCTAGGAAGGCTATTAAGAGTGGTCATTACCACTTCTCCATTTTATACAACTTCAAGTTTTTCTTTTATATGGGAGACCCTTGAAGAGTAAGACTGCATGGTCTCCGCATTATGGAGCTGGATGTTCTTTAGTTGATTCCTCAATGTCATCTTCCAATTTATGTTCTTCCCGTCAAATAGCTTGGTTAAGGAATCAAACATCTCCTTAGGTGTCCTTAGGGAAGACACATGGGGTATGAGATTGTCCTTAATAGAATCAACAATGATTCTTTTGACCAAGTTCTTCTTGTGTGAAGCCTTAGTCTCATCTCCCTTTGGAACTGGAACCTCTTCACTTGTGTAAGTGTCCAACTCATTTTCTTCTAGGATTAACCCAATCCTATACTTCCATGCTCGGAAGTTATCAACCCCTTCAATATTATCCTCAAGCTTGGTGTGGTGAGACATCTTAAATAGTACTTCAAATGAAATAGAAAAGATTTAGGTCTTACCACTTGATTTGCATAAATTTGGATTTGGAGCTGGATTAGGGTTTGTCAAAGAAACCCTAAAAATTCAAACTTGGAATTTCAAACTTCTGAAAGGATAGAAAGATGCGCCTTGATGATCTGATTAAGATGGTATACTCAGAATTTGAAAACTGCAAAGTTTCACCCCTCAAATTTGCTTTTCAAACTTTCGGATTCACTAGGAGGATCCTGAATTAGGGTTTGATTTTCCCGGAGCTTTACCCATCCAAAAAGTTCGATCTTGGTCTCTAAAATTTGATTTTTCAGAGGATTTTCCACCCATGGTATCAGATTTCATAAATTCCAACTTTTGCAGAAACCCTAATTTCTGGATTCACCTGACAGGACCCCAAACTAGGGTTTGATTTTCCCGTAGCTTCACCCAACCAAAAAGTTCGATCCAAAGCTCTAAACTTTGATTTTTCCAAGGAGCGTCCAGCCATGGTCTCATATTTCATAAATTCCACTTTTTTTGGAAACCCTAATTCTTAGGGCCAAAACTGAAAGTTCTCAAAATTGAATTCTGATTGGAAAAAAAGATGTGCCTTGCTGAGGAGAGTCAATATGGCCTCCTGCCTTTCAATATCTGTGGAGAGAAACCCAAAAAATAAGAATCCCTAGCTTCCACAACTGTAGAGTGTCTTCTTCTCAGGTTAGCTCTGATACCATGTTAATTTTTGAGCATTAATCCAACATACTCTAGGATCTTTACTGAGAGAATAACATGTACAACATATCAAGCATATCAATCATAACAAGCAATCACAAGAGACAATAGACACAGAGTTTCGTTGGGGAAAACCATAAAGGTGAAAAAACCCAATAACTTCCTCAGAGATAGATAGAGCAATGATACAAAACCCAAGGATAAGAGATAGTCTCCTAGCAACAACTTCTCCTCCTCCACTAGTGCGCCACTCTCCAATGAGTGTATAAGTGAGAAAGTGAATGATCAAATAGAGTGCCTCCCGCACTCTATTTATACTTGACTTGACTTTCCTAATAATCTTAACCACATAACATAATGCTGACAGGGCCGACCCCCACTAGGGTGGTCTAATAACCTTTTAACCCACATGACTTATACAGGGCCGACCCCATCAAGGTGGTCTAATAACCCATCAAGTATAAGTTATGACACTTACAATATAAATGACGACACTTCCATATAGAGGAATAATAACATCTCTATAGGAATACAATATACATTTATGAAATACATTCCAAAATTACAAATACATCAACACAATGAAGATCTATGATCTTCAGGCTGCCGATTTACAATGGAACTATTACATGTTAATTTTTGAGCATTAATTCACAATACTCTAGGATCTTCACTGAGAGAATAACATGTACAGTATATCAATGCACAACAATCACAATAAGCATGACAAGCATCACAAGAATGAAAAGCATGAGAGACAAGAGACATAGAGTTTCCGTGGGGAAAACCCTAAGGTGAAAAACCCCACAACTTCCTCAGAGATAGAGAGAGAAATGGCTCAACCAAAGTACAACAAAAATACACTTGATATAGTCTCCTAGAGCAGATGATCCTCCTCCTCACTAGTGCGCCACTTTCTGAGTGAGAGAAGTGTGTCTTTCCGAATGATCCAAATAGAGATCTCTCGATCTCTATTTATACTTAACCTATTTTCGCAGTTACACTATGGGGCCGACTTGTCTATCTAGATACATCCATAATATAATATACATTTCAGGTCCGACCCCAAACATGGTGGTCTAATAACCCACCGGCAAGTACACACACTTGCGACACTTGTCAATCCACATGAGGACACTTCCTTATAGAGGAATAACAAATCTCTTATAAGGGTACAATAAATATATATGAAATACATTCCGAAGTTACATATACATCAACACTCCCTCTTAACTAGGAAGGTATTTCTTGACACAGTTCTGCTAGACAAGTCTTCTTCTGGGGAGCATCATCATCGATGCATCATCACTGTTGCTGCTATCTCAACCAATCTCTGACTCTACTCGTCATAGGAAGTTCTATAGAGCCAATCCTTTTTCATACTGGATGTAGGCCCACCACCTGCAGGTCGTCATCATCTGTGTGAACGGTCTGATAGAGGTGGCCTCTCAAAACTAATTTTAAGTGCGGATGCAATACCGGAAAGAGTATCCCAGGAACATTTATGTGCCTAAGCACGACCGGAAATATCTCCCAGGACTGATTACATGCATCTCCTCCACAATACCTTTAAAGAGCATCCCAGGACATTTATGTGTCGCAGCATGACCGACAATATTTCGAAAGAGCATCCCAGGACTTATTACGAGCATACATCTCAACCTCTTGGATCTCTAGGACTGATTACATGTGGATAGACAAAACCTTTAAAGAGCATCCCAGGAACATTTATGTTCCGCATCACGATCGACAAGATCTCTAAAGAGCATCCCAGGACTAATTACAAGCACACAACTCAACCTCTCGGATCTCCAAGACTGATTACATGTCTTCGTAGTAATACCCCATCCCAGGACTGATTACGAGCACACAGCTCAACCTATCGGATATCTGAGGACTGATTACATACTACATAACAATACCGGAAAGAGTACCCCAGGAACATTTATGTGCCGTAGCACAACCGACAAGATCTCCCAGGACTGATTACATGCTATTTGCACAACCTGCCACATATCATCTCTGACATCCAAGTATCAACCTGATACTCATGATCCAACGGATCATCATTGCACAAGGAATCATCCTGATGCCCATGATCATACTGATCATCATCACTTGTACCATCTTGGTACATATCATCTGGAGCAACATCCTGAAGCTCATCATCATGATCAACCTAATCATACAATGCATCCACCTGATGCACACCAAGTATCTACCTGATACATATCATCATACATGATCCACTTGATCATACAATGTATCCACCTGATACAAATACAAATATATGATACATATCAACATACATGATCTATCTGATCATACAATGTATCCACCTGATACAGATACATGGTCTAAGCATCCAACATGATGCATATACAAATACATACAAATGATCCAACCGATCATATCCAGCATCCAACATGATGCATACATACATATAAATGATCCAACTAATCATATCCAACATCAACATGATGCGTACATACATACAAATATAAATGATCCAACTGATCATATCCAGCATCAACACGATGCGTACATACCGTATACAAATATAAATGATCCAACGGATCATATCCAACATCCAATATGATGCATATTCAGAGGAGTAACTGGAGCATCGTCCTGATACTCATCATCCAGCGCTTACATCCATAGCCATGTTAAGGATCCTCCTTCCAACATGCTTGGAATGGCTTCAGCAAATGTGTCCATCACTTCTTCCTTGAAGTGTCGTCGATCTGAAGAACACCAAGCCTCTCCTTGAAGTACTCGAACTTCACCCTGGCTAGTGTCTTCGTCAGCACATTTGCAATCTGCTCGTCCGTCGCAACATATAGGAGCATAACGGCTCCTCTCTGCACCATATCCCTGATATAGTGATATTTGATCTCTATGTGTTTTGACCTATCATGAAACGCTGTGTTCTTAGACAGCTTCACACAACTATGGTTATCGCAGAATATACTAGTAGCATCCAATGGGAGATCAAATAACTCAGACAGTAGCTTCCGTAGCCATACTGCCTCACAACTAGCTGAACATGCTGCAACATACTCTGCCTCAACTGTACTCAGTGCTATGCAGGAGTGCTTCCTGCTGAACCAAGAGATCACACCTGATCCCATACTGAAGCAACACCCAGATGTGCTCTTCTTATCTGCAGCACTGCCAGCCCAATCTGAATCAACATAACCCTGCAGGTTAAAATTTTGATTTGCTTCATACTTGAGCCCATAATCCACTGCACCCTTCAGGTACCTCAGGACATGCTTTACAGCAACCAGGTGAACACTCCTCGGATCTGTTAGGAACTGGCTCAATGTGTTCACTGAAAGCAAATATCTGGTCTCGTGTTCATCAGGTACATCAAGGACCCCATCATCTGACGATACATAGAGACATCAACCGGCTCAGATGGAGCATCACATAGAAGCTTCAGATTCGATGCCATGGGTGTGGCCATGGCCTTGCAATCCATCATCCCGGATCTCTTCAGGATATCTACTGTGTACTTCCCTTGACCAAGGAAGATCCCACCTAAATTCTACCACACCTCCATACCTAGGAGATAATGCATCATTCCCAAATATTTCATATCGAACTCAGCAGCAAGCTTCCTCTTAGTATCTGCAATTAATTTGTCATCTCCTGTTAGAAATAAGTCATCCATGTACAGAAGTAGAATCACAGGATTTCCTTCCTCAACCTTGTAGTAAAGGTTCGAATCTGCTTTACTCTTGGTAAAGCCCAAACTAGATAGGAAACTGTCCATTCTACCATACCAAGTTCTGAGGGCTTGCTTCAAGCCATACAAGGCTTTCTTCAATCTGCACACATATGACTCCCTGTCATGTATTTCAAAACCGAGTGGCTGCTCCACATATACTTCCTTTTCAACTACACCATTCAAGAAAGCATTCTTGACATCCATCTGGTGTATTTTCCATTTCATTGCTATAGCCAAGGCAATTATTGTTCTGATGGAAGTATACCTGGCTACAAGTGCAAAAGTTTCTTCATAATCTATTCCCTATTTCTGAGAGAAGCCACGAGCTACGAATCTTGCCTTGTATTTCTCTATACTGTCATCTGCAGAATGCTTGATTTTGTAGATCCTTTTGGAAGTCACAACAGAATTCTCTTTAGGTATTGGGACAACATCCCAAACATCATTCTTCATTATTGATTGGTATTCCTCAACCATGGCATCCTTCCATTCTTTCTTTTCTGCTGCTTCTTCATAACTAGAAGGTTCTTTCTTCATAATGTCACAGAGTAAAGCAACATAGTTGGTATGTGATCTGGTTCTCTTCTTTGCTCTGTGTTCTTCTTCTGGAATGCCAAATATTTCTGCATCTTGAATGAGCTCTCTAGCCCATGCAGGTTTCCTCTTGTGAGAGTTATACTCACGGGGTGGATCTACAGGTTCTTACGGATCTTCAAACTCACGAACAACTTCTGGAATTGCTTCAGTCATGGTAGTGTCTTGAAATATAGTTTCCTTAGGTTCTTCATAAACTTCGATAGGTTCCTTCCTTGACTTGATGAATGATGAGTTTTCATCAAATGTTACATCCCTGCTGACATCAATATTCTTGAACCCTGGAAAGTATATTTTGTAAGACTTCGAGCTTTCACTGTAACCCACAAAGATACCCTTCTTTCCTGAAGGATCTAGTTTGGTCCTCTTTTCCTTTGGGACATGAGTGTATACTAGACAACCAAATATTCTGAGATGGCTGACTTTGGGTTTCTTACCAGAAAAGACCTCTTCTGGTGTCTTGTTTTCCAATATCTTGTGGGGTGTTCTGTTCTGCACATATACAGTTTTTCTAGCTGCTTCTACCCATAGATGCATAGGTAGATCCTGGTTGTGCAGCATTTCCCTTGCTGCTTCCATGATTGTTCTGTTCTTCCTTTTTGCAACTCCATTCTGTTGAGGATTATAAGGAGCAGTCAACTCCCTCTTAATCCCTGAATCACTTCAAAGCTTCTTGAAGTCACCTGAGGTGAATTCTCCACCATTGTCAGATCTGAATGTTTTGATCTTTTTGCCAGTTTGATTCTCCATCAAGGTTTTGAATTCCTTGAACTTATCAAACACCTCATCTTTGTTTTTCAAGAAGTATACCCAAGTCTTCGTGGAGAATTCATCAATAAATGAGACATAGTAAACATACCCACTTAGAGAACTGGATGACATAGGACCACATACATCTGAGTGGATGATTTTCAGGATATCTTTTGCCTTGCTTTCACTGCTTGGGAAAGCCTTCTTAATATTCTTAACTTTTGCACATCCTTTGCAAACACCTTCATGTTTGGTCTTGATTTCAGGAAGACCCTCTACAACCTTGCTTGCAATTGGAAGTGCCCTATAGTGCATATGAGCAAGTCTTCTATGCCAAAGTTCACTTGGCTCCATGGATTCATGCACCATGGCATGTTTAGGTTGTCCTTTTAATTTATACAAACCTCCCTCTTGCTCTCCAATCACAACTACATCATCTATGGTCTTTCCCTTTGGCCACATTAGGACTTGGCCATCCACAAATGCAAACCTCATACCTTTTGTATCCAATACAGAGATGGAGAGTAAGTTCTTCTTGAGCCCAGGTACATAAAGGACTTCTTTCATCTTCAAATATTTTCTAGAATCTAGGTTGTAGGAGGCTTCACCACTTCCTTTGATGGGATATTGATAATCATCCCCAAGTTTCACTTTATGGGGTGATTCATGTTCAGACAGATTTACAAAGGATTCTTTAAACCCAGTCATGTGTTTGGAAGCCCCACTGTCAATTAACCAATCATTACAACCATGGGAGATAGTACCTGTGAGAGCAGAGACTAGAACATACTCTTCTTCACTTGATGAGTCATCATTACTATCATCACTTTCTGCCCTAGCCTTCTTCTTTGGAGGTTCATCATCTTCGGCAGCATGAGCATGGTATCTTCTTTTGTTACCCTTCTTCTTCTTGCTGGAGTTGTTGTTGTGGTTGTCCCTTTTGTTCTTGGGACATTCTGAAGCAAAGTGAACCTTCTCATTACAAGTGAAACACCTTAGATCTTTCTAGTCTTTGTGAAAATGATGAGAATATTTCTTCTTGTGATGGGATGGATCCCTCTTGAACTTTCCCTTCTTAGTGTGAGCTTTGAGAGCTGGATCTTCATTTCCCATCTTCTCTTCTCTTGCCACAAGCCTTGCTTCTTCTTGAGAACATTCTTCCCATAATCTACTGAAGGAGATTAACTTCTTTCTGGCACAGATCCCCTGGATAAAAGAGTCCCATGACCTAGGTAGGCCATTCAAAGTAGTCATAACAATTTCACCATTCTCCACCATTTCATCTACAGTTTCAATTTGTTCCTTGATCTGAGAAACCTTGGAGAAATAGGATTGAATGGTTTCTCCATTTGACATCTTGACCCCTTTCAATTGATTCCGCAGGGTCATCTTCCGATTTATGTTCTTTCCTTCAAATAGCTTGGTCAAAGAGTCAAACATAGCCTTGGGTGTCTTTAGAGAAGACACATGGGGTACGAGATGGTCTTTGAAAGAATCAACAATGATTCTCTTTGCCTTGACCAATTTCTTCTTATGCAATACCTTAGCCTCTTCATCCTCTGGGATAGGGATGTCTTCTTTTATATATGAGTCCAACTCATTCTCTTCCAGGATTAACCCAATTCTATACTTCCAAGCTCGGAAGTTATGAGCCCCTTGAAGCTTATCCTCAAGCTTGGTGTGGTGAGACATCTTAAAGAGTACTTCAAATGGAAATAGAAAAGATTTAGGTCTTACCACTTGAAATGCTGAAAACTGGATCTCGTCCCGGATTAGGGTTTGTCGAAAAAACCCTAAAAATTCAAAATGTGAATTTCAACTTTCTGAAAGGATAGAAAGATGCGCCTTAATGAGCTGATCAGCAAAGTTTTACCCTTCAAATTTGCCTTTTTGTCCTCCTGGGTTCTCTAGGAAGAGCCTTGAATTAGGGTTTGAGTTTCCTGGAGATCTACCCAGCCAAAAATCTCGATCCAAGGTTCTAAACTTCAATTTTTGCAAGGGGCTTCTAGCTATGTCTTCAGATTTCAGATATTCCTATTTTTGTGGAAACCCTAATTGTTAGGTCCAAATCTGAAAATGCTCAGAATTGAATTCGAATTAGACAGATAGATTCTCCTTGATGAGTAGAGTCAATCTACTATACTGCTTTTCCAAAAACTGTGGAGAGAAACCCAATAAACAAGAAAGTCAAGTTTCCGTCACTACAAAATGTCTTCTTCTCAGGTTAGCTTTGATACCATGTTAAATTTTGAGCATTAATTCAAAATACTCTAGGATCTTCACTGAGAGAATAACATGTATAGTATATCAATGCATTACAATCACAATAAGCATGACAAGCATCACAAGAATCAAAAGCATGAGAGACAAGAGACACATAGTTTCTATGGGAAAAACCCTAAGGTGAAGAACCCCACAACTTCCTCAGAGATAGAGAGAGCAATGACTCAACCAATGTACAACCAAAATACACTTCAGATAGTCTCCTAGAGCAGATGATCCTCTTCCTCACTAGTGCGCCACTTTCTAAGTGAGAGAAGTGTGTCTTTCCGAATGATCCAAATAGAGATCTCCCGATCTCTATTTATCCTTAACTTGTTTGCCCAGTTACACTATGGGGCCGACTTGTCTATCTAGATACATCCATAATATAATATACATTTCAGGGCCGACCCCACACATGGTGGTCTGATAACCCATCAGCAAGTACACACACTTGCCACACTTGTCAATCCACATTACGACACTTCCTTATAGAGGAATAACGCATCTCTTATAAGGGTACAATAAATATATATGAAATACATAGATGAAATACATTCTAAAGTTACATATACATCAACATTACAACCATAAGTAGTCTTGAATGAAATCGTTGCATTCAGGCCTGAGTTGTTGCATGCTGTCACAACCCAGAATAGATTTGAGCTGATAGGACTGGCTGGTACTTGGATGATCTGTTGTGACTTAGTCGTAGCTGGCCATGTGGAGGAATGATAGAACTGTTGCATGGAATTATGGAATCGAACTCAAGAAGGGACAACTGGTGCCACATATGGATCTTCTCCAAGGGTTAGCAAGATGCTACACCTGTGGTCTTCTGAAGACTTCTGGGATATCTTTATTGAATCAATCAATATTAACACAACCTTAAAATATAGAGTGAAAAACCATAAAAAAATCATACATTAATCATATAAAACAATAATAGAACATACCTGTTGCAATCCATGCTCTGCTTGGGAAGATATCTGCTTAGATCAGGGAATAGTGAGGCAAAACAGGGAAAAAGGTTTTGATAGTTGTAGGAAAAAGGGGCTATTTTGTGGCCCAACATCTCCCCCTTGCTATCCAATTTCATTTCCTCATGCAACAATCAACTAATCTGAGTATGAATTTGGTCCTCGTTCATGTTGAAAGGAAAAGTTGAAGGAAATGTCAGCTTCCTTGCCTGCTTCCAAAAACCCATTGCAAGCAGCCCAATATTTCCAGCACTACTTCTCTTCTTCTTTGGTCAGTGTATAATTGTCCTTGTACTGCCCTCTTGGCCACCGTATCAGTGGAAATTTGAACTTGAGTCCTAGCCAGTGTAACCCACACGTTCTCATGCAATTGACATACCCTGCTACCCTGGGAAGAGCTTGTTTAAAATTCTTACGTTAGTAATGATCCCTTTTCTTCAAATCTGGAGAAGAAGTCTGCCACCTGTGATTGATACCCTCTAAGGAAAGATGTTGTTGTTTGGAGATCAGGTCAACACAGGTAGAGATAAATTTCTCTTGCATCTTCTTCAGATGCTGAGTCTTTGGAGGAGATAAGAAACATCTTCCATGGTTTATGATGAGAGCACGAGGAGATTGGGGTTCACTCCTAATCCATAAATTGGCACTGGGCTCATCCTAGAGATCGTCTAAAAGGAATCTTCCCACTGCACATGATTATTAACAAAAGAGGTAAAGGCTCTCAACTGAACATCCCTTGCATAGGGAATAGGATTAGAGCGAGAATCACCAAAACATGCCATATTGTGCAAATACAATTCACACAACAGGTTCTGCTCAAGAAAACTGCTTGACAAAAAGGTCTCTACAAATTGGGAAGGTATCAACAACTGATAAGGTCTACCCTCTTGTAAAGATTTCAATTTGAATAGGGTCATTTGCTCATACAGGAATACTGGGTAGGAAGGAAATGGGGCTCTTGAACTCAGCAACTCCCGAAAGAGGGCATGCATTTGGTCTTTTTCTTTTTGCATGGATTTGAATTCGTTCAACTCTTGCAATTCTTTTTGCACCTCTTCCAATTGAGATTTATGAAGAGTTGATTCCTCTTCCCACTTCTCCCTTAATTCTTTGATAGTCTTCCTATGTTCAGAGAGAGGGACCATCCCTACTTGACACTGATCAATGTACTTTTCCCATTTATCTAACTCCAACTGTAACAAAGAAAGTTGTTTATCCAATCATTGAATCCTTCTATCCTCCACATCTTTCTCATCATCAAAGTCTAAAGCAACAAATTCTTGAGAAAATTGCATTCCTACCCTGCCACCAGATGTTCCAGCTTCCTCATTTTCAGTTGGCAATGTAGCAGCTTCCTCTTCCATCGGTGTTGCAATGGCCTTTGTTGTGTTTCAATCTTAGTAGTTAATTTCAAGGATGTTGGTTCTTGTGTAACAACATCCTCTTCCTGTACCTCAACAACCTCAATTTATGTTGCTGAATCAATCATTAATTTCGAGAACACTGGTTCTTGTGTGACAACATTCTCTTCTTGAATACCAAACTCAACAACTTCTACCTGAGTTGTAGTCTTAACAAATACTTTTAGGAATGATGGTTCTTGTGTGGCAGCATCCTTCCTTTCCAATTCAATCTCAGCAACTTCAGTATGAGTTGCAGTCTCAACAACTACTTTTAGGAATGTTAGTTCTTGTGTGGCAGCATCCTTTCTCTTCAATTCAATCTCAACAACCTCATTTTGAGTTGCAATTACGTCGATATCTTCTGGATGATGAGACTTCTCCTAGAATAGTTCAGTATTTACTGCTGGCTGGGATTGCATCTCCTCATCTTATCCTAATTCCAAATCAGGGATTATGTCTATCTATGGCTCATTCCCCTCCATCAGCTCCACTGCCAGTGCTTTTTCTCCTTCTTGCTCTGCCTGTGCCGGATTTTGTGTTACTAAACCCAACACTATGACTCTGTGCCCCACCAAATTAAATATGTCTCCACATTCTGGGCATACCATTTCTACTTGTTCTTCATTTCCCAAAACAGGAGATGAATTTTCTAACAGATCTACAACCTCCACTAATATATTCAAATTCTTCTCTTCCTGTTTTCCAGTCACGTTGTTCCATTTCTCCAATTCATTATGAATCATTTACACCTCCTCCTTTAGCAACTCATTTTCAAAAAAGAGGTTTTCAATTTGGGGTTTTTCCACAACAGGTTCTTGTGTAATAGTCGGTGATTTGGGGTTTAACATAGGAATTTCTATGCCTACCCCGGTTGCACATGTTGCTTATGCTGTGGGAATTTCACTATTTTCCCCAATTGCACATGATGTTTCAGCTGCTGCAACAGACCGAGTCCTTCTATTATTCACAACTCCCGATGGCTGGCCTTCACTACATACTGCTGTTGCTACTGTAACAACTCTAGTTCTTCTCTTCTTTGCTGAGGTGGATGTCTGACCCTTACTCCCTGACATTTTTCTTCTTTTTTGTGAAACAGGGGTTTCTAAATTTTTAGATTGAGGGATGAATTCCTCTTCTTCAGTGATGGTTCCCCTTCTTTCAGGGGAGGATTCGGCATCCAACACCTCCATATTTCCTCCTTCTACCACCTTTTCTTGATGCTCTTCCCCTTGCATTGTAACTCTTGCAGCTACAACTTCCATTGTCGCAGCTTTAACAGCTGCTCCAGTTTCATCTTCCTCTACTGCAGCTTCTAATGATGCCATCCCTACTGCTTCAGCTTCAACCCTAATTGCAATTTCTATTGGGTCTGCTTCTTCCTCTATAGGATTTGTTGCTGTTGCAGCTTCTAATATCACTGCCTCATTCGCCACTGGCTCCATCATATCCCCTTATGCAATAGGGTTCACTGCTATCATAGCTTCCCCCATATTTACTTCTTCCACCTGGTCTGCCAATGCTCCATCCCTCCCCCCAACTGAACTAGAGGAACTCCGGTCCTCATTTACCATTTCAACACCTCCTATTGCCACAACAGGTGATCGGGGTACCCTTGGACGAGCAACAAATTCTTCCCATGTCAAATTATGGTGCACAAGGTCCCTTAAGATTAAGAGTTTAATCAACCCATGGTTTGAGAGGGAAGAGAAGGGGTGTCGAGCACCCTTGACATACCTAGCCATAGTTTGCAGAGATTGTAAAAGATAAAAAAACATATTTAACAATTTGTGGTGGCGTAAATGTGAAAGGAGGAAGAATTCATATATGTAAACTACTTTGTACCTACCTTCATAGGAAATGTATTTCTTTATGAATGTCGCCACCTGGTTCCAAGGATTTGGCAAGAATTCCAATGCTATGCCTCAGCCATGTGGCCGAACAACTTCTCCTGCCAAAAATTCTTCTGCTGCAACTGGATTATGGCACTTCCGACCAAACCATTGCATCCCGGTTCTGGGAAATCCTGTTACCTCCGCCATGATTGCTTCTGAAACAACTATTCAAATACCTCGAACCTCTGAACGAGTGCTGGTTAGATTTTGAGCAAACTCAAGTGCGGTTTCTACATGAAAATCATTCAAACACTAGAAAAAGTCAATCCAGCCAGCTTCCGGGAAGATAGTAAAAACCTCTCTGTTTGCACACAGAGGCACTATGCAGATAGGCTCGTGTCATACCGGGATACCCATATTGCGAAGGTGTCTGTAAATTCTTCTACCAACGGGATGAGTTACAATCTCAGATGTCGAGCTACTGCATGCAGAATGAGGGTTGGTTTGGGTATTTTTGGGAATTGGCACGACCATTTTTGGTAAAAAGTGGTGACAGGTTGTCGCACTGAGCAAGTCAAATGGCGGACAAAAACCAAAAGCGAAGGATGAATCGGACGTAGTTGCCGTCTCAGCGGATTGGCTAAGGATAACTGACATGGACTAATGACAAAATATATTCATTATTTATTACTGCATTTAGTCATGCCCAATGATGTTTATGATTAAGACGTCGTACATTTAAATGTAATTCCAAACCGTCATGTTGTAAGGTGGCGCCTTTCCATGGTCACATCGCTGATAGGATCATTAATTCGCACATGCACCTACGAGGTGGCCATTGTCTAGTGGCAAATTAAGTACATCCATGGTGGCATAGATCATAAAAACATGTGGAAAACATGTAAGCTTTTTAATGTTCATTATGGAGGATGGAGAGCGTTGATACCGATGAGCAAAGAAATAATGAGTATTCAATGAGGAATTAACGGAGTCACAGTTGCCAAAAGTAGGAAAAATAGACAAATTTAGGTGTTGCAGCTGCTTGAAATAGGAAAAATAAGCACTTTTGGAGTTGTCGCAGCTGCTCGAAATAGGGAAAATGGCCAAATTTAGGTGTTGCAACTGCTTGGAATATGAAAAATAGGCACTTTTGGAGGTGTCGCAGCTGCTCAAAATAGGAAAAATGGACAAATTTAGGTGTTGCAGCTGCTTGAAATAGGAAAAATAGGAAACTTTGGAGTTGTCGCAGCTGCTCGAAATAGGAAAAATGGACAAATTTAGGTGTTGCAGTTGCTTGAAATAGGAAAAATGGGCACTTTTGGAGGTGTCGCAGCTGCTCGAAATAGGAAAATAGGTAACTGCCGGAGAGCGTTGATACCGATGGAGAGTGATGATACTGATGGAGAGCGTTGACACCGATGAATAAAGAAATAACGAGTATTTAATGAGGAATTGATAGAGTTGCAGTTGCCAAAAGTAGGAAAATGGACAAATTTAGGTGTTGCAGCTGCTCGAAATAGGAAAAATAGGCACTTTTGGAGGTGTCGCAGCTGCTCAAAATAAGAAAATTGGAAAAATTTAGGTGTTGGAGTTGCTTGAAATAGGAAAAATAGGCACTTTTGGAGGTGTCGCAGCTGCTCGAAATAGGAAAAATAGACAACTGTTGGAGAGCGCTGATACTAATGGAGAGCGTTGATGGAGAGTGCTGATACCGATGAGGAAAGAAATAATGAGTATTCAATGAGGAATTGGCGGAGTCGCAGTTGCCAAAAGTAAAAAAATGGACAAATTTAGGTGTTGTAACTGCTCAAAATAGGAAAAATAGGCACTTTTGGAGGTGTCGTAGCTGCTCGAAATAGGAAAATTTGACAAATTTAGGTGTTACAGCTGCTTGAAATAGGAAAAATAGGCACTTTTGGAGCTGTCGCAGCTGCTTGAAATAGGAAAAATGGACAAATTTAGGTGGTGCAGCTGCTTGAAATAGGAAAAGTAGGCACTTTTGGAGGTGTTGCAGTTGTGGTAAAGAGAAATAAGCCATAGTTAGCGGTGTTGCAGTTTGACGAAATCACTTGGGAAGATATCTGCTTAGATCAGGGTGAATGGAAGGAACTGACTTACCCCAGGTTACCCATAGAAAAACTATTCTCCTAATGAAAATCTATAAATGGGAGGGCTTGGGTTTTTTCTGTAAATATATGTTTTTGGCAATAAAAGGCAATAGAAGGATAAACTAATTTACAAAAAAAAAAACTCAATGAAAATATGATAGACAAACTGCTCATTCCACATATTCACAACACAACATCTCATTTCACATGCAATGAAGATTATATAATATTGATGTATTGCAAAATCAGAAATTGTGCCCATGACATATAATGGAAAATTGTGCCCAAAATTTTAATTAAATGTAAAGATTAATCCCAAACTACAAAAATTTTATAAACTATGTTCTGATCTAAGTATAAATATTCAATAAATCAACTATTCTCAGTTGATACAACATCACTGAAATCACTAGTCACACAGTATAACCACTAGTTACATAGTTCAATGTCATCCTTATGCCAATGAATGAAGCTCAACAAAGCATTTGCTAGATTACTTAATGCACTATTGGGACGTGGTAGAGCTATATTTTCAAATAGAGGATCTAAAATTTTTGTTGGATTCACAATATAATAGCCTTTTCCAACAAGGACACAGTGTACCATTGCATTTGGGTCAGTCTTATGTATTGTGGCCCTTGTAACGTTAACCCTTGAGTTTAATGTAATGAGAAAGCATTTCTTTCCTTGCAGCCCCAATTGGGAAGTTAGTGTCAACTCATTAGCATTATATTGACCCTGCAAATAAATGAGACAAAGTAAGATGCATGGAAATAAGAATTTAAACATTGATGATCCTAGATTAAATAATTACAATCTTACCTGAATTGGTGTTTTCATTTTGTCAATTTGCAGTTTCGATGGAACCATTGGTGTTTTCTGTACAGAATGTTGATCATATTTTGATGCACGACTCTACACCCAATAGACAATGATTTCTAATATATTGATAAAATAAAATAAAATTGAACTAAATTACTAAATTTTTCAATACTTACTAGGGAATATGATAGAGTATGCATTGAAGTTAATTTCATTTGTATTAGTTTGTTCATAGGGGTTGTTATGTCCCTTGTATTTCTCTGTCAAGGCAAAAAAATGTAATATATATATATATATATATATATTCAAAAGATGAAAATAAAATATTATTTTAAATAATAATTAAACAACTAACCTCCACCACATGCGTGATTTCAGCATGAGCATTTTGTACAGTAGGACACTGTTTATATGAGCAATTAGATATTAGAAGTTAGATCATTAGTATGAAAATATGTATATTGAGACAAGAGTAAAGAATTTGACACTAACACTTTTGTTGACCAGATGTCCTCTCTCCATATCTTCTACTCTTTTCAGTAGTTTAGTTATTGTTGTTTTCAAAGATGTGATTTCCTGTGTTTTTTCTTTTACTGTAGCTTGGTTTACAACTAGCGCCTCCTTGTATGGACTTTTCCAAAATATTTAGTTGGAATAACTCCGAAGCCAATGCCACGACATCGTCCTCTTGCATCAACCCCTAGTACCTTGGCAAGGGCATCATCTGTAGCTGCAAAGTCTTGAGATGCAACTTCTACTTGTGCTTGTTCAATTTTTTGCTAACATTGACATACAATTAAATCAGATCATAGAAGAAAACATTTCCAACATGTAAAATGAAATTTTAATCAATATCTAAACTAAAAGGTTGACAACATACTATTGTTTCTCCTACAGTTGGTGTCATTGGAGTGCTATCCTTCTTTTGATGGCACTTCTTCCATAAGTCTTCCCTAGAAATGCTTGTAGTTGTATCACCAGAGGCTATAGAGTTTTTCTAGTTGCAACAAGTAAAATAGTATGGCTAAGTTGTGACATTACAATGAAACTAAAATATGCTAATATTTATCATATCAGATAAAATATCATCACAATTTTTTACCATATCATCTTCGACCCATTGATAACCTTGACGTCCAGAGGTGTGCAAGTCCCTCTTCTTTTCTATGTTTTCCTTGTTTTTTTCCTTATATCCTAGAAATCAATTGAAAATAACATATATAAGTCAAAATTACAAGCCAATAGACATTCTAAAAAACTTGATTATATAATATGTGAACTTTTTCCTTACCAGGAATTCAGTGGTGGCTCGTGATAGGATGAATTCTCTCCACACTGTCTCACTTATCCTAATTGGAGGAACATTTTTTAATCTTTCCTCTGTTGACTCATAAGGCTCACAATATTTTTTGGTCAATCGATATCTATGACTGTTTTCCTTATGGCCAATGGATTTCATACAATATTCTTTAAGGACCGGGGGGATTATGAATTTTGCCTGCAACATACAAGAATTGCATTTTTAGATGTCATAAATGGTTTGTAAATAAACTTCGAAATCATCCAAAAATATAAATGTTGAAAACAAATACACATAATCTCTAATACTCACATTAATAATGTTCCACAATTCCTCATTTAATTGATCTGAAACCTTCCTCCAATCAGAATAATTGATTGGAACCATTTCCCTTGCGAGCACACCTAGTAATGAAGATAACTTCATGGAGTTTGGACCAATTGGTTGGTTCCTTTCATTGATATGAATTTCGATATTTTCCTCCAAGTTATTGATTTCTACACATTTAGTTGCTCCTCTACCTTTCTTCTTGACTTTCTCTGTCAATGGTTGTGTAGAGGGATCTTCACCTTGTATACTAATATCTTGTTGGAATTTTTCTTTATGAGCAACTTCTATAAAAGAAGGGCACTTAAAGGTGTTATGGATTTCTAAGTCATAAAATTTTATTGATGAAGAACTACAAAATTATACATTAATGAGATTACCTTGTTCTTCATGTTGCTCCGTCTCTTTTTGTGTCAAGGGATCTTCCCCTTATACACTGTTATCCATATGGCATGGTTTTTTGTGAACATCTTCGATAAAAGAAGGGCACATAAAAATGTTATGGATTTCTTAATTAGAAGATTTATACTTATAAAGAACTAGAAAATTTGAATTAATGGGCTTACTTTGTTCATGTTGCTCCTCCTCCTGAAAATATGAAAATGTATCTTGGTCATTTCCTTGTTTTTTAGGACTAGTAGAGTCATTCAAAGGCATAGAAGGTGTAATATTCTTTGCCATTGTTTGTATTTTCCTCTTATTTGTAACTGTAGCCAAGAATGTTATTAAAGATATGCCTACCATCATCATACAATAAAAATAAGCATTATACTGCATAAGGAAATACATTGTTTTATTTCTAAATATTTACCTTCTGAGATGCATATCCCTTTCTTTCCCATTTGGTCGTTTTGACGCGTTCTTTTTGAAAATTTCATAATCAGATTTTTTTGATTTCGTGTCATAATCTGCTTTGTCTATTTTTTTAAAAATGATTAGAGTATTGATTAGCCATAGCCTATTAGATTGTTATTAAAGTACAAAGTAATATGTTCTAACAATTTAAATTAAATAAAAGTAGTATTCTCATTTGCCGTGATTGGGAATTTTGTTTTTTGCAAAGAACTCACAGATGTAACCTCTTGGGTGGCTCAGCCACAGTTTTATTAATATAAAACCTACTCATTTATGTTAAAAAAAACAATTTAAATTAAATAAAAATAATGGTATACTTCAATCACAAACAATCACTTACCTCCATGTCTCCACTTGTACAAATCCTGCATAACCAAAAAAATAAAGTCTATCATAACTCAATTGCTAACTGAAATTTGTTTAAACGATTAATCTATCTAAGAAGTTTCAAAAGTAAAAGGAAAGACTATCTATAATGACTATCTACTAAGAGGAACATATGTCATAACTTGAGACAGAGAGAGGGTTAGAATGTCGTAGGTTTAGGTTAGACACGTACAGTATCCAACAAGATATCTCAGTCTCCGAGAGTGAAGACCCCTCAGCCTTAGAGGCTGCAAGCAGGACAAGGTTTACACAGGAAGCCCCAAAGATGAACATGATAACAATATTACAACAATGGGAAAGTGCAGTCCAACTCTAGTGGTCACAAAACAATCACAGCCCATCTAAATGAATTTCAAACAGTCCACGTCTCAGCTAGGAAGATCCACCACAATCCACGGTCATCCCTAAAGGAAACCAAATTTTTTACAGAATTTTTAAAATTTTGTAGCAGAGGAACCACTATTTTGATTTTTGTCAATAAAGAAACCACATAATGTGTATTACACGTACTAAGCATACGATAAAATTTTGTACAAAATGCAGCATAGAATGCGTATTACACTTAAAATTTTGTATTAGAGGAACCACTATTTTGATTTCTGTCAATAAAGAAAACACATAATGTTTTCATTTATTATGTTGTTTTCACGAAAGCATTGATAAAATACCTGCAATAACATAGAACACAGAACAAGAATGCAGTGAAACTTAAGTTACACCTCACGCAGTTCACCTCAATATATCCCAACAACAAAGCTTTAGCTTTCGTGGTGTTGAATACCAAAATAAAAGCAAGTAAATGCTGGCCTGTGCAAAAAGAAAACGACGCCCTTTCCTGGCAAAACTATTCGCGGGAGATAAAATTTGAAAAGTTATGTTAGGGGTACCATTTTTTTATTATTATTAAATTTCATTTTTTTGTTTTTTTTTGGTAAATTAAATTTCTTTTTGTTTTGGTATAGATAGCGAAAACACCCGAGTTTTCTCCTAAGGTTTTTCAATGAAAAGGGGAAGTACCTTGGTAGTGGGAGTCATGTAGGTGGACTAAAGGAAGGAATGAGGGAACCAAAGAAATGCATCAAAAGGAAAGGAAATATTATCCTATTGTGGTCGATGACATGAAGTTAAATAATGTAATAAGCATGGCTTCTAAGGCATTGATTGTGAGGTTTATTTTTAGAACGATGGGGACAATGAGTTTGTTTCAATAGATTCAATTCCACCTATACTAACTGGGACCCTTGGGATGTATTGACTTGTAATGTAAACATTGTGCATATGTGATGTATGATTAATCCTAACGTGGAGCTGAAGGCCAAGGCCCTGCTAGTGAATTCTCAGCCTTGAAGGGATGGTATTTTATGTTGTTCCATCCATGTGCTAGTAGGGCATGGAAATTGTAAAATCATGTATATGATTATAATGCAAATAAAAATACCAAGGGGTTGGCTATGGATGCAACTAAATTAGGGGGATATGTGTATCAACTAGGAAGAGGTGACTAGGGGGTTTTGCGATTGGACCCTAGCTGGCTACCATATGTCATATTCATAACCCCTTTGACTATCCTAGTCGTCATTTAATTCTGTTGTAAGGAAGTGGGTGAGAAAATCAATCCATGAGAGTGATGGAGTAAGGGTAGCCCTGAAATTCGTAAGGCAAGGTATGGGATCGATTTGCTCAACCCATAATCCACTCCATCTCATGGGAATTATGTGTTCTGAATATGTAATTGTTCATGTTTCATTCAGCTGTGCTTATTTGAGTATGCATATGCATCCATGTGTTTTTATGAATTTGTTCAATGATGAATAGGGCCAAGTCTTGTTGAGGCCCAGGAGGTTCAGAATGTTCGGTCATGACTTTGGGGGAGAAATAGAAACCCCTTTTGTGTTCATGTTCCCTCTGTGGGTTAGATGAAGGGAGGAGACATGGCAGAGTGGATTAGAGCTCTTTACAGAGTGGTAAAGAGGTATGGATGAGGATTGGGGAAACACCTTGGTTGGAAGAAGGAAAATTTAGAGTTCTTAGGTTTGGAAGAAGATCATACACTTACATGGGGATCTCTGAGAGATTTCCAATATATGATACCAAGTTTTTCAAAAATGGATTTAGGATGAGAAAGTTATCAGCCTGAGAAGTTGGCAGTAATAGTGCTATATGGTCGACTTCCGACTTTTCGAAATCGCAGTGCAGATTGCGGATTGTGGAAGTTGGAGGTGAAATTATGCGAAGTTGATACCTTTGGATTTCCAACTTCCGACTCCCACATCGTGGATTATATAAGTTGGAGGCGTGATTTGGCAAAGAAGATAATTGGGTGTTCCAACTTTCCTACTCCCGAATCGCAGATTGTGGAATGCGAAAGTTAGAGGCGTATTTATTCGATGTCGTGTATTTGTCATTGCAACATTCCGACTCTTGAGTCGTGGTTTGCGGAAGCCAAAGGTGTGATTATTGAATTGGCATGTTGGGGTTCCGACTTCCGACTTCAACATGCGGATTGTGGACCAAGCTATTGCGCTTGTGCGAAAGTACATAGTTTGGAAGAAAAAAATTTAGCAGGTTGTATTCTAAGGAGCTCCCCCATCACCTCTAAAGGGCACCGAGGGGGTCGGGGACATTACAAATATCCTAGAATAGTGATGGGTGTTTCTTTAAAATATTGTTCATGGATTTGGATACCTCAAAGAATGTTCCTTTAGAGAAGAAGGGATGCGATTCCTTCCTTAATTATGTATAGAGCCTCAAGACCCCTAACTACTATTCAAAACCATCTAATGACATAGACATCCCTACTCAAACACTAAAGATACTCTCAAGAATCCATGTATGTTTGTTCAAGTTTTTCTTCTTGGCCATGGATTCTCAAAAGTTTTTATTTATTTATTAAGGCCCATTTTTTCTCCCTCAAACATGTCTAGGGAACCGAATATCTATACTAGGTTCTCGAAAAATTCTAATGGCATTAATATCCCCACTTATATGAATAATATGATCTTGGGAGGTCATGTGTGGTGATTGTAGGAATTGTTCTTAGCCAAAGATGCCTAGAATTTCCTTTAGGACCTAAGTTGCACTCTTTTTTCCCCAACCATATCCATGGTGTTGGAACCTATAATTAATCTTAAAATTTTCACTGTGCCACAAAAACCCCACTCATAGGCCAAAGATACCGTGGAAAGGTCTATTGTGGTTGTTCAACATATCATTCTTGGCTATATATACCTAGAAGCTTCCTTCAGGTCCTAAGGCCTAGTTTCCATTCCTTAACCATGTCTGTATCCCCAAAACCCATACCTAATGCTCAAAAAATTCTTAACAATTCCCATATTCTGACTATAAGGACAAATATCCCCTCAAGAGGTTAGCTTTGGTGGTTGGAGACATCATTTTTAGACCTTTAATAAGCATGGCTTATAAGGCATTGATTGTGAGGTTTATTTGTAGAAGGATGGGGACAACGAGTTTGTTTCAATGGATTCAAGTGCATGACTAGTAATCAATTTTAGCTTACCACATAAGGGATTTCATTTTCATCTAAGGTTAGATGTTGAGGTTACATCCAAACATAGTATTATTTCTAGTCGGTATCTATTGCATTTATACCTAGGTGGATCTACTGGTTACTTAATCAAATTACTTATATATCATTCAAGGTCCCATGCCAATAATGATACCATAAGGATAAAATAATTGTACTAAATTAGTCTATTTCCATAGACTCTCTTATGATTCTACAAAAGATATTTCCTCTTTATGCTATTAATTGTAACTACTGGCATGATATGACTCATTATTGTTTCTTGCAGCCTTATAACAAAGAGATCTATCATATGCATTCAAACAATTCTGACTCATTATGATCTCTCTTCTTATGGAAATCATATGAGCCAAAATTTGACTGGTGGTATGCCTTACAAATATACTTTCTTAATTGACATATCATTAGGTAACTAGGGATATTAGAATAATGAGAAGAGATATACGGTTAAGTTTAAGGTCCTACTTGAAGAAAACCTAAAAGAACCTATACAAATCAATACATTGGTTAAGGTGCTACATTGGTTAAGGTCCTACTTGGAGAAAACCTAAAATAACCTATATAATCCTTTTAAATATTAAGATTTGTTATCATTACCTCTTCCAACCATATGAAATTCTTATAAAGATAAAAGGAATTTGAACCATTAACCTATGTTTTTTAGACTAGTATTATACCATTGAAACTATTCTCCTAATGAAAATCTAATTACTTGCTAAGATATCCCTCCAGTCGATTTTCAATGATGCCTACCTTACATCTACCACATATCATGCGGTGCCAATCTATAGCCTCCACCTCATTTATGTATTTGCATTGTTCAATGAACCAGTTTAGTGGTGGAAGTGTAATAGTTTTTACAGATGCCTGCATGGGAATTTCTATTTAGGTCATTGGAGAGTCAACAACAGGTGGCATATGAAATTATTGAACCAAGTGATCTCTAATAATGTTATGCCCATTGCACTGCACCTTTGAGTAACTTACTCACTCCCAAGTGAGATTTCTTGAGCTCTAAAGGAAATGAAGTTTCCCATACCTTCCAAGCCATTAAATGAGGGGATTGAAGCCAATTCTAACTCCTAAAAATACATTGATATGTTAAAATGGTGGTGACAAATTTAATATCTTGATCTCCTATCATACTAACAACATATATTAGTTAGTCTAAAGGTTGGGATATCTCCACATTAGAAACATATTTATATTTAACCCATAGAGCCTCCCTACGATGTAAGTTATAAATATCCTTGACAAGCAATAGAATAGAAGCTAGAAATGATTATGCAATAAGTAAAATAAGAATATTATAAGAAACTAGCAACCCCTAGCGCCAACCCCATAACATATTCTATAATAAGGTTTATCCCAAGAGGGTATTCCTATGAGTCTAACAAGTAACAATATTATATTATACCTAGGATTATAGGTTCATGCCGTGGTTATACATACAACGAATTTTCAGGCCCATCTAGACATAAGATGCTATAGATTCATGCATATTCGCTTTTCCGTCTTTTTTAGTTTTTATGCTTTTGAAAAAAAAGGAGTAACAAAGGGGCCGATTTCATCTTGTGGAGGCTGTATTCTTCATTTGTTGGATGAGTTTGGACTGTGTGGGCTATGAAATCGTCTCGAGAGGACACAGTCTTGTTTGTGAGGATGATTTACTTTCTGTTGGGCACATATCCTTACAGTTACACATCTACAGTGATCCCCACGTTTCATTTGGGACAATATCAAGGGTTGTTACAGCCAAAAAGGGAGTTGCAATCCATATTGACACCTACAAGAATCTACTACAGTGTTGTTGGGTACTCTCATTGTAGTGTTCCTTGTTGTTATGACTGTGCATAACATTTCTAGGTAGTGAAGGAGGGCGCTGCAGCATAATAAGAGAGTCTGAGAAGAAGACGATTTGGGTTGTTTTGAGGAGCTGGAATACACCAAAGAAAAATCGAGACACCAAAGAAGGCCAACTCACTTCCATAAATCATTGTGCACGCCCAGGAAGCTGGAGGTTAGTGTTAAAGTACTTTCATATTTGTTTGTCCACCTTAGAACTGCTGTTACAGTCATTATAAACTCAAAGTTATATGAATATGATATTTAGGGTTTATTTTCCTTGTTATTTATGCAAAGATATATCTATTGCATTTATTGTTCACTGTTAGCACTACAAAAATCAATATCTGAAAACCCTTGATATCCAAAACAAATTCTTTCTGCACTGTCTAACTTTCTTCTGCAGTGGAATTCTTTCTGGAATGCGGGAATAGAGTTTCCTCACAACGCTTATTCCCCGCCGTCGATCTCGATCGTTTATCTATCAATTTTGTGGCAATCCTGAGTGTTCGTACAACTTACTTCTTCGCGTAGTGAAATGGATTTCTAATCGTTCGATCAGTGTCCCCACCAAATCAACAATGGATTCCAAAATTTATTTAGCACATTCCATAGAATATCGCGCACATGAAAAGTGTTTCAAGGCTTGCAACTTCTCCCGGCGATATCACTAGTCCAATAAAAGGTAGCGACCCACGTACTAGACCTCATAGATTGGAATCCATACTAGCAGATCACGTCCTAGTCAAGCAATACACAATTAGGCTGTCAACACAGTTACAAACCCTCACGACACCCTTAGTAACCCACATTAGGTCATGGTACCTTCATACACATCTTGGGACCCTTAACAGTCCTCAAGGCACTTTCATCCAGTCACGACAGTCCTAGCAGGCCTAAAACATGTCACAATAGCCCTTGGTAGGCTCAAGATAGGTCATGGTTTTCTCTATAAAGCATTAGCAGAATTTACACATATGAAATTGACGCAAACAGGAAACACAAACTGAATATGAACACTGTGATGAATCTCAGAAACTCAAAAAAATACTTTTCATTAACACTTCCAAGAAATTTTACAAAGCTACAGTCCAAGCACAAAGGCGTAAAAAATTAAACTGGAACCCTTCCTCCTCCGTAGAGGTGACATTTACACCCGAGACGTATCTCAAAACAGGGCATCAAAATCAGTTACATTGCGGGAATAAAACCCGAAAGTAAGTCCTAAATCCTAACAAAATATGACGTAGCAGATGCGTCGTGCCCACAAAACATTTCAGGAAGGCACACTGTGCTGCGCGTGACCAACAAAAAAGGGAAATCTTTACATCTGGGGCTTCGTGGCTCGCTTGATGAAAATGACAACTCCGAGCATATTTTTAATAGACTACGGCTGACTCAGCTGTTGGCAGGCCTTACAGGCTGATGATTGCTCAGTCTATGTATATATTTCCACTGCTGATTTTTAGGGGTGGCCATCTCAAATAGCTCCTTTAGGATAACATCCAGGTCAATCAGGGGGCTATGCCCAATAGCAGAGAGATATGATTTGACAGTCCTAAATCGAGCTAGCAGCTCAAAGTACTTGCTGAGTTTATTGATGATTACCTCTCCCTTTAGCCCACCATGCATACCCTCAAACTTTGCATGGTTTACTCTTGCCTGGTTCAGCAGTTCAACATATTTTCTCTAAGGGATCAACTTCCCCTATGGACCCCAAAACTCAGGCAACCCTTTCTGAAATAGGGGCTGGAACAATTTGTTGAACTTTTCTAGCCCTTGCTGAATAATGTTAATCCTAGTAAGTGCATTCTGAAACATGTTGTTCTTTGTGGTCATCCTCCTTGCTGCCACCAGAACTGATATCCTGTCATTAATCCCTAGGGAAATTAGTTCTTCACTACAGTCTGAGCTCATAACAACAATCGCCTTCTGGGCCTCCTCCCTAGGCCTTTGTGCTAGAATTTCCTACAGGTCTTTACATATTTTGCTTGCTACCATAGCATCCTGTTTATGCTCATCCACCATGAAGAAATGCTTTTCTAATGAGGGAATCTCCTTTATCACTGCATCCCAGAGAAAATGTTTAGCCCCTTGCAGGGGAATTTGACCTATGACCCTTTCCTCAAACCTGGATACCTTCTCTTTAAGTGTCCTAATCTCTTCAACATATTCTTCACTTTCCTCAGTAGTGATCCTGTGCTGGAGCTCTTGATTGGCCTCCTTCAATTGAGTGATTTCCAGGTCCTTCAGGGAAATTTTAGACATATCTTTGATCGCCAGAGAAGTGGGTGATTTGTCCTCAGGGGTGCTATAGTCATTAAATTCATCAATTCTCTTATGCATCTTTTGCTCCTCTTCTTCCCATGTGCGCTTGTCAGCCTCCAACACAGCAAGGTGACCTTTTAGATCCAAAACTTGATGTTGCAATGTCTCAATATCCCCTTGTAATTGCACGGTCTGATGAGGTAGCTGGATGTCTTTCATAGGTGTCTTGCTTTTCTTTTTGTAAGCTTGTATCTTGGCCAGTGAATTAGATGGTAAAATAGGCTACTCTGTTGCCATTGGCTACTCAGAAGCAAGGGGCTGCTGTAAAATGTTCTATGCTATTAGGTCTGCCACTTGGTCATTCAAGAGTTTCACCTGCAGGTTCCAGGCCTTGTTTGTTTCCTTTTCCTGCTTCAATTGGGTCTCCAGTTTAACTACCCTTTGCTAGGACCTGAGATGGGATAACGCCTCCTCATCCAGATCAACACAGATCAAATCACTAACTCCCTTATGGAACACAATCTTATTTGGGATTGAGAACCCATCCATATTGAACTCGACCTTTGAAACTCCTTCCTCATTAGCGATGGCTAGGTTCAAGGAGTTTGTTGTAAGATTCCTGGAAGTAGTGAAAGCGACTTTGCTTCCTGATAGCTTCCTTAGCTTCTTGGACTAATTCTGAGTCTGAGCCTCGGATTGCTCTTTGAGCTTCCCATAGGTGGTCAACATTTTCTTTTGAGTCTTAAATTTCCCTTCAACAACGGAGGAAAAAGAATACTTCTGATAATTGAGTAGAGACTCCTCACCCCCTTTCTTGATTGATTGTGTGGTTCGTGGGGGCTTTCTCTGTGAGTGTGTAGTGGCTATCTTTACAACCACTAGTGGCTGAGAAATCACCATGTGATTTGCAACCTTTCCCCCAAGAGGGTTGACTGAAACAAGCTCCTCCTCTATCACTTTCTTGAGGGAATCAGATTCAAAATTAAACTCCTTCTCCAGGTTGATTACGTACTCCTCTACGTCTATCCTAGGATTCTTGCGAGGGGTTTGTTCATCACATTCCATATCCTCCACCTCTGACTGAGACATTCTGCTACTAACATCACCATTTGGGGGAAAGGGAGTAGCTGCGACCATACCTTGCACTTCTTTAGAATCCTGAATTTTCTCTGCAGGAGTCCAATCAAAATCATAGGCAAGGAAATTTGCATCTTGGGACAAGTCAGGGATCATGGAGTGAATAAAGACTGACCTATGCACCTTGACCCACCTCTGGGAAATGATCCCCTTAGGATCGTAAGTCTATGCATGAGTCACCTGAAACTTCATGGACTTCAAAACTTTCTCCACCATTTGTAATGCTGTTGGCTTCTTCACAATGAAGGGCCCTAAATTAATAGGGTATTTGATCCAAGAGTTCTTCCCGTGAGCAGTAAAATGCTCCTCATCAGTATAAATACTCTACCTAATCAATTATAGCGCAAATACTAAGGGAGTTAGGTAAACTGGTAGCATGAAAGGGGAGGCCGAAAAACCATTTACCCTGATAATTGAATACTTATGCATCAGGAACCAATCTCCAATACCCTCTTGCTGCAAGGCAGCCTTCATGTCTTCTGATATCCTCTTTTCTTTAGGGTTGAATAGTCTGGAGATGCCGAGGACAATTATATCAATGAACAGGGTGTAAGACTAGTCCTAGATCTTCTGGAGAGACCGGGGCCAGTATTTGAACACCTCTGGATCCATGTCCTCAAGGGTCTGGCGATTGGAACTGACTATGATGGAAAATAGATACACCTAGTATCTAAAGTGCTTATCCAAATCAAACTTCTCAAGCTGAGAATTGATTTCTCCGGCCAAGAAATCATCAAACTTAATTCCTGCATCAGATTGACTCAGGGAAAGGAGAATGCCTAGCATTACTTCAAAGACCATGATATCGCTATCAAGACCTAGGATTTGACTCAAGAGGGAGATGGTTGATACGACAAGATTTATGAACAATTCGGAGGAGAGTGGGGTGATAAGGGTATATGAGGGAAATGGGGTCATCAAAATGGTCTCGAACAATTTATTCTTGGATTTTAGGTCGGATTTCCTCGAACACCTGCAAAACCTCTGATTCGGTGAAGGGGATCAGGGCTTGACATTGGGCTTCAGAGAGACCCAGGGAAGCCTTGATAGTTTCTCATGTAATTCTACAAATGACATGGGAGTGGGTATCATCTAAGATGGCCTTCCCAGTGGCGGAATATTTGGAGGCTACCCTTTGGAAAATATCTGGGAAATGGGGCAATTGTTCTAATGTGAACCTTATTAGGGATGACTTTAAATTTACCAACAGTTCCGACTGGTCTCCGGAAGGTGACAACAAAGCGTTCTGGGCATCACTGACACTGGATAACCGCAAATGAGGATCATAAGCGTCGTAAACTCGATCGCATATGATCTCCTCAAACGTGACAAGGCTTTTTACAGACGAGGCCATGGAGGAACTGTCTATTGGATGAATTACAGAACATAAAAGGGTTGATAAACGATGAGCGAGTACCTGGTGGTGACAGTCGACACTTCTGGAGGTTGCATTTTTATCCCTCTAACTCGTGCTTGGAAGACGTCGGATTTGCAGTGTGGTGTGAGTATTAAGGGACTGTTAATGTCAAGCTCTTTAGCCTTATAAACCATTGCGCTTCGTAAACGTGACCTTTGTACCTCCAATATTTGAGCGCAATATCCAATGGGGAGGGGCCCACCAGATTTCGCAAATTTGTTTTTTATCTTCAGAGTTATATTAATGGGTTAAAATCTTAAATATCTTGTCTTTAATATAAAACTAAAATATTATGTAATTGATGTTTGGATTTGGTTATTATAAGGTGGAAGCTTGTATGGTGTAATATATTGTTGTCATGTGCTGGTAAATTCTATTTTGGAAAGCATATGGGTGTACTACATGAATATTTCTAACCGTATATTGGAAGGAAGTTTTTGAGGCCAACTCTTGAGCAGCCAATTCGAGAAATTGGGTTGGTTTTATTTTCAAATGTCCAAAAAGAGGGATTGGATAGATTTGAAAACGAGGTATACTTTTATATTTGATTCTTCAATATGATATTTTATAACATACGTCTTCATTGTAATTTGTAGTGGTTTTTTATTACATGATGTGCAAATTGGTTCTATGTAGGATGTCCAAGGAATATCAAGTCGAGGTTCAAGAATTTATAGAGTTTTCAAAAAGGCATTCAGAGGATAATAACACCACAAGATGCCCTTGTAAAAATGTTGCAATGTTGCAGTATTGATGTTTCAGGAAGTACAAAACCAGTAGATGATTCATGGTATAACAAGTTCATATAAAACATGGTTTTTCCATGGACAGAGAGTTCCTACTCAGGACTATATATTTGACAAGAGAAAGAAATGCCACACAACATAGATGCATGATTTGACTCCAGAAATTACACATGGTGATGAACACATAGTCAGACATCAATATGATAATCAGAATGATGAATTTGCAACATTGCTTACAAATGATACTAAAGTTCCTTAGAATGCCGATCATAGTGAGGCAACCATGGTTGATTATCATATGGTTGAAATAGTGAATGATGCTTATCAATATTATAATGAAAATCCAGATGTGAATTGTGAAAATGGCCAAGCAGAATCAATGGAAGAAAAAAATGATATCAATCAATATCTAAAGTTAATTGAAGATGCGAAGCCACCATTGTACCCAGGTTGCACTAGTTTCACTAAGCTATCGGCCATTGTGAAATTGTATAACCTTAAAGTGAGAAATGGATGGTCTGATGCAAGTTTCATCCAATTGTTGAAGTTGTAAAGAGAAATGCTTCCAACAGTAAATACACTTCCAGAATCTACATATGTTGCAAAAAGTTTGATTAAATCATTGGGGTTGGACTATGAAATGATACATGCATGCCACAATGATTGCATTTTATATTGGGGAAAATATGAAAAAATAAATGAATGCCCAACATGTGGCGAATCAAGATGGAAGGTTGATGCTTGTTCTGAAAAGGTGCGTATTGGTGTCCCAGCCAAAGTGTTGAGGTATTTCCCTATAGTGCAGAGGTTGAAGAGAATGTACAGGTATGATTTTGAACTCTTATAATTCCATTATATCAAACACCTTCATGTACTACCAACCTACTAGAAAATCATCTTCTTTAATCTACTAAGTAGTGCAATGCATATATGATTCTTTATGTTTTTGTTACAACTCTACATATATTTCACAGAAAATGAGGTGGCATCATGAGAATGCAAGTAAGGATGGAATAATGTGCCACCTAGTTGATAGCCCGACATGGAAAACTATATATTCTAAATGGATTGATTTTTCCAACGATCCTCGCAATGTACGACTTGCAATGGCAGTGGATGGATTTAATCCTTTTGGAAACTCGAGTAGTAGTCACAGTGTATGTCCAGTAGTACTAGTCACATATAACCTTCCACCATGGTTATGCATGAAAATGAGCTTTTGTTTGTTGTCATTGTTAATACCTGGTCCCAAGAAACCAGGAAATGACATAGATGTTTATTTGGAACCATTGGTAAATGCACTAAAACTAACATGGGATGAAGGGGAAAGGACATACGATGCTCATTCAAGGTCATTCTTTAATATGAAGGCTATATTGATGTGGGTAATCCATGATTTTCCTGCTTATGACAATATGGTTGGTTGCATGACTAAAGGGTTTTGCGCATGCCCTATATGTGGAAGGAACATAGATTCAATGTATCTCAAATTTAGTAGGAAGTGTGTGTACATGGGACAGGAGATATCTTCCAATAAATCATAAGTATTGTTCACAAAAAGGACCATTTAATGGGAAGTCTGATAATCTCATTGCACCTACAATTGTACAAGTGTCAGATATTTTTACAGAAAGAGAAGGTAGGGAAGAGAAATGGGGAAAGAGTAAAAGTACAAAAAAAAAGAGAAATTTTTAAAAAGGTGAAAATTCGAAGACTGACGTGTGGAAGAAAAGGTCAATTCTATTCAATTTACCATATTGGGAGGTATGTGCACACATTAACTTAAGTCCTAAAATGTACAATGCTTGAAGGATTTCATTATGTTTAATATGAATATATTGTTTAATTTTTCTTTGATGTTATAATTCATTGATTTTTTTATACGGTTGGATGCAGAAACTCCTAGTGTGTCACATTTTAGATTTAATGCACATAGAAAAAAATGTATGCGAAAGTATTTTTGGAACCTTTCTGGATATAAAAGATAAATAAAAGGATGGGAAAAATTCTCGTGATGACTTACAACAGTTGGGTATAAGGAGGTCCCTATGGCAACAACAAAAAGGCAAAATAATATTTCTTCCACCCAAACCACACACTCTTTTAAAAAAGGAGAAAGAGATTCTTTGTCGTGTTTTGTTCATGTTAAAAGTTCCAGATGGATATAGTTCAAACCCTAGAAATCATGTATCTATGAAATATCTCAAGCTTCATAGTATGAAAGCACATGATTGCCATGTTCTCATGCAACAAATCCTTCCAGTAGCATTGCGCCATGTGCTACCAAAAGTAGTTCGAAACACTATTTGTAGGCTTTGCTTCATTTATAGGTGAATTTGTGCAAAAATGGTGGATCCAACAGATCTTGATAACTTACAAGATGATGTTGGGGGAACTTTGTGCTTACTCGAAAAATATTCCCCCCCTTCATTCTTTGATATAATGATACATTTGACTGTACAATTGGTGCAAGAGCTACATTATTGTGGACCAGTTGCATATTGATGGATGTACCCTTTTGAAAGGTCAGTTAAAGTTTATTAAGTGCAAATCCACATAAATTCTAGCATTTTATGTGCATATAATAATAATTCATTACTAGCAACTCTTTAGTCATACTTTTGATTTCTCTACAAATTATGTGTTTTTTTCTAGGAACATGAAAGTTTTCAAAAGTTATGTGAAAAATAAGAATAGGCCCGAAGGCTGCATAGCTGAAAACTACACTGTGGAGGAATCCATAAAATTTTGTGTTGGATATGTTGAAGGTATGGATTATATTGAAAGCATGCATAGTAGAAATGGAGCTTGGGACGATGAAGAAGGAGAGGTTGGGCAATATGGGAAGGCATTATCTATTGGAACTTCTATTGAATTAGATAAAACTAGTTTGTTACAAGCCCACAGATGGGTCTTGCACAACATAGATAAAATTCAACCTTTGATAGAGTAAGTAATAAGCACATACTTATGAAATCATTTTTTATTATAATATATCACAATTTTTTCATAAATTGTTTATCGACATTACTTGAAAATAGGATGCACTGACAGAAATTGCCAATAGTAACATCCAAGCCCAAAAAGATGAAGTCTTACTACAAAAGCTCCACAACCAACAATTTAGTGATTGGTGAAGAAAATAGGTAATGATATGTTCTTCATATTAGATTTAATTGAACTTCGTTGATCAAGACTATTATGATGTATGAAGGTGAGATTCTTTTAATATATTTTGAAATTGCATGGTTTTCTAACGACATTTAAAAATTTACAGGTGGAAGGAAAAAAAAATATTTTTGATACCCTTAAATGGTTGGCATGTGGACCAAGGAAATATGCAACTAAGTATGATGGCTACTTAATCAATGGGTGTATATTTCATGTTAAAAGCATAGAAAATGTCAGGGCCACCCAAAATAGTGGTGTGTGCATAGATGCACAAGCATTAATGAGATCAAGTGCAAAGGATAAAAACCCTATACATCAAACGACAACATATTATGGAGTGATTCAAGAAATAATGTTATTGGACTAATATTTGGTGCAATATCCATTGTTAAGATGTGATTGGATAGATGTACACAAGAAGAATGGAATGAAAGTTGATGAAATTGGTTTCACCATGGTGAATATGAAGAGATGCTCGAGTAAGGATAGACTGGAAGATGATCCATTTATTCTAGCATCACAAGCGAAACAAGTATTTTATGTACAAGATCTGGTAGAGAATGACCGGTGTGTAGTTTTGACATGCCCTTCGAAGTGATCAAGAAATTGTAATAGATATGAATTGTAGTATGCAGATTTACCAAGTGTTGCAGATTTTGAAGGGAGGAAATGCAAAGAGGATGAAGCTATAGGTGATGGTGCCATGGATTATGTTTGACAAGATTGTGAAGGCACATGGTTGGATGTTGTTCAGTAAGTAGCATGCATGATTTATTTATCAGTTCTCATTTAAGTTGTATCTGTGAAAATTTATATCTTAGATTATTACTTGGATTTACCTTTCATGCATATATTTTTTGTCTTGCTAATGTTTATGCATGGATCTTATCTGTTTTATTGTGTTATGTAACTTTCATTTATTTTTACAGTAGATAGATTGGGTGTGGGGAATTGAGAGTGATGTGAGGGGGAAGGGAGGGGCCATATGAGCTTCAACCTTCACGTGGTTGGCCCTGTTTAGTAGAGAATAAGATATTCTTGAAACCAAGAGAAGCTCATTCAGGTATTTTCATTTCTTTTTTTTAGAATTTCATATATGTTATGGCTTTTTTTACATATCTATCAGTCACTTATATGAAAATAGCATTTTGTGATGATATATGCAGGTCTTCGCAATGGAAAGCAATATAATGAAAATTTGTATCGTTCTCTAATTCATATTTGTAAGTTATCACCATAATGAATTTGTCAATAAGATATCTTATTGTCGCTTCATTGATTATAACGTGTTGATTTCTTCATTGTAAGTACAATTGTACTTGTCTATTTTATGAAGTGATTTTATTCGAAGCATGAGAGATAATAACAACATGAATTTAACAATGGAAGAAAAAAATTCACATGAGAAGGGAGATAAATAGACTATAAGACTAATGACACAGGAATCTCTGGTAAATCACTGCTTGGCGTTGTCCAAATTTTATTAAACAGTAACTCAAAATGCTTGACAAATTACACACAGTTCCAACAAAAATGTTCAACCCTTCTTCACTTGATTACATTGTATTTATAGGTTTTATGAGCCTCGGGATCGACATGATCTGAACATACAATAGTTACAACTTCCTAGTGACACCTAACATGGGCATATTCACCACTACAACCTCAAGATAGAGTTGGAAAAAAATGGCCTAACTTCCTTTAACATTTACTAGTCATTTTTACTACATGACCACCGACTCTAACAAAAAGACAAAATGAACTGGTGGCTGCTCCCACTAGATGTCTTCTCCCACTAATTGGTTGCTTCCATTAGCTTTGAATCCTTCATGCACCTAGTTTTATTTTCCCTTTACAATATTTTTCGATTGACTTCCACTGCTCGGATGTGGGAAGATCTAGGGTGGTGAGCTCTTTGAGCAATACTCTCATTTCAGTGTGCTCCCTGTATGAGTAGCTTGTGTGGAGTGTTTGAGCTTTCTTGAAGGACGAGGCTATCTCAAAGTCTCTTGTCAATTTCTCGGCCACTATCTTTCCTGTCAGAGGTTGATCCATACCTACAAAACCCTCCTGGTCCATCTTGCAATCCCATAGTTTAGCTTTATATTCCTCTTTCACTCGCATGGTTCCATCCTCTTCCTAAAACATGGGCAAAGCCTTCTTAAACAAAGGATCAAATGCTTCTTTGAAGAAATTGACCTGGTTATCCAGGATATCTATCCCTAATTGAGTGATATTTACCTGTTGGTGCTTGTTGATTACCCTCTTATCCCATATGATTGTGGCCACCCTGTCCTTGATATTGGCTTCTTGTTAATGAGACACCAGTCGACAGGGGTTCCACTCACTATCGACACATATCGTAGTCTCCCTGGCCACTGGCCCAGACAGGTTTTATCCCACCCAGAAACACTTGTAGAGCAGATGAGGTCTCACCCGAGGCATCCAGGAAGAGCAGACAGAACCATGTTTCCGCCGAATGAAGGAGGATTGTTGTGGCTATAATACTTAAACTTATTGAATAACCAGGATAGAGATTTCTAAGCATTGAACATGGTAATTAAATCAATATTCAACCAAGACATTCATCATTGCAACAACAGTAATTGTAAAACAAGTATCGCATCAAAGAAGCATGACATTATTTGTATAGTGCAACATCACATTACCATAATTGAATATATTGAACACAGAGATTGTACCAAAATAGCTTCATCATATTATCATTGTCGACCCAGATACAATGCCTCTGCAAAAACTAGATCCCCGCAATGACTCTTGACATCAAAACATACTCGGAAGACATACAACCAACAACAGAGCTTTGCATAATATCTCCATCATTCGATGATCCCCCTCAACACTTACAATTCTTATCTATATATAGGCTTCTGCCTTACAACTCTTGTCCACTTTCTAACAACTTGTTTACCGACACTATGGACAAATGACTCAATATATAACTAACTTAGTCCAAAAACGACCAAAAACCCACATTCTGCGGTATATCTGACTCAACAGTAGATAATATGTGGTCCAAATGACCCAAAACCCACAATCCATGGTACAATTGACCCACACATGCATAAAATAATCTTCCGCTTGTCATCTTTCGTGCCATCTTTTGCCTTGTCGCAACATTGAAGATGTTGTGATAACACTTTACCAAACCGCCTGCCAACAGGCCCCCAACACAATCTTGTGGCTTGCCCTCGAGCCACGTCAACTGGAGACGATGTACTTCATCATTTTGACTTTGAAGTCCTCATACGGTTGTTCAACTGTCCACACCACCTCCTGGGATTCCATAGTGGCTGACTAACTGTCGATCACGTCTTCGGCAGATGGGTGATTTGTAAGCTTTGCCACTACCTGCTGTCGACATTTCTGCACTGCCTGCAGAGCTTTACTATCTTGCATCATGAATTTGCCGTCGCTGTCCTAGAAATCCTCTAACTGTGTTGCGTGCATCTTCTGTCACTCCTCCACCTTGGCGACACATTATTGCAAATCGTTTAGCTCCCGAGACTTAGCAACTTGGTCCAATGGTGGCATAGTGCACATTGCCACTTTCAATGTGGCCAACTGTCCCTCAGCTTCCTGCCAATACTTAGTCAGTTGTTCAACCTACTCGTCATGAACAATGTGGCCAAAAAATTGTACAGTGTCATCCGTGAGCCTGGTTTCCTGCGTCTCCAGCTCCTCCATCTAAGCGGCAACTTCCTCAATTTCCCTTCTTCATTCATCAAATTTATCCCGAGGCGTAACCGGATTCATCTAGTCCTTCAACGCCTGGTTTTCCCGTTGCAACTAAATAATGGAAGCCCCCAGTCGTTGCACCCGGTGGAGCACGTCCACCTCTTCAGTGGGTTTCGACACATGTTGATAAGCTTCCGTGATCTCCCGGTCAACCCATACACTGTCATCCCACATACGATCCTTCTCCGCAATAAGGAAATTGTGTTCCTTTTTTAGGGCTTTGATTTCACGTGCCTTCTTAGTCCATTCTCCCTTGATGTGTGCTTCGAGGTCATCCATAGACTGCCATGCGAAGGAGCCCTGGCGGTCAATTCTTCGATAGTGCACTTCGCATCAGTGTCACTCACCTATAGTCATACACACATACCACTGATCTGCCACAGTCGGTCTATCTTTTCCTTGTTGGTAGTATCCTGCATAGTGGTCAACCCTTCTGCAGGCAAGGAATTCACATTAATGGTCACCGTTTTCAGTTGCTGCAGCACAACGTTGGTAGCTTCGTCTTTAGTCACAATCGCAATCGGGGGAATCTCCACATTCCTCACCCGCGACTCAGTGCTGATTGTGCCAAAAAATGGTACCGCTGCTTCCTCTGGTGCCTTTCTGGAAGCCATTTCATACATAGACTCTAACCAAGCGGTGATCGCATGGAACCCTTCATCCACTTTCCTTGACATCTTGTCCGCTTCCGCAGAGGATACAATATTGAGCGCTATGAGCAGGCAGCCCAACTGTGCCTTGGCTGGAAAGGACAACCCGCTGATCGTTGCATGCTCCTTTTTCAATTAGGTTTCTTCAAGGGCCCGGTCACTATCATCCGATATCGTTTTGGTCGATTCTTGCCCTGAGTCATGGTGACCTTGCTGGTCCTGGGCCGATGCCTGATCATCTGGGCCCAACGCTGGGCCACCAGTTTCTATCTCTACTAAACTCATAGGTTGTTGCCATGCCTCCGACCACTCATTCACAGTATCCTCTAAATCTTCGGAAATCACCTTATACGAGGTCTGCAACCATTTTCGATCAGGATCACGGTGGGCTTGTATATGTAGTGTATTTGGCCGAATTGCAAACGCCATGACTGGTCTGAACCACACTGCAGTTTCTTCAGATATTCGCGGGACTTTTGTTACCGCAGCACAAAGCATCTCCTAAAACAACCAAAAATGCAATTGGCAATCCTAGAGTCTCTCTAGATCCCGTACATACCACAGATTCTGATATCGCGCACCCCACCGTTCTGCTACAGCTGGAATGTCCATGCCCTGGTATGTGTTGGGCTCTTTCCATGCAACAAAGGAAATCAACAACAACAACCAACTATATGTCAAGGCACCCTTTACCGATTGGACCGCCACAACATCCTCCATTAATTGATTCAAGAGAAATAGAGACCAGTTCATTTGGACTCCTTCTGCACATTGCTCTGTGCATGCAACAATCCCCGAGTTGCACTGGTTTGGTCGACCACCCCTAACCACCTTGCAGGATAGGATCTTAATGCCCATGAGTACTACCTAATCATTGCAACTATTGGTGTGATACCCACACCCATCCATTTCTAATCCATATTTATGTGCCAATTGCAACGCTTTCTTTTTGTCATTTGCCTTTCCTTGGATGAATTGCGACGGATCAACTCCATTTTTAGGCAAGCCGGTTATGTGTGAAATCAAATCGATGGTGATTGGGATTTCTATGTCTAGCCACAACGAACCACCATGAAAGCACGCAAGGATCTGCTTCACGCATGCATTAACTTCCAGCAGTCGCCCAAAATGTGGAATGTTATTAAGCCCTAACAAACCGACCTGCTTCAATCATCGTGCGCAGTCTTATACAGTCATCGTCAGGGAAAGGTGTGTCTCAGGCACATATGGGGTGGATGCAATGTCGGGGTAGGCCACCATATCGTGGTCGTCGTAACGCAGGTGCATTAACGACAGCCCAATATCCACAGAGCACTCCATTCCAGCCGGGAGCACTGGGATCTTTACACCATACTTATATTTCGGGTTTATCTTGTGTGGGGTGGCATCCGACCAAATGGGAGGGATATACCCAAGGATGTCACTGGATGACAGTCCCGCCCATGGGGTAGACTCGTGAATGCAGTGACTGGACTACCCCACCTATTCCTGAGCTTCTCCCACCATCGCAACGAAGGAACGAAGCACCCTCTTATTCTATGGGGAATCAGAGTGCTGACCCCCCCGTCGCCTCTTAGCGATGACTGATGCTCCCACTAACATATTTGCAACTTCGGCTCCAAGATCAACGGCTCTGGATGACACAACTTCTTGCTCAACAACCACCAGGATGAAGGGAGACTCCACTTCATTTCTAATATCAACTATCTCCAGTTTGGCTGGCATACCTCACAGCGCTTATAACTAATAGATGGTTCGACCTAACACCACTCTGCAAATTCAACAGAACCTTGCCCAACACATTACCAAGTTTATGCCAATACTCGTCGGCTCTGCACAGGCACTTATTAACAAAAATCTTGGTGCTTTCCAACCAACTCCTACCCAGTTTTATATCATCCATCCGAATCCTCTGTAATCATCACGAAATCATGCATTAATTCAACCAAAATACTGTATTAATGACGCAAATCCGCAGTCGATCTTGCTAGCCAATCGGCCGGTTACGCCATTAATGCCCATCATTCGAACACGCACCGTTAATTAACTGTTTAAATTTTGGTATTTATTGTTAATTTGACCTGGTTGTAAAGCTGGCAGTTGTCACGGGACGCTCTTCACTTGCGACACAAGCCCTCCTGCTTGCGCATTTATTTCTCTGTCGGTGCGCCATCCTGCCACCGATCATCCTGCAACACACATTTTTTTTTTCATGCGACTTAGGCATCACGCTGTTCCAATCGTGACTGATAGGGATTCAACCTATGACCATTCACCAGTTTTGGGAGCATCACCCCATCTAGCTGTTGTAGCTGAACCGTTCCCCCTGAAGTAATACTATTGATGCGATACAGACCAAGCCAATGCATCTGCAACTTCCCTGGATGTTTCATAAACTTGCTATTGTACAATAGCACCAAGTCACCTTGCTGAAACTATTTGTTTTTTATGTGTCGATCATGCCATGCCTTCTGGCGATCCTTCTCGACCCCCTGGTGGAACCCAGCGATGAAATGATCTTCCTCCAATTTCACCAACTGCTCTAGACGTTCATCTAGTGCCGCTACATCATACAGGCCTATTGCAGCCGCGATGTGCAAACTCAGGACAATATAATCCATGGGCATAATTGCTTCTTGTCCATATACTAACCTGAATGGTGTTTGACCTATCAACCTTTTACACGTGGTGTGATAGGCCCACAATACCGTTGGGATTTTTAGATCCCAGTCGTCGCGGTTCGTATTGCACACCTTTGTCAGTGCATGCTCCAATACCTTGTTGAATGCTTCCACCATGCCATTTTCTTATGGATGATATGGTGTGCTATTTTTGTGCTTTATCTACAGTTCCTCCGTCAATGCACTGATGGTGCGATTTAGAATGTGGCTGCCTTGGTCACTTAGCAGTATCTTGGGGCAGCTAAAATGAGTGATGATGTTATTAAACAAAACTTGTGTCACCGTTGCTGCGAAACAATCAACTACTGGTGTCGCCTCTGCCCATCAACTCAAATACTCTGTCACTGTGATAATGTAGCACGCACCCATGTACTTCCCTAGTGGATTGATCAGTCCTACAAAATCCACTACCCATTTGTCGAATGGCTGCAATGTCAACTGGGGCATGAGTGGCATCTCATCGTGTTGGGATAGTTTGACATTTTGCTGACAGACATCACAAGATGCAGCACTTTCCTAGTGGTCTCCCTACTGCCATAGCATCCTCCGGCTACTCCTCCATGCGCTTCTGCTAATATTTGCGCTTGCACATGAAGCAAGACACACCTGTGCAATATTTCATCGGCACCCATTTTGTATAACTCTCCTGCGATTAGCTGGAAGTCTGCAACTTGACTACCAACTGATTCTTAATACTGGTGGTGAACTCGTCGGGTGTAGTACCTGTTGTCAGAAACTGAATGATTTCTATAAAGTAGCCATCTGTAACCTCAACTCGAAACAGTTGAGCATCTGGTAAACCATCGTCAATGTTGGTCGGCTCTTCTCTTGTATAGATCCATAAGAGATGATTAGGACTGGCATTCAACCGGCCGAGCTTCACAATGACTTCAAAATCGAACTCCTGAAAAAGAAGTAGCAAGTGGCATATCTTCCCCCCCAACCCAAGCTTATTGACTAGGTATTTCAACGCAGAATGGTCAATGAACATTTTAAAGTACCCACCCAACAAATAGTGTCTGAACTTCTGCAGTGCATAGACCATTGCCAGACCTTCCCTCTCAGTAGTAGTGTAATTCCTTTTGGCGGAGGACAACTTCCGACTGGCAAAAGAAATAGGATGATCAAGATCTCCTTCTCTTGGTTGAGTCAATATGACACCCAATGCAATCGATTAGGCATCAACATGGACATGGAATTCCTTACTCTAGTCCAGAAATACCAATATCGATGCCGACACTATCTTCGCCTTTAGTATTTCAAAGCTAGCCTAACATTCTGGGCTCCACTAGAATGCCGCATTCTTCTTCAACAACTTCTCCATAGGGGCAGTAATCACAGTATAACCCCTGATGAACTTGCCATAATACCCCGTGTGTCCCAGTGTTGCCCATAACTGCTTAACAATAGTCGGTGGTGTCAAACTCATAATAAGTGCAATCTTTGCTGGGTCAACCAACAATCCTTGCTTACACACAATATGACCCAACAGTATGCCAAACGGTGTAGCGAAGATAAACGTCTTTAAGCTCAATGATATCTTATGCTCTCGGCATCGCTCCAGCATCAACCGTAGATTCGCCAGATGATCGTGGACCAACCCATAGATTGTCCAATCAGCCATGTATACCTGTAAAAAATTCTGAATGAAATATTTGAATTCAAGAACAACAACCCGCGAAAATATCGCAGGTGCATTCTTCAAGCCAAACGACATCACGGTGTACTGAAAGCAGCCCCATTCGGTAACAAAAATTGTCTTATGGCGGTCTTCTTTGGCAATGCGGATCTGATGGTAGCCAGAGAACCCATCTGTGAAAGAGTACATCTCCTGGCCACCCACACCTTCGAGCACTTTGTCGGTAAATGGGGTCATGCAATCATGCATCATTCAACTTTCGTAAATCCACACAGATGTGCACCTCCCCAGTTTTCTTGTCCTACACCACCATAGGGCTGATCCATTCGGACTCTTGACTGGTTCAATGATACCAACATCCAGCATTTGATCAAGTTCTTCCTTGACCCTCTCCTTATGTCGTGGATTTAGCCGATAGGGTCGTTGTCGGACTGGATTAGCATCTAGTTTTAATGGAATCTTCATCTCCCCTAAATCTCCCAAAATCCCCTTCATGTCAGAAAATTTTGTCGGAAAGACATCCTGAAACTCATGGAGCATATCATTGACCTTGCTGATCAGCTCATCATCCTAGTAATCCCTGACATTTGTGAACTTCAGAGTGTCCTCTGTCCCAATGTTAATCTTGCGGATTTTCAACGGCTGACTGATAGGATCGCTTGGCGCATCAGGTGGTACCACAACATGACTTCCTTTGGATTCTAGGATATTCACATTCCGCAGATCATCACCATTTTCTGGCCTACCACTGATATTGAAGCATTCCATGAGAGACTGCATCTGGCAATGTGCATGTTTATCCGCAGGATAGGCCACCGGGACAACCTGCAGAATTACATCACGGATGAGCTGTAATGCATTATTGACCTCGGGATCAGCATCCGCAAAACTGAATGTATGGGTAAAACACATGGTGAGCAACAACCAAGAAGAAATTTCCCCTCGCAACTCAGCTGCAGTATACCATAAGTGTAGCATCTCATCCAAAGTATGGATAAAAGCATGGAACCACTCATCTTTTGGTTTTGATACCCATAACCACTAAGACTCCATCAAATGACCACCAGAGTCATCCCGAGCATCATACTTCCCAGTGTGGTAGACCTCGGTATCGCCAAAGCATACCATCATCAATCGTCTGCATTTTGACAATCAATCAATTGATGCCTTGTGTGTTTCCCACCAGCGTGCTGGAGAAGCCTTCAATGCTTCGTTCAACGCCCGCAATCGGTGAGGTCCAGAAACTCTTTCTTCGAACTCCATCAGAAATTCAGATAAGCCAAGAAACCCTTCATATGTTGGTAGTGTAACCGTTTCGATACGGCATACTGACTGTGTAAACAACCCGCACTTACAGAGCGATACCTTGTGCAAGCAGTTCTACCAATATTCTAGCGCATCATCAGAGTCGGAGGACGCAGAGCTGTCGCAGTTCCATCCCATCTCGCTGTTGGCAGTCAGATGTATATAATATTCAGAAATGTTGAATGCATGGTTCCATCCACTGGGATCGTCATCCTTTACTGGCTCTATGTAGCGGCATCCTTCAGCCGGATCCAACAAGGTGATAACTCCGAGATCGCAATTTTCAAAAGTCATCATCCGTCGCTTGAAGTTGATTACAGCTCCACTATCATTATCCCATCCAATCCCTAGTAGTGCTAGATAAGAGCTTCCGCGCTCGACTACTTCTATTACATCAAAGTCAGCATATGTTTTCAGTCCCTCAATGTCCACTACCATTCGTGGAACTGTCCCAATTGGTGTTACTTTAGCGTGATTAGCTAATCAGAGCTATATAGGAGACCAACTCAATGGGGGGCTCCCCATCTTCTGCCAAGCTTTCTTGGTAAAGATGTTGACATCCGAACCACGGTCCAGAATAATCGAATCAACATCGTAGTCGCCAATTTGAATATTCATCCGCATCTCTTACCCGTCTTCCATCGATGGAGGGAATTAAACTCGATCTCTTGTCGATCCTGGGCCATTCGTCGCAAAAAGTCTTCAATCGCAGCAAGAGCATTGGGATCTCTTGCCAGGGACAAACAATGTTCCAAAAATGCTCGAATCATGCTGGACCGTTGTGACGGCCCGACCTCCGAAGTAGCATCAAAAGTAGAGGGCATGTCATACACAACAACTTTACCTCGGTCATTTTCTAGTGCATGTTGTGTTTGAAGAAACGTCTCCTGCTCCTCATAAATGTCAAATGCTACCTTCTTTTATCCGGCTAACCTGATCATTGAGCTATCTGCTCCAGTTGTCTTTCCACCATGAGTGACGAGAGCAACAGAAGCATCTTGTGGTCTTGGCTCTGTAGAAATTGTCGCAATGTTTGCACCCTGGGTCTGGTTTGGCAACCGATTCCCGAGTGGGTTCACATTTTGATTATGAGTCTACCGCATATTCCTGTTCTACACTGGTTGCTTCACTTGGTTCTGGACATGTGACTGTGCGTGGGGCTAGGTCTGCAACTGGGGATTATTTCCTTCTTTCCATCATGCAATCAACTATGGACAATTCTCAACCGTGTGATCGTTAACAAAGTAGAACATACACTGGTTCTGTTATAGTGGACAGTCTCGCAGGTAGTGTCCCCATACCGCATAGTGATAGCATTCAACAGGTCCGCGACCACCTCGTCCTCCACCATGACCAAATACACTTCCATGGCCTCCCCGATATCCTCCCTAGAATCCTCCCTGCTGTTGGTACTGTGGTTGATTAAACTGTTGTTGCACTGGTGCCGGTTGCATTCCTTGTCCTTGTGGGGCATACTACGGTTGCTGTACATACTGTGGCTATGGTGCAGCCATCTGCATCGGAGCATATTGCAGCATGAACTGTGGCGGTTGCTGCTGCTGCAATACAAACTGCATCTGCGGTTGAGGTAGTGGCTAGGCTACCTATGGTTGCGGATGTTGTACGACATGCAAGTCATCCTTTACATAGAATGCATCACACATTCTTTCTTGTAGCAACCCATATGCACGAAAATCCTTATCGTCGTGACCCACCAATTTGTAGAATTTACAATAGAGATTCCTCGGGGTGGTGACCATTTTATGCATATATGGGCAATTGTCATGACTGTGCGCATACACCTGGAAGACGTGACACCACAACATGCTACCACCATTCAATGGATTTGGCGCTCCTGAAACCAAATAATTGTAGAAGTTTGGGCAATTGTCCTTCGTATGCCCTTCTCCTCGACATCACGTACACCAGAAATCTTCGTGCTGCTTCTTGCCCTTTTTCAAATCTTGCAGCTGTATAGTTAAGTTAGCAAGCTGTGTTTGTATCTGTGACATCCCGGCTACAGTTTCTCCAATCGACGACACCTCCAACCACATTGCAATCTCCGGAGCTTCACTGGGCATCGAGATGTTTTGTTGCATCAATGGTAGCCAAATATGTGGTAGCAGTGCCGCGATGAACCATTCTTTATGTTGGATGGTGCTCATATCAACACTAACCTTTTCCATCAGTGTCTTGAATCGCTGGTCAAAATACTATACCGTCTCATTGGAATACTGCTTAATTTCTTTCAATTCTGTAATAAATTGAGCCTCAGACTTGGGTTTTCTAAATTCGGCAATTAGCCCATCCCGAATCTCATCCAATGATTTCTCTGGGGCTCCTGTAGGGACTAGAACAAACTTCATAAACCAATATAATGCATGACCTCGCAGAGTCATCGCTAACTGTCCTTTTTTAGCAGCATCATCGGTGCTCTGTTTTATGGTCCAAACCGCCGCTTCACACAAAAACCAATACTATTTTGGGTTGTCTGTCCCACTCCCGTGGAACAACGGTAACTTAGCATCATCATCCACCATTATGGGCTTCCTTCCTCCTTTCACTGTACTACTACCAATTAACTTCTGTGGGATTGACGAACTTGGCGGTGTCGAAGTGGTATTTCTTGCTATCTGGGAGATAGTGAGTGAAGGTGTGGGTACGTTGGTGTTGGGGTTTTGTCCTGCCTATATCCTGGGCATAGCTTATTTTTTCTTGTCAGGACTGTGAGGTTGCTTTGTTCCGTGTGGTCTTCCTTCACGATCTTTCGGTTCGATCGCAGTAGGACCTTCTCCTGTCCTCTACCTCTTTTCCTGTCGGAACCTCGCTCCTCCCCTCGTAAGACCACTTTCTTCCTTGGCTTCACTCATAGTCTCATCATGACTTGCACCCATATACCCCTTAACATTCCATATACCACCCCCCAATTGTCGTGGTACCCATGGCCTCCTCCCACCAGGATGTCTACTGATCAAGATGCATCTTCAATATACCCTTTTCGCAAATAAGCATCTTGATCGACAGTTGAAGCGACAGTAAAAACCTGCCCCAAGGTTTGCGGAAAAAATATATTTCAGCTTCACTATAGGACTTCTGAGTATCAACCGTGAACTCTGTGATATAGCCCTCTAGGATGCTATCGAACCACACTTCGACAGCCCGTGATGCTTTATTATTAACTTCCTGCAGTTCCTAAATCAATTCGGGCGTCCTGATTGTCAGTTCACCACCTTGGAAGTTCTTTTGGAATGTCAAATTTGTCGACCATTCAAACAATAGGACTGGGAACTCATAGAAGAACCATTCGTGTGAACCATTGTGAATGTATCTATCTACCGGATGTCCTACTATCAGACGAGTGTTTCGGCTTTCCTCTTCAGCAAATTCCTTCAACTTCTGATCAAACCATTCTTGGATCTCCGGTTTCGTTGGGTGCCACAACATATCCTCCTTTCACTCCGTACATGGTCCCGACAACGGAACCATTTGTTTGTGCGATAACAATCGATAGGGGTTCGACTCACTGTGGAAACATACTGCAGTCTCCCTGGCCACCGGCCCGGACAGGTTTTATCTCGCCCAACAACACCTGCAGAGCAGATGAGGTCTCACCCAAGGCATCCAGGAAGAGCAGACAGAACCATGTTTCCGCCGAATGAAGGAGGACTGTTGCAGCTATAATACGTAAACTTATTGCATAAATGGGACAGATATTTCTAAGCATTGAACATGGTAATTAAAGAAATATTCAACCAAGACATTCATCATTGCAACGACAGTAATTGTAAAAAAAGTATCGCATCAAAGAAGCATGACATTATTTGTATAGTGCAACATCACATTACCATAACTGAATAGATTGAACACAGAGATTGTACAAAAATAGCTTCATCATATTATCATTGTCGACCTAGATACAATGCCTCTGCAAAAACTAGATCCCCACAATGACTTTTGACATCAAAACATACCCGGAAGACATACAACCAACAATAGAGCTTCGCATAATATCTCCAGCATTTGATGATCCCCCTCAAAACTTACAATTCTTATCTATATATAGGATTTTGCCTTACAAATCTTGTCCACTTTCTAACAACTTGTTTACTGACACTATGGACAAATGACTCAATGTCTAACTGACCTAGTCTAAAAACGACCAAAAATCCGCATTCTGCGGTATAATTGACTCAACAGTACATAATATGTGGTCCAAATGACCCAAAACCCACAATCCACGGTACAATTGACCCACACATGCATAAAATAATCTTGTGCTTGTCACCTTTTGCGCCATCTTCTGTCTTGTCGCAGCATCTTCAATGCTGCGATAACACTTTACCAACCCACCTGCCAACACTGCTTGAGCCTGGTCTTCAGACATACCATTCAGAAATTCTACTGCATTTTGGGAATAATCCATGGGCTTCTTGTTCAACTTTTGATTGGCCACTATTACAGGCTTCTTTTCCAGCTTAACTACAACCTCCTTATCTAATATGTAGTCCAGATAGGGTCTTAGGTATTCTTCCTGCACAATGATATCATCCCAGATGATCTTCTTAGCTTCTTGCAGAGCACTCTGCCCTACAACATGCTGCTTCAACCTGTCAAGATCATCTTGCATCCCCTGGTACTTGGTTTCCCAAGCCTCCCTTTCCTTTTCTGTAGTGTCTTTTAGGGATTTTAGATTGGCAACTTGCTTTTCTAATCTGGTCACTTCAACATCCTCTAGACTGGCCTTGGCTATTTTCCCTACGATGGGAAAATATCCAGACTCTACTAAGGGTGTGACCCTCTCCTCCACTTATTTCTCTTTCTCTTTTTCCTTCACTTTCTTCTCCAGCTCTTCAAACTGGGATTTCAATACTTTCTCACTAGCTTCTACAATGGACATGTCAAACTGCAACTTCTTTTCTTTCTCCCCAAACTCTACTAGCAGGGCTTTATAGTCAGTCAATTCACCTTGTAAATTTTCTTTTTCCTCCTCTAGTTCTCTTATTTCAAATGCATTCACCGATTGGGCAACAGGGATTTTTAATTTCTTCTCTAGAGACAAGATGTCCTGATCTTTCTCATTTAGCATCTCCTATGTGCTTTTTCTTTTGTCTTCGTCAGTCTTAGTGGCTAACAATTGTGCTTCATGCTTCTTCACCTGTGCCTTTAAAGACTTGTTCTCTACCTTCTCCAATCTCAGCTGATTCTAAACCTTAGATTTATTTGCTTTCACCTTTGACAGATCCAAGGAAGCCTTCAATAGTTTATTATAGATGAACTCACCTGTCTCATGTAAATTGATTACATCAGGAACTGGGATATCCTCTACCTTGAATTTTAATTCAGTGGCTTTATTTTTGGTGTCTAGGGAAAGGCTTAAAGTATTCTAGGCGAGGTTTCTGCTTGCCACCAAGGCCACATCTTTCTTGGAGATTTTTCTCACTTTGGCATACAATTCGGCTTGTACTGCAATGTTATCAGGGTTCTCTTCATACTCTTCTAGCAGTTCGACCCTACTTATGCTCAGTGTTGTAGGTCCCTTGGGTGCTTTTCCAAATACATGCTCTTTAACCTCAAAAGATGGTACTATGAACCTGACCTGCTTCTTTTTAGGCTGATCTGCATGTATCTTCACTAATTGTTGATCAACCTCTTCCACTTTCTGCCTCTTTGAGGCTCTTTCAGTATAACTATCTATATCCATGGGCCCTCTTCTCTCCATCTTGCTGGGTTTTTCTGAAACGATTGTGAGGGGCATGGATGCTGGTACTACCGGGGTTTGACTAGGTGAGATAGGTACTGATGATGTGTCTCCTAGAAAAATGAGTGCCAAAGATGGGGAGACTTCTGGTGGGTCAATATCCATCTGTCCCTTATCAATGTATTCCAACAAATTTGCTTTTTCTGCCAAGCCTGTCAACTCAAAGTGCTCATATCCCTTCCTATTCGTCTCCTTTCTCCTTTCAGAAATTATATGATGGGGGTCATAGTTCATTGCATCCTTGGATGGGAACCCTAGGTTACCCATCACTCTTTCAATGCTTGGAAGGGCCGTTCTATTTTTTACAATGAAGGAACCCAAGGTCCAGGGGAAATTGATATCAGATGTCTTCTTGTCATCTAAGAAATGTTCACACTCTACTTTCAACTTCTTCCTTATGAATTCTAAATTGAGCACTCTGGGGTTAAGAAGGAAGGGAGCACATATGGGGCATGTGAAAAACCATAAACTCGGATTATTGTTCCATGCTTTAGTAAAAACCAATCCCCAACCCTCTTGTCCATGGATGGCTGCAGTAAATCCCTCATCTTTGGTAGCACCATAGGTAGCTTCTTCTGGAAAAAGATGAAATAAACCTCTGCCATTAGGTCATTCATGAAAGTTTTGAAGCCTGAGTCCATTTACTTTGTGAGCCGCAACTATGGTACTTGTAAGTTTTCCTCAGTTGCATCCAGGAACATTTTTAACAGGTAGGATTGGAACCTAAAAGCCCCGGTTTTAGGGAACTCAATGAGCTGGGAATGGATGTTGTCTGCTAGGGCTTTATCAAATTTCAGGCATGCACGCTGGGTGGGTGAATTTGGGTTTGCAGGCTCAATGGGACATGTGCTCAGGACAAACATTAGACTGATCGGGGGTTCTGTTATGTATTGGTCAGTATCTATCCCCAAGAATTGATCTATCATGGAGATGACACACTTGGATTTTTCTTTAAACATTTCGGCCTCACCAGGGAAAATTGAGATTGGAAAGAGGTATTGGGTCGGAGGGATGCATAGTAAAAACTTTGTTTAAGGTCAGTTGGGGCATGCATGAAAAACAGGATTAGGGATTCCATTTGGTAACTCTAGGATTTCTGACAGAACTCTTGGGGGATGGCAAGGGCCTTCCTAACAGTCCGGGCATTCACATATCATAGGATTTTAGATTTTGAGGTATCCATGACTGCCTTCCGTTCTGGGGAATAATGGACGGCACACCAATCTATGAATGATGGGAAACTGGGGGTCTGGCTGGTGGTGAATAGGTGGAAAAAAGAATGGAAAACCTTTTGGACATACACCTACTTGGATCTTATAACTTCTAACCTCTCCTTATTCGTCTCCAGGGAACTGTTTATTAACATGGTATCATAGACATCATAGTCCTTGTCTTCTAGCAGGTTGATTATTTTTGAAAGTACGAAACCTGGGGGTTCTACAACTTCAGCCATTTAAATAAAATTGGGTGGATGCATATGGCCTTCCTGGTTAATTGACTGCTGGTGGAGCTTCTAAGCTTTTGTTTGGGTGGTTGATTCTGCACGATTCGCTCAATTGACAGGTGGGATGTGAATCTTCGTGCAGGTGGGAATTTTATATAAAAAAATTTCCATATCGCCCTAACAATTACGCTAGTGATAAAAACACGTCATCCGTCTATTCATGTTGTCAATCCTCAGACGTAGATCTTTCCACCCCTTACTTTCCAACACCCTCTGTGGCCTCTAACTCCACCACACGTCACCTTGACAGCACCTTTGATCTTCAAAAATATCCCCAACCGTTGATCTAATCCCCCATGGATCTCGACCGTCTGAAGATGCGGCCCTCTACCGGGTTCGCAAATGTAGAGCCCGATGATTTTTGCACAAGTAATATTTGCGAACAACCTTTGAACCGTAGATCTTCCTCTCGCGAGATCTGATCCATCGGAAGGTGTGGAACTTTAACAAAAGTTCACAAATTTGCATCGCAACCCTTTTCATGCATGTTCAAATTGCGAACATATTTATGACCATTGATTTGTGGGTGAACTAGAGTCTGATTGGCCTTCTGGTTATAATATGGAGGTCGTGCATAAGCTAATGGTGCTTTCCCATAACACTGCGGTGGACATGAGGGTCCATGAGTGTGGTGGGTGTGCATCACTGGAGCATACGAAGTTGTAGCTCCAGAATGAGATGTAGCCCTGGAAAGGTCTGGGGAGTTGTTTGTACTCATCATGGTAAAATGTTTGTTTTGTGCCATAACTTGGCCAATGATACCGTCGGCGGCATGGGATGCCCCCGGTGTGTCATTCTGAGATGGATCTCCATTCGGGGGGTCAGGTAATATTGTGTATAAATAGCCAGACTAGGCATATTCATGTCGAACTGTTGATATTTTAAAATGACTTCTTCTTCCGACTAGGGTCGTTCAGAAGCTACATCCTTGGCTATGAGAGGAAGGAGTGATTTTAGGAACCAATCCAGGAAGATACGGTCATCTAGCTTGATCTTGCAGAGACTACGGAATTTACGCCACTCATGGATATGATCTGTGATATGGGTGGCCGTCTTCTATCTACAAGATAGTAGGATTTCTACTCCTGCATTATAACGTACAGGTAGTTGAAAGAACTGTAGGAAATTTGAGGTGAGGGATGTAAACATGGGGTGTGTCCCATGTGGTTGCTCAATATACCATTTGGCTGCCGAGCTAGTGAAAGTTATTTGTAAAAGTCAGAGTCGAATAGAATCATTGACTATGGAGTTTGAGGAACACCATAGGTGTTGCTTGGTTTTTCAACCAAGCATGTGCAAGGATGCACTTGCTAACTAGTAGCAGTAGTCTCAATAAAAGTATGTAAAAACTAATTTAACCAAATCTAACATTAACATGTGTAAAATAAATAAAAAACTAAATTTAAGAACATAAGCAATAAGATCTATGGAAAAACAATAACTTGAAAAATATTTTATTTTGTATTACCTCAAATGGTGAGGATGATGGGTGTTGAGAAACTCCAAGGTTGAGAAGCTCCAATATCCAATGGTCCTTTCTTCTCCAAAGCTTCAATGGGGATCTTCAAACTCGAAATGGGAGGCAATGGCTCTCAAAGGGAATTTGGCCGCATAAGGATAGGATGAAATGTGGATGTACAGTGAAAAGCCCCTATCACCTTTTTATAGTTTTTGGTGATGGGGAATACCATTATGGTTTTAAGGAAACCAATGGTATTAACCAACATGGTTTAGGTCTCTTTTTCTCTCTTTTTCTTTTTTTGAATATTTTTTTATATTTTTATTCCCTTTTAATATTTTTTGGGAATTTTGGACCCTTTTTTAGGGTTTTTTGGGTTTTTTTTTGATGAAAAATACATATTTTGAGGGGGAAAAAGGTGTATTGTAGTCTTTTTGGTGACCTTTTGAAGGTTTTAGAGGCTCAAATGGTGGAAAAAGTGGACAAATGAGTCATGTGAATAAAGGAATGAGCTAGTGAGCACTTTTTGGGTGTTAACAGATTGCCCCCTGATGTGTGAGGGAAGGAGCTCATCATATGGCCGATAGACATCATAGTTCGTGTGTCTTTTCTCTGGTGTTTGGAGAATAGAAGAGACCGATTGGAGACTGGAACAATGACCCCTTGGAAGATGCAAAAACTGAAAAAATACATGGCCTCAAAACGAATGAGGAATAATCTTTGATTATGGACGAGGCGGGCATACCCATGCTCGTATCAAGACATGTACATAACAATTAGGCCCAAGAAGGGGGAACTAAATAATACATAAAAATATATTGGTACATCATAATGGTCTAGAGGGGACACAATGTTGGGGCATACTAATGGTCATACCATGACTGATCTCAATAACTGATACATTGGAAAAGAGCAACAACCATTCTGATTAAGGTGTCAGAAGGGTTGATGAACTGCTAAATCTGAAGGTGTCCAACATCTATAGGGACTCAATGACTGTGAGTCAACTTCTGAGGAGTATATGTAACTGTATACTCGAGGGAGTATAAAACTGGGGTACATCTGCAAATTGTTGCCAAGTACAACCTGGATATCCATAGAAATGTGTAACTGGTTGTTTCCTTTATCCGACTCTCAAATGTGGTAGAGTCAGGTGACATCTGGGGTATTCAACAAATAATCGAAAGGACCGATACCCTGTATGAGTCTCAATGATGCGATTAAGGTGTTGAAGTCGAGGATGTGAGAAACAATCATTTGGAGAGGCACTGAGGACTCCTTTTGAAATGATACGTAGGTACTCATCACAAATGGTGACGAGTCCAAGGCACAGGGACCTCTGGGTCTATCCTCTGGAATAGATTTGGTTGGCATCGATAGAGGGAGACCAGAAACTACCAAGGCAATGATGTTTCCTTGATAGGAGCGCGAGGTGTATAACTTAAGTGTGGTAGTACTGATGGTAGGACTGACATACTGTGGGGATGAGGAATAACTGGGGTCATATAATGGGTAGACTCAAACTTTCTTTGTTCAGAGCATGATGACATGGTTGACCTGGCAGCATAGGAAACTGACTTTTAGGTGTGGGGATTGTGGCTTATCACGGGTATGTATTGCTGACTGGAGTGACTCTAGGGGGACAAGTTGATTGATGTTATTGGTAGACTCTCAGAGTGACATACTGCAGAATACTCTGAACAAAGGCGACCATAATGGGGAAGCTGCCATACGAGTAGACATGATCTATTGTGGCGCTGAAAAGCACTGTTGGGTCCTTTTTTGTAGTTTTAATGAGCTCCAAGAAGGGATAAAAGTTTGCTCTAAAATGGTACTGTCCTGTGGATTTATGCGAGCCCAGCCCTATTCATGTTCGTGAGTGCTTTCATTTTTAAGGAGTCTAAAAATGCTAAGAAAACTCTGAATTGGTGGAGGAGTACCGTCCTATGGATTTGTACGAGCCCAAGATAGTAATTGCTTATTGTTTGCTTTCAATTTTAGAGACTCTGAAAGCGATAAGTAGACTCCATTGGTGTTATTTTTCGTATGTTAGTCTCCAAGGCCCAAAAAAGCATAAAATGATGCAAATGGAGAACTCTTCTAGCCAATGTGACTAGAGTATTCCTTTTTCGTAATTAGTCTACAAGGTCCAGAAAAGGGGTAAACTTATACCAGGTAGACGCCCTTTCAAATGCTTTTAGTGAGCATGAAAGGAAGCAAGATTGCTTGCCGATCTTTTCATTGTTTTAGGAGTCAGAAAAGAGCTTAACAGAAACTCCCTAAGTGCCTTTTTCGTAAAAGAATGGGTCGGCCCGAAAAAGGGGTAAAATTATACCGAAAAAAAAGGTTATCGGTGAGAGTGAGGAATGATCTCGAGCATCATCATGAGCGTGAAAAACTGAATCCGACGATACAAGACTTGTAAAAACAGACCACAGCCGATGTGGCACGCAAACCAAGGCGATGAGGGGCATTTTGGAGAAATGCCCAAAACCTACAGGGGTGAGAGCGAGAAATGATCTCAAGCATCATCATGAGCACGGAAAACTGAATCTGGTGATATAAAACTCATCAAAAATAGACCACGGCTGATGTGGCACGCAAATCGAGGCGACGAGGGGCATGGAAAAAATGCTCAAAACATTTGGTGGTAAGAGCAAGAAATGGTCTCAAGCATCATCACGAGTGCGGAAAATTCAATCCATCAATATAAGACTTGTCAAAAATGGACCATGGCCGATGTGGCACGCAAATCAAGGCAACAAGGGGCATGGGAAAAATGATCGAAAAAGGGACCTGGTGGAATCGAGAAAAGGAGTGGACTATCATGAAGTTCTTGTTGTGCTGATTCTAACGGTACCAACAGTTTGAAAAACAGATGTCGTATGATGCCGAAATGGTTGATTGAAAATGGTCAAATTTCTATAAATAGCGAGTGGGCCCAATGTGACAGGTGTGATTTTCACAGAGTAATTGAGTTGGTCAGAGCATTTTCTTGATTTGTGGGAGATTGGACCGTTGGTTTTTCATTCTACGAGTTTCAAGTAAGCCTATGTGCCTTAGCCTTTCAAATTATTTCCTTTCTGGTTAGCGTCGGGGCCCCGGAGGCAGCATAATTCCACGTTGGCTTCCCAACGTGGAATATTGCGGGTTTCGACTCATTTTCCATGATGCACATCGTAGGTATGGGCTTGATAGCTGCGATGTGCATCACGAATGTGGGTCCAACCGTCGTGATGTTCATTGTGGCTGTGAGGGCTAGTAGTTGCGATGTTCATCGCGGTTGTGGAGCTTACAGCCGTGATGCCCATTGCGACTGTGGGGATGATACCCACAATGTTCATCGCGGCTAAGAGCCCGAAAGTCGTGATGGGTATTTTGGGGAAAAAAAAATTCCTTTGTTTTTTGGTAGGATGTTGAGGAGGCTACTGGTGTCGTGGAGGGAGAGGGAGATTGATGTGGAGCTGATGGGCAGGATTCGATATGACCCGAATGTGCGGGAGGCCTTGGCATTGGGTGGACTACTAAAGTTTGCTTGGATTCCTATTATGTGTTCAGTCAGATATCTGCTGAACAAGTTGGTGGAATTTTGGGTCCTGGAGGAGGTGGCTTTCATGGTGCAAGGTGAGCGACTAGAGGTCACCTTGATCGATGTGTACTTTCTTACTGGCTTGCCCCATTTGAATGAGATAGGGTAGCTGCAGCCAAGGATTCCGGCTGGTATGGATATTGAGCATCTACTAGAGAGATTCTGCTTTCCGGGAGCCCGTATGCAGAACAACGCATTGAGTGTCTCTGATCCACGGGAGCTAGAGATGTAGGTGGTGGCGACTTGTGTTTTGCGGGTTCTTAGTGCACAGGCACCCCATCGTTTGTCTGGGGGGAAAACGATGATGGTAGACAGTGTCTTGAGGGGCACCTATTTTGCTTGGGGGCAGATGTTTTTGGCCTATGTTTGGCAAGAGCTGAACAAGGTTAGTCAGGAGGGAGGAGATTTCAACTATGCTTCTTTCCTCTATTGTTTCTTTTTTGAGCGGGTACCTACCTTCGGCCACGTGTGCCGGTTCGGGATGGGTTGAGGAGTGAGCCGCGGATGGTGCGGTGGGGGGAGATGATGCCCTGGGGTGGTGGTGGTATCCGATGGTTCTTCTCGTTGGAGATGTATGACCAGTGGGAGCAGGTGCCCGTTGGTTTTGATTATTATCCGTATGCTGGTATGGAATTCCGGGGAGACCCTGAGATGCCTCGAGCTCAGGGACAGGCTTGGTGGTTGGACGGTACGTCTTTGTTTTTTGTTTCTCTATTATATCATGGTTAGATGTTTTTGTTATGAGTATAGCTTGAGATGTTTTATATGATACTAACTTGATTCACTGTGGGTTTTTTACAGATGTTGGTCCGAGGCCACCAGTGGATCATATAGGATGTTGGGGACGGATGGTGGTGGTGGTACCTCCGCCGGTAGCAACACAGCCGCCTCGTGCATGAGGATTTTTTCTCCCATGAGATGACGCCCTAGAGGATGTATGCGATACCTTAGAGGGGCTTCTAGTGGGTGCACCAAAGGAGGGTTGGAGGGATCTAGATCGGCCTACTATCGAGTGTTGTTTCGATGCTCCCCGTGAGTGGCGGTCGATCCTACTGAGAGTAGCCGTGGTGATGGTCGAGCGGAGAGATCGGGATTAGTATTATCCAGAGGATCCATATGAGGAGGAGCCATAGGATCTCGTTGATCGTGATGATTAGGTGATCTTATACCTGCCCCCAAATGCTGATGAGCATATGGGGATGTATTTTGTTGATACACATTTTGTACGGCTAGTGTACCTTTTGTATATTTGGGTGTGTGAGTATTTTGATCACAGAAGATCTAGGAGCTATGGAGAACCTCACAAAATCGAATTAATTTGCAAATACAGTGGAAAAACTTGAAAAAGATGATAATTTTACACACAATGTATGCTGAAACCTTTGATTAACTGACTGTCTAACATGTGAAAATGTTAGTAACAGGTTTTTATTACATCCATGAGAAAATCGAGAGCATTAGGTGGCTCAAGCTGAGTGTACAAGTCATCAATGCCAAATTGGCCTCAATCCCCCCTAGGTGGGTCCAACTCAATCCCAATCACCCCAAACAGCCACGAATTCTGGTGTGGAGGTGGCTGAAGCATGCTGGGTCATTAATTAGCTCAAGGCAGGCGTGGGTGAGCAAGTAGAGGAGGTTTGGGGGCCCAAGGGAGCATTAAATGCTCCAAATCTAGCCAAAAAAGGGCAAAAATCCACCCTAGCGCCCTTGGTCAACTAAAATTCCCCAAAACAAGGAGAGAGGGCGCACCAGCAATAAATGAGGGCGCACTTGTGGACAAAACTGGAGGCTGGGTGAACTGGTTTGCTTGGAAGTGGGTGTGAACACTCTCAAAAGTGGGTTTTTGACCAACTATAGTCACTTAATCCAAAACATGGTTTAATTAAGCACATGGGCAATTAAAAATTTATGGATTATGGTACTAAGTGTGGTTACTGTTCTAACACCCCCCCTTAACCATAACTTTGTACATCTCATGAAAGATAAGTGGGAGGCCTTGGCAACAAAGGCTCAAGTCACCTCAATACAAACAGAAATTTTATTTGTCCATATGAACCGAGGAAAAGAAGTAAAACCTCATGGGATAAAAACTTCCCTCAAAAATGGACATGGGGCTGAACCTGCAATTAAATTGCAGCAATCACCATCCATCACTCACTCCAAGCAAAGCTCTCAAGTGAGTGAAGGTCTTCTCAGTAAAGCACTTGGTGAAAATGTCTGCAGTTTGCTCGGTGGATGGGCAATACTGCAATGAAATCACCCTGTCATGCACCAAGCCCCGAATGTAATGCATGTGGATCTCAATGTGCTTTGTTCTTTGCCTCTGTACTGGATCAGTAGATATCTTGATGGCACTTTGATTATCCACCCAAATATTGGTTGGAGAATCAATAGCAACACCAAACTCCCGAAGAATGCCTTGCAACCAAACACACTGTGTGGCTGCATTCACTGCTGCCCTGTACTTGGCCTCTGCTGATGAAAGAGAAATTGTATGCTGTTTCTTGCTTGACCAGCAAATAGGACCTTCAGCAAACATAAACACAAAACCTGAAGTGGACTTTCTATCGATGGGATCTCCCGCCCAATCGGAATCAGAAAATCCAGCTAGTTGAAGTGAAGAACCAGCTGCATAGTGTACCCCAAAGTTCTTTGTTCCTTGGACATAATGAAGGATCCTTTTGTCTGCCTTCCAATGGATCTCATGTGGCTGCTGCATATACCTTGCTACAGCACTTACAGCATAAGACAAATCAGGTCTTGTATGTGTAAGATACAACAAACTTCCGACTAGCTGCCTGTAGAGAGTACAATCCACCAATGGAGAGTCTTCAAATTCACCTAGTTTTATGCCTGAAAGGAATGGGCACTTGGCTGCCTTACATTCAGCCATTTTAAACTTGAATAACAGGTCTGAAGCATACTTAGATTGACTCAGCAATATACCTCTCTCAGATTGCTCAATTTCCAAACCCAAAAATTGCCTTAGCAATCCTAGGTCGCTCATGGCAAATTCACTGTGCAAAGAAGCTTTAATTGAGCCAATTTGTTTGGTGCAGCTCCCTGTAATTAAGAGATCATCAACATACAGTACAATGACCTGCAAATTACCATCACAATGCTGCAAGTAAACATTTGGATCAGACTTGCATCGACATAAACCAATTGAGAGCAAAAAAGCATCCATTTTGGCATACCAAGCCCTGGGGGCTTGCTTGAGTCCATAGAGTGATTTCTTCAACCTGCATACAAGTGTGGGATCCTCTTGGAATCCTTCAGGCTGCTGCATATATATCTCTTCCTGTAGCTCACCATGCAAGAATGCACTTTTGACATCCATGTGGTGAACTTCCCAACCTTTACTAGCTGCCATGGCTAGAGCTAGTCTAATTGAATCCATCTTTGCAACCGGTGCAAAGGTCTCTGTATAATCCACACCATGGATTTGTTTGTAGCCCTTAGCCACTAACCTAGCCTTATACTTCAGATCAGAACCATCAGCAACAGGTTTGGTTCGAAAAATCCACTTACATTGCACAAGTTTCCTCTTGGGAGGAAGAGGCACCAAATCCCATGTTTTGTTCTCTTGGAGAGACTGGAATTCTTCTTGCATTGCTGCTCTCCACCTTGGATCATTATGAGCTTCCTGATATGATGTTGGATCAGATCCAATCATCATATAACAGTGATCAGCAAGTTCACTCTCATTAGCAAAGGAAGCATTGATTGTTTGAGATCTAGTCTTCCTAGGCTCTTGGGGATTGCCTGCCAATTCACCTGCAGCTTCTATGATTTTTTCAGCCCACTTGGGCCTTGATGGTGACTCATGTACAGAAATGTCATATTCAGCCATGTCATCTTCAGCAATATCAGAAAAATCAGAGGTAGAATCATCACTAATCTCATTAAGGTGTGGAGGAGAGGAGCTTTCCCCCGGTGCAAGCTCAAAATCTGGAATTGGTTCTTCTTCGAATTGCACACTTCTCTCAATGAAAGTTTTGAGTGTGGATGTGTCAAAGAGCTTATATCCCTTTGTGTCCTCACCATATCCAACCATGATACATTCCCTGCTCTGTGGCTCCAAAGCCTTCCTCTTTTCTGATGGAATTCGAGCCCATGCTCTAGACCCAAAAATCCTGAAATTTGACACATTTGGTTTTTGGCCAAACCATGACTCATAGGGGGTTTTTCCTTTTACTGATTTGTGAAAGGCTCTGTTCTGAATATGAGCAGCACAATTGATGGCTTCAGCCCATAGCTTAGGGCTTAGATCCCTAGCTTCAATCATGCAAGTAGCCATCTCCTTGAGAGATCTATTTTTCCTCTCTGCCACACCATTTTGCTGAGGTGTGTAGGGGATTGAATGTTGCATTTGGATGCCACATTCCTCACAAAGGTGATGAATGTTGTTATTCACATATTCCTTTCCATTATCAGTCCTAAGGATCTTTATCTTATGACCACTATGGTTCTCCACTAGGGCTTTCCAAATCTTCAATTTCTCAAACACTTCTGACTTCAATTTAAGGAAGTAAACCCAGCAGAATCGAGAGTAGTCATCTATGAATGTAAGTACATACCTTGATCCACCATATGATGGAGTGGGAAGAGGACCAATGAGGTCTGAATGTACCAATACAAGTGGTTGAGTGGCTCTCCTTGCCATTCCCTTCTCATAGCTGCGCTCGGGATGCTTTCCAACTACACACCCAATGCATGCACCATTTGATGATCTGATTTCTGGAAGCCCTTCCACCATCTCGTCCTTGTGCAATTGCTGGAGATATTTGTAGTTCATGTGGCCAAATATTTCATGCCACAACTTGGAGGTCTCGTTGGCATGAGAGACAAGAGCATGGTCACTATAATTTGGAATGAAATTTGAGAATTTGTACATTCTCTCATCATGATCTGCATACCCTACAGCCACAACTTGATTTGAAGAGATTTCTGAGATTTCTACCAAATCTAGAGTGAAAGTCACTCTCTTGGCTTCTCCTGTATGGGTCATTTGATAGACTAATAGAAAATTTGCAGCCAATGAAGGTACATAGAGCACATCACTGAAATAGCCATGCTCCATGTCAATCCTACCAATCCCCTTGGTCTGGATTTCTGAATCATCTCCCATTCGAACTGTTGGGCCACCATTCGAATGCATAGAGGAGAAGAGCTCTCTGGATGAAACCATATGTCTGGAAGCTCCTGAATCAATGATAAAGGATGAGGGATTCGAAGTACCTTCTACCAAAGCATGACACTTCTCCTTATTGTCAGGGTTTGAGGTGCTCTCCTTCTTCCTTGCGCCCTCAGGGACTGGGATGTTGTTCTTCTCCAGCAGCTGCGCCATTGAGTCAATGGTTTTCTTCATACATGAGCTCTCTGGATGCCATCCCCTATGACAATAGGTGCATTTGGTCTTTTCCTTTCCCTTCTTGTCCTTCTCCTTTGACAGATTCGAACCCCCATCTGCAGACTTGGTCTTGTCAAACTTCCTCTTCTCTTGCTGCTTCGAATTCTTGGCTTTCTGCTTTCCTTTGCTTGCATTTGAAACACCCATTGCCAATGCTTGGTCCTTTGATTTTATGGTGCCCATCTGAACTAGTTTATCCTGCTCCTGAGTGAGACACTCCATGAAGGTGGCTAGTGATGGCATTTGCCAATTTCGAAGGGTCATTTTGGCTGAGTGAAATGTGCTAACAAATACTGAAAACTCTGGGCCTAGCTTCGAAAGGATGGACAGAATCAGTTGTTCCTCCTTCTTAACAATTCCACATTGTTGCAGTTGAAGCACCAGTGACTTGAATTTCGTGAAGAACTCCTGGATGGTTTCAAAATGCGCTGGGCTCAAGCTAATGAGCTCGTTTTCAAGCTGGTGGCCTCTCAGTTCATCAGTTTTCCCAAAGAGTGATTCTAGCTTCACCCATACTTCATTGGGGGTTGTCAAACTGTCTGTATGAAACAAGAGTTCCCTTGAAATGCTCAGGCATAGCAATCCATAAGCTTCATCAAGTCGATTGTAGTACTTTGCTTTCTCCACAGCAGAATTTGGCTCCACTTCTGTGCCCATGGTCACTCTATAGAGACCCTTAGATCTCAGCTTGATGACCATATCAGCCTTCCAATCGAAAAAATTGAAGGGTGTGAGCAACATTTGGTTTGCTTCCATGACTGCTGTGTTAATGGTGAGAAAACTACTGAAACACCTGCAAAAAACACTCAATTTTTATCTGGAAATCCTCTCTAGAATGCAGTTCAACGCTCAATATTGACCTGCAACTCACTAACTCCACGATGGCTCTGATACCATGTGAGTATTTTGATCACAGAAGATCTAGGAGCTATGGAGAACCTCACAAAATCGAATTAATTTGCAAATACAGTGGAAAAACTTGAAAAAGATGATAATTTTACACACAATGTATGCTGAAACCTTTGATTAACTGACTGTCTAACATGTGAAAATGTTAGTAACAGGTTTTTATTACATCCATGAGAAAATCGAGAGCATTAGGTGGCTCAAGCTAAGTGTACAAGTCATCAATGCCAAATTGGCCTCAATCCCCCCTAGGTGGGTCCAACTCAATCCCAATCACCCCAAACAGCCACGAATTCTGGTGTGGAGGTGGCTGAAGCATGCTGGGTCATTAATTAGCTCAAGGCAGGTGTGGGTGAGCAAGTAGAGGAGGTTTGGGGGCCCAAGGGAGCATTAAATGCTCCAAATCTAGCCAAAAAGGGGCAAAAATCCACCCTAGCGCCCTTGGTCAACTAAAATTCCCCAAAACAAGGAGAGAGGGCGCACCAGCAATAAATGAGGGCGCACTTGTGGACAAAACTGGAGGCTGGGTGAACTGGTTTGCTTGGAAGTGGGTGTGAACACTCTCAAAAGTGGGTTTTTGACCAACTATAGTCACTTAATCCAAAACATGGTTTAATTAAGCACATGGGAAATTAAAAATTTATGGATTATGGTACTAAGTGTGGTTACTGTTCTAACAGGGTGCTGAGAGCACCGCTGACATTATGACTCTTAGGATGATATATATATATATATATATATATATGTTTTGGTATATAGTCATGTATGCACGTGGATGCACATCTTGTCTTTTCGTTTACATTTTGTTGCACGTAGATGCAATTGTAGTTTGTTTGTTTGCCCATGGAGGCATGTTTGATGCACGTGGATGCAAAGTTATGATTTTGTACGCCCGTGGAGGCATATCTTATGCACATGGATGCAATGTTTTGATGATTTTATAATTCCTATGTGATGCATGTTGTGATGTCCTACATGTTTTGGTTGACGTGCCAATCTAGAATGTTGTTGGCCATTTGGTCTGCAACAGTGTTATGATTTCTTGGGATATGAGTGAAAGAGATGGATTCAAAATGTCGAATCATTTGTTTTGTGCGCAGGAATTTTCTAAATAGACAGGGATCGCGTACTTGGTAACAGTTGTTGAGCTGGGAAACAAGGAGCTGAGAGTCTAGAAAAACACGAAGGTGACTTATTCCCATTTGGAGAGCAGCGGTGAGGAGACTGGTCACAGCATCGTACTCAGCTTGGTTGTTTGTGGCAGCACCTATGCACACTCCGTCGAGGTGGATCAACTCATGTGAAGTGGAATAAATTACCCAAGCTACTGACGCGAGATTTGGATACCAACAACTTACACCATCGGCAAAGTTGATGTGGTAGAGTGGAATAGGATCCATCTGTGTTCATGCAGGAAAGAATGGAAATGTAAGGTTTTTTGAAAAATTTAAAGCAAAAAAATGATTTAAAGAACTGTACAATACGGACCATGGTGTCCAGGATATTTTTATGGGTAGAATATTTTGAGGTACAACCCGTTACAGGGGTTGTGCATGGGATTGCCTTTTTAATCGGTCAAAATGTATGCTTCATGTCCAAGGCAAGTCTGTATAATATATGGGCCTTGCCACATAGATTGGAACTTTCCTTTTCCTGTTTTCTCATGGGCTTGATCATAAACAAGGACTAGGTCTCCTTCACTAAATGCTTGTGGGTGAACATGTTTATCATAATGGATTTTAGATCTGTTCTTTGCGGATTCGATTGTTTGGAGAGTTGCGCGACGATCTTCGTCGACCCGTTCTAAAAGAAGTAAGCATTCTTCAATTATGGAAGTATCGGGGAGAAGCTCTACGGAAATTTGCAATGTTGGTATCTGGAATTCAATGGGGAGGATAGATTCCACGCCATGAACTAAATGGAATGGGGTAAAGCTGGTGGCGGTTTTGGTTGACGTGCGATAATCCCATAATGCGGGAAGAAGGATATGATGCTAATTGGATTTATGTTTGTCGACAGTGCACTGGAGGATAGTCTTCAAAATTTTGTTAATAGCTTCAACTTGGCCATTCGCTTGGGGGTAGTAGGCGGAGGAGAAATGATGTTCAAACTTAAGGAGTATGGAAAATTCTCTCCAAACAGAATGCTCGAAGTGAGAGTTGTGGTCTGAGACGAGTTTCTTTGGTACTCTGAAACGAGTGATAATGTGGTTGAGGAAAAACGGGTTGCGGTGTTGGCTTTGCAATTGCAAGTAGGCATGGCTTCTGCCCATTTAGTAAAGTAATCAACGGCCACAATAATGTGTTTATGGCCGCCTACAGATGGAGGATTGCAATCCATGAAGTCAATGGCCCATTTGCAAAATGGTCCAACGGTGACTACTGGATGAAGGGGGGCAGGTGGGGTTCTTGCCTTGGGGGAAAAAAGATGGCAATTTTGGCAATGTTTGACTGCTATGATACAATCAGTGAATAATGATGGCCAAAAATAACCTGCGCGAATTACCTTTTGGGTGGTGGCCATTCTGGAGAAATGGCCACCGCAGGCACCGCTATGACAGTCGTTAAGGACTTGTTCTACTCGTCTTGGGAAAGGCATCGTCGTAGGATTGTGTCGACGCCATGTCGATAGAGGACATCATCCAAGAGGAGATAATAGGGAGGATGGTGACGAATGCGACGGCATCCATCACAGTCAATGTTGGGTCGAAACTTCTGTGTGCGGAGGTATACCAAAATGTCGCCATACGAAGGGTCATCAGACGAGATGATGAACAAATGTTCGTCAATTATATCAGTATGGATAGTTGGTGATGATGATGAAGATGGTAAATCCGCAATGAGTTGAGCGAGTGCTAATGATTTGGTTCTCTTCGGGGTTTTAAAAGTTAGGTCATATTCTTGTAATATAATCACCCATTTGGCAACATGGCCTTGTAGAAGGCGGCGATTTAAGAGATAGACCATTGGGTTGGAATTGGCCACAACCATGGTATGGCTGAGGAGAATGTAATGTCACACCTTTTGTACTGAAAAGACAACGGCTAGGGCCATTTTCTCTTCATGTGGGTAGCACAATGGTGGGCTTGAAAAGTTTTGGCTCACATAGTAAATGACATGTTCTTGACGAGCAAAGTCTTCTTGGACGACTACTCCTGAAACGACGTAATCTGATGCAAAATGTAAAGGGTAAAGTCTCGTGTGAAATATGGAGGAGAAATCAAGGGGGAACTTGTGAGTGCTTTTTTCAGCTTTGTGAAGGCCCCTTCTGCTTGGTCGTCCCAATTAAAACAGGTATGAAGGTGTAGCAAATGGAGGAAACCATGTACCGTGGTGGCATAGTCTGGGACAAAGCAATGAATGAAGTTGGACTTCCCCTGGAGGCTTTGCAACTGTCTTAATGTATGAGGTGACGGTAGGTCTACTATGTCTTGACCCTTTAGAGGGTCAATGGTAATCCATTTTTCTGAAATGATAAACCCCAGCATGCGGTCTGCTGGAATGAAAAAGACACACTTGAGTGGGTTCAAGCGGATCTTGTATTTTCGACAATGCAAGAAGACTTGTCGAAGATCATCTAAATGGTCATATTGTTTCTTAGATCGAGCCGTGAGGTCATCTAGATAAACTAATATGATATTATTCAGGTCGTGAAAACAATAAGTCATGGCTCATTGGAAAGTGGTTCTAGCGTTCTTGAGACCAAAAGGCATGACGCGATAGGCGAAGGTGCCCCATGGGGTAGTAAAAGCGGTCTTGTATTGATCTTTTTTATGGATTTTGATTTGGTTGTATCCGGAGAAACCGTCCATAAAAGAAAGCACCTCATGCCCCGCACATGCATTGATTAGTTGGTCATAAATGGTGTGGGGAAATTGTCTCTGGGACAAGCTAGGTTGAGGTCACGGAAGTCAATACAGACACGGATGGTGCCGACTTTCTTATTGACTAGTACTGGGTTTGAAACCCAGGTGGTATATGCAATCGGGTATATGAAACCTGCTGCTCGAAGCTTCTCAATTTATGCTTTGACGGCTGGAAGCTTGGATGGGTGAATAGGATGTTGTTTTTGGCGGACCGGTGATATGTTGGGTCAAGTGTCTATGTGATGTTCTACGATGGTAGGATCAAGACCAGGCATCTCGGTATAAGACCAGGCGAAGACATCTCGAAATTCTTGGAAGAGTTTCTTATAAGCTTGGGTTTCTTTTTCAGTGCATGATGCGCCTAAAGAGATAAGCTCAGGTTTTTCGGGGGTGGTGGAGATGTCGATTTTTAGAATGGGTGAAATGTTAGCCATGTTACCTTCTTCAAAGGCTTCTGGAGTTGGTATTGGATCTTTGAACCAATCGACCTTGGTTGGTAAGAAGTCCTTGGATTCAATAGATAGTTGGTTCTCCGTGGTGGACGTAGATGCCTCAAGGAGGAAGTATGATCGATGGTGCATATCATCCCAAGGGTAGTCCAGTGCAGTGAGTGTTTCTAGGATTTCTTCATCAATGCAAAAGTAGTGTGTCATTAAATCAATTGGTTCGGGTTTATAGGTAGTTGAAATCATATAAATGGTATTGATTTCTTCTGAACGGGAAGATTCTAGGGGGAATATTTCCTCAATGAGCGACAGGGATATCTCTAAGTTGGTATTATTCAATTCGCATAATGCTGCTCTATAATCTGGGAGATCGGGGAAATGATGTGAATAATGGCCGTAGATGCCGCATATCACAAAAGGGTGGTTTGTGCGCAATGATTAATCGCGAGGCTGATGGGGTAGTTCTAGTTTGACAACTAGAACATTGGTGTCGTCATCAAACATATTCATGTGTTCTTGAAGTGATGGTACTTGTGGACATAGATGGGTAGCGTGGCCTATATCATTGCACAAGGAGCACTTAGGGAGCACACGGGTTGGGGGATTCTTAGCTAATTTGGGAGTCAATGGGGGGGTGCGAGTTGTGGGTGCAGTGTTGTAGGTTTGTGGACCTCTGCCCCCAGTGTGGAGGGATTGAGGGGGGACATAACTAGATTTCAATGTAGTGCCCCCTGTTGGAGTTGATCAGTTTTGGGGGTTCAAAACACCAGGTGGTGGGCGATTTTGGGGGTTTGGTACGCCAGGTGGTGGATGGTTTGAAATATTAATGGGTTGCACCGGTTGTAAAACAATGGTTGAAGTCAGTGGGTGAGTTGGGGAAGGTAAGTACCATACATGTAATCCTAACGTTAAACCTGGAAGGTTGAGTGTAGCCATTACTGGCGTGCTGACAACTTCTGAAAATGGAAACAAGAATGGGATAGTGTGAATCAGTGTTGTTCCGATATGACTAGGCATGATGGGTGCTTGTGGCGGTGGTTGAGGTTGTTGAGGATGTTGTTGTTTGTTGTGCGATAGGGTGCACAAATCGGATACTTCAGCTACCCAGAGAGGGGGTGGGATAGAAGGGAAAGTGGTGGTCATGGGATTATCCGAATATATCTCGGGTCCGACTGAGGAGACGAACGATGTGGGTGCGTTTTGAACGGGTTGTTCGACCATGGGAAGAACATTTTCAGGCGTTGCGGGGGCATTGGGATCATAGTATGTAATCTGGTCGATTTTGACTATGGGTCCTTCATGGGGGAACATCATGAGGCGAAAAATTGAAGAAGCAACAACTTTCATTTTATACATGTAGCTTTGTCCCAGAAGGAGATTGTAATAAAGTTGGGCGTTAATGACCTCTCTATCTATGAGAAACTTTGCCCCTAAGCTGTATGGGTACGTTCACTAACAAACCTTGAGGTTGAGCTACACGACCATCGTAAGCTCTCAGTGTGGTAGTTGACGCTTGTAGCATTAGGGATCTAAGTTTCTGCCATATAAAAGTGGACATAATGCAGGTGGAGGCACCTTCATCGATTATGCATTGATGGACGCCGAGGTTGTGAATGGACACAGAAACTTGAAAAGCTAGAAATGAAGGCAAACGAGGTTCGGCTTGGTATAAGTGGAAATCCATCATGTTGGAGTCGTTAGGATCTATGGCACTGATGGCAGATAACAACAATTTTCTCTGTGCAGGACAATTTTTTAGGATTTCTAGAGCAGACATAGCAACAGGGAACTGAGTTAAATCCTCTACAATGTTATAGTTGGAGGTTGCATGAGCATTAGGGTTATTGTTAATTCGTCTCAAAGGGAAACAAGGTGATTTTGGACCCCCGTCCATGGGCATATCGGGTATGAAAATTGGTTGATTGGTTGATAGAGTACTGGAAGATGGGTTGGTAGGTGTGGCCTCAGGGGTGGAGCCGTATTGATTTCGACGGGTTTGAAGATTGACATCATTAGCATATGGTGAGCGTTAGACTCTGTATGTTGGTAATCGGCTGCCGCATAAGTAATTTGTTGTTGTGTTGCAGTAGATCCTTGAGGGGGATCATTTGGACGAGTGTTTACCACGCCTTGGTTTTGTAGGGGGTTTTGCAATATCATGGGTTGTGGCTGAGGAGTGGGTGCTGGCTATGCAACATGTCCTTTTCATTGGGCGTTGTTGGTCCAGAGTTGACGCGCTCGATCTAAATGGGGGAAATTATGCATGTAATGGTCGTAGACCCCGCATATGGAACATGGGTGGTTTGTTCTCAAATTAGGATTTTTTCCCTGTTTTGGTGGACAATCAGGGTTTTGATTTGCAAGAGCAATGTTGTTATTATTGGGAGGGTTAGATGGTTTTCCACCTTAGTTTTGTTGTTGCTTATTTCCGTGGTTTCTTCCTCTTCCATGATTCTGTTGACCTCCTTGATTACGCTAGTTATTCTGGTTTTGAGGTTGGTGTTGTTGTGTGTATACATGCCCTTTGGCAGTAGGTGGGTTTTGAGGTCTTGTAGGCTCTGGAGCAGGTTGCGATGGGTAGTAAGTAGGAGGGTTATGAGGTGTACCTGGTGCTTGTTGTGGTTGTGGGTAACCTTGAGCTACTGGAAGTGTTGGAGCAGGAGGTGTTGCTTGTTGAGGATAATAAGCCGATTAAGCTTGTGGTTGAACCAAAGTCTGATGGGCTAGCTGGTTATAGTATGGAGGTGGTGTATAAGTTGATGGTGCTTGCCCATAACACTATGGTGGACATGAGGGTCCATGAGTGTGGTGGGTGTACATGGTTCTTTCCCATAGCTCTGTTTGTACTCATCATGGTAAAAGGTTTGTTTTGTACCATAACCCAGCCAATAATACCGTTGGCGGCATGGGATGCCCCCAGCGTGTCATGGCAGGATGGATCAATGCGTGGGGTGTCAGGTAAAATGGTGTATAGATATCTAGACTGGGCATATATGAGGTCGAACTATTGAGCTTTTAGATGGCTTCTTCTTCCGACTGGGGTCGTTTAGAAGCTATGTCTTTGGCTATGAGAGGGAGGAGTGATTTGAGGAACCAATCCAGAAAGATATGGTCATCAAGCTTTATCTTGTAGAGACTACGACGCTTGTGCCACTCATGGATATGATCAGTGATGTGTGTAGCAGTGTTCTGTCCACAAGACAAAAGTATTTCCACTCCTGCATCATAGCGTACAGGTAGTTGAAAGAACTGAAGGAACATTGAGGCGAGGGATGTAAAAGTGGGGTGTGTCCCATGCGACTGCTCAATGTACCATTTGGATGCGGAGCCAGTGAAATTTATTTGTAAAATTATGAGCCGAATGGAATCACCTACTATGGAGTTTGAGGAACACCATAGGTGAAACGACATGATATGGTTCTGAGGGTCTTCTCCGGCTTTCCCTTCAAACTTTGGGATGTGTGAAGGGAGCTTTGTGGGCTTAGGGGGCCATGTAGGGTCATGTCGGATGGGATCATTTGTTATCCTAGCCAAGTCTGGTAGGTTAAGGCTAGCCATAAATGGAAAACTGGTGGAGGGGTGTGATGTTGTCATGGGGGCATAAGTGCTGGTGGTGGCGTGATGTATTATGCCACTACCCCCCAGGAGGATATTTGTCATGGGAGGTATGTGCCCTCCACCCATAAGATTGTGGGAGGGGCCCGCGCCACTAATTGCAATGGGAGTCACACATGGGTTGGGAAGATGTCCAAGATGTGTTGGAATGTGAGTGGTAGCAAGGACAATAGGTATAGTTGCCGTGGTGGGCATGCCTAAGTTAGGTGGGGGTCCTGTATTGGGTAGAGGTCCCATGGTAGGCATACCTAATGTAGGTGTAGGTCCCAAATTAGGCATCCCTAAGGGAGGTGTGGCTGCCGTGATGGTCGTTGTAGTGGCGGGGGTGGATGATGCTCCACCAACAACCCCTGTTAAAAATTTGTCGTAATGCGAACCAACCATGGGGCTAGTGGGTGTGGTGTATGTGGGATTTTCTGATTCTGACTCAGAATCTGATGTGAAATGAGGCGCATCAGAATCGGATGACGGGGCTCTATTCCGATGATTTGTGGAGTCAAGGGAACCGTACTACAGGGGGTCTTCCCGGAAACACCGAGAACATCTCAGGGAATCTATGGTGTCAGCTTGTGAGTAGACTACTAGTCGGTGGTGAGTGGAAAGCTCTGAATCCCTAATGCAACCGTGTGCGCAAGAGGGGAGCGTAAAAAATAAATGGCACTTAGGCCAAAAATCAACCTCAAAAACACTTACTATAACAGTTGTGCTATAGTAAGTGGAGTAATAAAAAAATGTTGTCAGGAAACCAACATGCAAACAGTTCCTAAAAATAGAAAAAGGTAGACTCTATGACCAAAAAGAGGTAATGGAGCATGCAAACACCTAACTAAAAAGTATTATGACTCGACAAGGTATATCCTCTGCAAGGTGATGAAATCCAACTAAGACAATATAAATTGTAAAATCAAAGGCTAGATATCCCCCTACCAGGAGGGATACCGGGTAGACAATCCTAAAAGTTGGGCCACTAAGATACCCTGTTCATGACACGTTCGGTTGGGTGAATCTTCAGTTTGGTTCTATTGCCAATGTACTCCCATAAGGGTGGTACAACGAGAACTGCGAAAGGTATCCTTCGGTTACTGAATGGATAGCGGTATTCCACTCAGACTTCCGGAACCTTTATGGCTACTTCAACCCTCCTAAGGGAGAGGCTTTCCTGATAAATTGGTGTTAAACCGAGTCAACAAATAATAAGGGATTTTGGTACCCTAAATGTCAAATCACTATCTCAACATGAAAAATGAGTGAGGGGTGTTATTTGGATAATTATCCCCTTAGTCCTACCTAGCTACAAAATTATTTTTGTGTTCCCCAAGTGGGGTTAGAATATTGGTTGAGTTAAGGTAATTTTTAAGGCTCACTTGAAATTATTGTGACAGATTGTGTCTTGGTGTAGGTGTATACCAAAACAATGTGCCTCGCATGGGTGATTTAATCACAAACCAAAATAATGAATTCAATTTGTGGAAAAATGAAAGACGTTTCAAATGTAAATGCTTTAATAACCTTTTCAAAAAATATGGATCCTTTAAAAAGTAAAGCACATAAAAGATGTAAAAATAAATGGATTTTTAGAGTCTTTCTTCGGCAAAAAATCAAGCAACTTTAGAAATATGGTTCTAACTTTGCAATGTATAGAATTAGAATCTCAGAATTACTTAAAAAATATTTCTTTCAATTATCTGAAAATTTTCAAAAGGATAAATGAAGTATTTAACAAATATCAATTTAATAATGCTGCAATAATAACACAGTGGGTTGTAAAAATTGTAGAAATTGATGCTGGAAAAATAAGCTAATTGGGCGATTTTTTTTTGAAAAAATTGGCCGAAACGATACTGAAAATATCACGGCTATTAGTTCAAAACCCACGATGAACCACGCGGTGATGTGGGCGACAGCCGAGATGTGAATCACGACGCTGTGGTTAAAAGTTGCGATGAACCGCACGGGAAAATGCAAAACAGTCGCGATGTGCTGTGCGAGAAAACTTCTCCCAGCCGCGATCAGTCGCACGGGAAAATGTCAAAAAGTCACGATGGACCGCAAGGAAAAAAGGCACACAGTTGCGATGGACCGTGCGACTGTGGGTGCCGAAAGTCGCGATGTACCGACGAAAAAACGGTCGGCAAAAAAAACCTCAAAAATGGAAATTTTGGGCTGTTTCGGGCTGCAGAAAGGGCCAACGGCCAGGGTAGCTATCAAGAAGCTGACTAGTATGGCAGATCTACAGTTTTAAAACAACTAAAATGAAGATCTAAAGCAAAAATTTTAAGTTCAAAACCCAGCGGAGTCGCCAAAAACTGTTGTTTGGTTTTTCAACCAAGCATGTGAAAGGATGCACCTGCTAACTAGTAGTAGCAGTCTCAATAAAAGTATGTAAAAACTAAGTTAACCAGATCTAACATTAACATGTGTAAAAGAAATAAAAAACTGAATTTAAGAACACAAGCAATAAGATCTATGGAAAAACAATAACCTGAAAGATATTTGATTTTGTATTACCTCAAATAGTGAGGATGATGGGTGTTGAGCAACTCCAATGTTGTGAAGCTCCAATATCCCATGGTCTCTTCTTCTCCAAAGCTTCAATGGGGATCTTCAAACTCGAAATGGGAGCAATGGCTCTCAAAGGGAATTTGACAGCATAAGGATATGATGAAATGTGCATGTAAAGTGAGGAGTCCCTATCACCTTTTTATAGTTTTTGGTGATGGGGAATACCATTATGGTTTTAAGGAAACCAATAGTATTAACCAACATGGTTTAGGTCTCTTTTTCTCTCTTTTTCCTTTTTTGAATATTTTTTATATTTTTATTCCCTTTTAATATTTTTGGGAAATTTTGGACCATTTTTTAGGGTTTTTTGTTTTTTTTGATGAAAAATACATATTTTGAGGGGGAAAAAGGTGTATTGTGGTCTTTTTGGTGACCTTTTGAAGGTTTTAGAGGCTCAAATGGTGGAAAAAGTGGACAAATGGGTCATGTGAATAAGGGAATGAGCTAGTGAGCACTTTTTGGGTGTTAACAATAGGTGAAACGACATGATATGGTTTTTGGGGTCTTCCCCAGCCTTCCCTTCAAACTTTGTGATGTCTGACGGAAGCTTTGCGGGCATGGGGGGCAAGTAGGGTCATGTCTAATGGGATCATTTGTTATCCTTGCCAAGTCTAGTAGGCTAAGGCTAGCCATAAATGGAAAACTGGCGGAGGGGTATGACATTGTCATGGGGGTATAAGTGCTAGTGGTAGCGTTATGTAGTGGGCCACTGTCCTAGGGGGATATTTTTTATGGAAGGTATGTTCCCTCCACCCAAAGGTGTATGGGAGGGGCCCGCGCCAGTAAGTGCAACTTGAGTTACAAATGGGTTGAGAAGATGTCCAATAGGTGTTGGGATCTGAGTGGTAGCGGGGATAGTAGGTATAGTTCCTATTGTGGGCATGCCTAGGTTAGGTGTGGATCCTGTATTGGGAAAGGGTCACATGTTAGGCATACCTAAGGGAGTTTTTGTACCAGTGGCCATTGTGGTGGCGGGGGTGGTGGATGTTCCACCAACAATCCCTATGAAGAAGGAATGGAAATGAGAACCAACCATGGGGCTAGTGGGTGCTGTGTATGTAGGATGCTCGGATTCTTCCTCAGAGTCAGATGTGAAATGAGGTGCGTCAGAATCGGATGACGGGGCTCTACGTCAATGATGTGTAGAGTCGAGTGACAATGCTCTTCGTCTATGAAAAGTGGTGTCAAGTGAACCGTATTATGGGGGTTCGCCCCGGAAATGTCGAGAACGTCTCGAAGACTCAATGGTGACAGTTGTCAATTAAAACTACTAGGTGGTGGTGAGTGGAAAGCTTGAAAGCCCTAATGCAACCGTGTGTGCAATATGGGAGCATAAAAAATAATGGCACTCAGGACAACAACCAACGTCCAAACACTTACTATAACAGCTGTGTTATAGTAAGGGGATTAATAAAAAAATGTGGTCAGAAAACCAACATGCAAACGACTCCTAAAAATAGAAACAATGGTGTACTCACTGACCAAAGGGAGGTAATGGAGCATGCAAACACCTAACTAAAAAGTATTATGCCTCAACAAGACATATCCTCTGTAAGGTGATGAACTCCATGTCAAACAATATGAGGTGTAGAATCAAAGGCTAGATATCCCCCTACTGGGTGGGACATCGGGTAGAAAATCCTAGAAGATATGTCACTAAGATACCCCGTTCATGACACGTTCGGTTGGGTGAATCTGTAGCTCTTGTTCTATCACCGTTGTACTCCCATAAGGGCAGTACAATGAGAACAATGAGTAGGTATCCTTCGGTGACTGAATGGATTGCAGTATTCCACTTAGGCCTCCGGAACCAGTCTGGCTACTTCAACCCTCTTAAGGGAGAGGCCTTCCCGATGAATTTTTTTTAAACCATGTCAACAAATAATAAGGAATTTTGGTACCCTAAATATCAACCACTATGTCTCAACATGTAAGTGAGTGAGGGGTGTTATTTGGATACTTATCCCCTCAGTCCTACCTAACTACAATATTCTTTTTTGTGTTCCCCAAATGGGGTTATAATGTTGGTTGAGTTAAGAGATTTTTAAGGTTCACTTGGATTTATTGTGACAAATTGTGTGATGGTGTGGTTATGTACTTAAAAAAAAGATGGCTCGCTTGGGCCAAAAATGTACAAATTAGAATAAGGATTTTAACTTGCAAAATAGACAACAATGTAAATATGGAAAACGATTTAAATGTAAATGCTTTTAAAAAAATTTCAAAAAATATGAGGAATTATTTTAAAAAATTATGGTAAAGCAAATATCATAAAAATAAACTCGCTTAGGAGAAATATAAATCAAATTATAATTATGGTTCTAATTTGTAAAATATGGAATTTCTAACTACAAAATGCTTCACTCTTTTTCTTTCACTAAACCGAAATTTGAAAAAGAAATGATGTAGCAAAGCATAAAATAGGAAATAAATATGAGTTTTAAATGTTGTAAAAATAAAACAGTGGGATATCCAAAAAATGCAGGAAAGATGGCTCGAAGGATAACTCAGAAAAATGGGTCGTACGAAACAGTCAATATCGTGACTGTCGGTGGAAAAACTACGATGTGGATCGCGGCTTTCGGGCTAAAAGCCGTGATGTGAAATCATGGTGATGTAGGCAAAACCTGCGCGACAGATCGCTGGTATCAGGCTAAAATGCGTGTTGCGCCCCACAGGAATCAGGCTAGAAGCCACGATGTGCAGCGTGGAAAATAAGCTGAAAGCCTTGATGTGAATCGTGACTGTTAGGTTGAAAGTCGCGATGCGACAAACAGAAAACGTCGCCAAAAAATGAACCCAAAAATTGAAATTTTGGGTTGTTTAAAGCTGCAGAATAGGCCAATGGCTAGGACAACAATGAAGAGACTGAGTAGTATGGCAAATCTACAACTTTAAAGGGAAAAAACAACTAAAGTATAGATCTAAATCAAATATTCAAAGTTCGAAAACCAGCAGAGTCGCCAAAAACTGTTGCTTGGTTTTGTACCCAAGCATGTGCTAAGGAGCACCTACTAACATGTAGTAGCAGTCTCAATGTAAAAGTAAAAACAAATGTAAATTATAGTAAATCTGATCTAACATGTGCAAAGAAATAAAAACTATATTTAAGAACAATAAACAATGAGATCTATGAGAGAAACAAGAAATAAAAACTTTGATATTTTGTATTACCTCAAGTGGTGAGGATGGTGAGTTTGAGAAGCTCCAAGGTTGAGAATCGAGATGCTCCAATGGTCCAATGGTCTCTTCTTCTCCAATGCTTTAATGGGGATCTTCAAACTGAAAAGTGAGGCTAGGGCTCTCAAAAGTGAATTTGGCAGCATAAGGATAGGATGAATGTGGATCAATAGTTAGGAGCCCCTATCACCTTTTTATAGTTTTTTGGTGATGGGGAATACCATTATGGTTTTAGGAAACCAATGGTATTGACCAAAATGGTTAAGGTTTATTTTTCCCTTTTTTTCCTTTTTTGAATATATTTTTATTCCCTTTTAATATTTTTTGGGAATTTTGGACCGTTTTTTAGGGTTTTTTGTGTTTTTTTGAGGGAAAATACATATTTTGAGTGGAAAAAGACGGGTTTTGGTCTTTTTGGTGACCTTTTGAAGGTTTTAGAGGCTGAAATGGTGGAAAAAGTGGACAAATAGGTCATGAGGATATGGGAATGAGCTAGTGAGCACTTTTTGGGCGTTAACAGATGGCCCCCTAATGTGTGAGGGAAGGAGCTCATCGTATCGCCGATAGACATCATAGTTCTTTTGTCTTTTTCTTAGGGCTTGGAGAAGAGAAGAGACTGATTGGAGACTAGAACAACGGTCCCTTGGAAGCTGCAAAAACTGAAAAAATACATGGCCTAAAAAATGAATGAGGAATAATCTCTGATAATGAACAAGGCGAGAATACCCATGCTCGTATCAAGACATATACATAACAATTAGGCCCTAGAAGGGGGACTTGAATAATACATAAAAATATGCTGGTACATCATGATGGTCCAGAGGGGACACAATGCTAGGACATACTCATGTTCATACCATGACTGATCTGAAGGACTGATACACTGGAAAAGAGAAACAACCATTCTAAATAAGGTGTCAGAAGGGTTGATGAACTGCTGAATCTGAAGGTGTCGAACATCTGTAGGGACTTAATGAATGTGAATTAACTTCTGAGTAGTATATGTAACTGTATACTCGAGGGAGTATAACACTGGGGTACATCTGAAAACTGTTGGCAAGCGCAACCCAGATATCCATAGGAATCTGTAACTGGTTGTTTCCTCAATTAGACTCTCAAATGTGGTAGAGTCAGGTGATATCCGGGGTCTTCAACAAATAACTGAAAGGACGGATGCCCTATACGAGTCTCAATGATGCGATCAAGGTGCTGAAGTCGAGCATGTGAGAAACAATCATTTGGAGAGGCACTGAGGACTCCTTTCAAAATGATCCGTAAGCACTCATCACTAATGGTGATGAGTCCAAGGCACAGGGACCTCTGGGTCTATCCTTTGGAATAGATTTGGTTGGCATCGATAGAGGGAGACCGACAACTACCAAGGAAATGATGTTTCCTTGATAGGAGCACGAGGTGTACAACTGAAGTGTGATAGTACTAATGGTAGGATTGTCATACTATGGGGATGGGAAATAACTGGGGTCATAGAGTGGGTGGACTCAAACTTCCTTTGTTCAAAGCATGATGACATGGTTGACCTGGTAGCATAGGAAACTAACTTCTAGGTGTGGGGATCATAGCTTAAGGGATTAGGGGTGTGTATTGCAGACTGGAGTGACTCTGGGGGACAAGCTGATGGATGCGATTGGGAGACTCTCAGGGTGACATACTGTAGAATTCTCTGAACAAAGGTGACCATAATGGGGAAGCTGCCATATGAGTAGACACGATCTGTTGTGGTGCTGAAAAGCACCGTTGGGTCCTTCGTTGTGGTTTTAATGTGCTCCAAGAAGGGATAAAAGTGTGCTCTGGAATGGTACTGTCCTATGGATTTGTGCGAGCCTAGGACTGTTCATGCTCTTGAGTGCTTTAATGTTTAAGGAGTTTGAAAATGATAAGAAGGCTCTGAATTGGTGGAGGAGTACCATCCTGTGGATTTGTACGAGCCCAAGACGGTTATTGCTCGTGGTTTCTTTCAATTTTAGAGAGTTTGAAAGCAGTAAGTAGACTCCATTGGTATTCTTTTTCATATGTTAGTCTCCAAGGCCCGAAAAAGCATAAAATGATGCAAATGGAGAACTCTTCTAGCCGATGTGACTAGAGTATTCATTTTTCGTAATTAGTCTACAAGGTCCGGGAAATGGGTAAAATTATACCAGGTAGACGCCTTTTCAGATAATTTTAGCGAGCATGAAGGGAATGTTGTAGAAATTGCTCCCTACGGATAGGTAGAAACTCTCTTAGGATAAAGCAGGATGTACTGACTCTATACTAAGACAAAAAAGAAACAAATGCTACCTTGAATCCCTAGATCTAACAAACGTCTCAAGATTAAAATGCTAGAAAGAGTAGAAGAAGTTTAACTGACCTTCTATCCAAACGCTTGTCTTTGTAGTTGCTCCAATCTCCAAGCCCTCATGAATGAACCTGTCAAAATGGAACCAAGACACAAGAATGCACTATTCTCTAGCAACCTGAAACATAAGTTAGAATCTAAATCTATGAAAGATACAAATCATATCATTAAAACAAAATTAACACAAATGATTTGGGAAAACAAGACAAGTTATTCCATTACCAACTTGAAGTCATGTACAATAGTTGCTTGATGTCCAAGCCAACTTCCAGCTCCAAGTGCTTCCTCTAGCTATCTCTGCAGAAGTATGAAGATCATAGGTTTGATGCCCCAAACGTCCTCCCTTTGGCCCATGGAAAGCTTCTCTCTTATAGCACATGGGAAGGCTAACCAACAAGAGAGAAGTGTGGATCTATGGAGGGTTTAGTGTATCAGGCCAGCTAAACAAAGAAGGAGTTAGGATTGAACCAAAGATGGTAATCCCAACAAAATATCCTCGAAGGTCGAAATCCCAAAATCCAAGGCAAAAAGGCTAATTTCAGACTACCGCGCCCCTATAACTGATCATAACGCGGTAGTACCGCGCCTCAGAGAAGGAGCAAAACACGGTAGTGGTGACTACCGCGCCCCTATAGATGTTCAGAGAGCGGTAGTGCTCACAAACAGGGCTAAATTGGGTTGACAGATGGTAGAAAAAGGTTTTGCTTTCAGTGTTCAGTCAATGGTTTTCATTCTGGATGTTCAGATGATCTTTAAGGGAAACTGTCGTTTAGGTCGGTAATGCAAGGATGCGACACTAATATGTAATGTGTAATATTGAGGTATAACAGATGCCCCCTAAAGTGTGAGGTTAGAAGAGACTGATGGCCGAAAAACTTTACAAATATGGTTCGGAGATAGCATCGAGGGGAGCAACAAGGAGCTGAAACAGAAATAAAATGTCAGATATACCACCGAGGCGGGCATTCCCATGCTCGGAAACAAATGACTCAAAGCATGGCTGCCGACCAATACATTGCAGATCCATGAGTACTGAGATGATATAGACTGTAGACAAATCATGGCTACTATGAACAAGCGTAGATCCATGAGACAGCAATGACACAGCCACGACCAATACAAAAGTGGATCTGTGTGACAATATAGAGGAAATCTCCATTGCAACCTGGACGTGATCAAAATACAAAAGGGTGTCCAGGGTCTTCTACCCGATCGCAAACGATACGAATCTAGCCATGTGATTACAAGGTGTTGAAGTCGAACATGGTAGAAACCATTTGATTACCGGTCAATGATGTGAACCGTTAACAAATGCGAAGGAAATCACCAATAATGACAATGATCCGCAAGGTATCTATAGTACATCTCAACGAAATGCGAATAAAGGAGTTGATGTCGAGCATCCGAGAGATCATTCAATCAGAGGTCATTGATGAAAACCTACTGTTGAATACAAGGAAACCTGCCATTGAGGCATGCAGGTACCAAGGTTACACTAGTGGTTGACTCCTAAGCCTAATTCCTGGATAGTGATTTGGTGTCGACAGGAATAGACTCGTCGAAGGTGGGCCATAATGATTCCCACATCATCGACACGAAATCAGAACGAGAGATAGTATGGACCGATGAAACAATGAAATATGTACTGACACAAAGGGAAGGTTTGACATGACGTGGAGGTGGACTCAAGGTAATAACCCTTTGAACATATAACGGCATGAAACAGAGCTTGGCAGCAGGGATTAATTGAACAGACAGAACCGCAGGAAGTGTAAACTCATAGCAATAATGAGGATGCATGATCATAATGATGACACTATTAGCAAGACTGACTACCCAAAACAGACAAGGTGAGGATACATGCCATGTTCAAAGGTGATGACTCACAAGCTGCCATCAAGGTAAACTTGACTCATTTTCCCATTTTCCCCCGACATGATGGACGAGTACCTCTTTGTTTTTTAACGAGCTTGAGGAGGATAACAGATGCTCGATATAGCTCATCTCATAGATGAGTCCAATCTCACATGTTTTTCGAACCTGAGAAAGGAGGGGTTCGTCCCAAAGTGGGCCCTTCAATGTTAAATTTTAACGAGTCCAAAGAAGGAAAACTCGGTTGTCATTTCATGTTTAGAGAGTCTGAAAAGAACTAAAGAAGACTCCAACGGTCCTTTTTCGTAAAGTTAGCCTCATCGCCCGAAAAAGGGTAAAACAACGCAGGAGAGGACTCTTCCAGTCATGATTGGCTGGAGTATTCCTTTTTCGTAAGTAGTGCCCCCTAGTCCGAAAAAGGGGTAAACTATCACTAGGGAGACGATCATTCAAATCCTTTTACAAGCGTGAACGAATCAATTTCGCTTGGAAATCTTTTCAATTTTAGGGAGTCTGAAAAGAGCTTAACTATGGACTCCATGTACAACTTTGTCATGGTTGATGACCGAGTACGACAAAGGAAAAGTAAACTCGGCACAGTTCCTTTTCCGTAAATAGTCTAGCGAGGCCGGATAAAGTGATAAACCTATACTCGTTAGACACACCTTTTTACTCCAATTTGTTTAACGAGCACGATAATGGTATCAAAAGCACTCGGAATCTTTTTCATGTTTGGATCCAGAGCACGAAAAAGAAAAAAGTAAGCTCAAACCACTTTTCATGTTTTTAACCAGAGCACGAAAAAGTGAAAAGTAAGCTCAAACACCATCTTACTGTTTTTAACGAGCTCGAAGATAGGTTGGAAGAATGCTCATAATGTCTGCTTCATTTTTTAACGAGCTTGTAACAGAAAATGAACTATGCTCAGGATAATTTTCATGGTTTAATGAGCTCGAAACCTAAAAAGGAAAGTATGCTCAAAAATGTTCCCAATGGTGAACTTCTTCCCGTCATGAAATCCAAAGGTTGGTTCATGCCCCCAGCATGATTGCTAGAAGTAAATGACTTAGCTCCAACGTGATGTGGAGAGGTGATCGAGTTGACTTCAACGTAACTTCCAAAGGTTGAAGACATGCCCCTAAGCTTCATTTCATTCACCTAAGGTATAGCAAAGTGAAAAGAAGGTTCAGTTACTAAGTCTACGAGGAGACTCGACTCAAAGGGAAAGTATATGTTTCATTTTTTAACGAGCTTGACACAGGAGTAGAACTTTGCTCAAAATACTGGTTTCATTTTTTAATGAGCTTGAAGCCAAAGGTAAACTCTGCTCACGATTAAGGCCCATTGACGGGTTCCTTCCCAACATGATGACCAAAGGTTGGTAAATGCCCCCAGCATGATTGCTAACGGCTAAACATGCCCCCCAAGCTTCGTTTCGTCTGACTACTCTTCTTCCTTACCCAAAAATCCTGGCTACTAATCCAAATGTGTTCACCAGGGGGGGTAGGGAGAACCAGGATCAACTGACCCAGGCAGATGAAATGAAGGTTCAAATCCTAACTCTAGCGAGAGACTCGAACAAATGGAAGGGAGATCTATTTCATTTTTACACAAGCTTGAAATAGATAATAACAATGCTTGAAAGGGTCCTTTTTATTTTTTAATGAGCTTAAAACAGAAAGAAATTATGCTCGAAGGTAGTTTCATTTTTACGCAAGCTTGAAACTGACGGTAAACTATGCTTGGGATTGGTTTCATTTTTACACAAGCTTAAAACCAAAAGTAAACTGTGCTTGAGGGTCGGTTTCATTTTTTAAGTGAGCTTGAAACAGAGAATAAAATACGCTCGTAGGAATCTATTTCATTTTTTAACAAGCTTGACATAGAAAGGGAGCCATGCTCATAATGATGGTTGGTTTCATTTTTACACAAGCTTAAAACCAAAAGTAAACTATGCTTGAAATGATGGTTTCATTTTTTAACGAGCTTGGCACCGGAATAGAACTTTGCTCCATCGTCCCCCCTTAGGGGGAAGAAACCACTAAAACATGTGGAACATTTAGGGAAGTCTGGTGACTAGGAGTCATGCGATGAGTGGGCGTCACAAAGGAAAGCTGATCGATGATCACAACATTCCCATGATGTGGAAAATACATCACTCGAAAGAGTGAGGACACTACATCCTTCATTGCATAGACGTAATCACGTCCAAGGAGTAGATTAAAATCTAAGGGACCTTGGACAACCATGACATCAATACAGACAGTTTTCCCTCCCAAAGTGATAGGTAACTGAGGAAGGGACCCTAAAGGTCTAGTAGGCCTTCTATTGAAAACCAGTATCTGGTCAGTGACGGGCACAAGCCGAGGAGAACCTAAGGCTTGCCAAGTAGTTGAGGATAGAATACTAACAAAAGCTCCTTCATCAACTATCGTACGAAAAATTTCTTTATCGGAAACTCCTACAGATATTTGAAAAGGAACACTCGAAGGAAGACGAGATTCTGTTAGACCATTCCAATCAAAGGAAATAACCTCAGTACTTGGAGGGGGACTCGCGGAAACAGACAGGGTTTCCCCTTGCCGAAGACATTCTGAATCGATAAGGAAAACATCATCGGTTTCCAATTCACTCTCGCTTGGAAGATAAGAATGAGACGAAGATTGTGTCAAGGTGACTGCTTCAGTTTGGACTTTCTCCGATGAAAGAGCGGGATCAAGAGGGGATGACAGCGACTCGATCACTTCACTCTCGGGAGGGAGAGTGGGATCAATTGTAGATGAAACTGAATTGATCACTTGGTCAACCAGCAGGGGGTCAAGGGGCAACTTACTATCGTTTGTTAAAAGCACTAGTTGAGAACTAGTAATATCTTCCAACCACCGCGAAGCTTCATCCATGCTTGGACAAAGGAAAGTACGGTGCATACCCTTGCATATCAAACAGGGATATAGGACTTTACCCTTACGGCCCTTCACCAAGGGGTCACTGGTCGAAGGAGTGTCATCGACATGATGGTCAGAGGTCGACGATACAATTGGTTTGGGGTTTTTAGACCACACTTCTGATACACGGGAAAGATCAGGACAATCCTTGAGAAGGTGATCACCCTTACAAAGTTTGCAAGGGAACTTGGGCTTACGAGGTGTTTTCGTAGAATGAGTGCCATTAGAGGCGACTGGTTTACGCTTGGTCTCTTCTTTATCCTTCTTCTTCTTAACTTTCCTTTTCTTCTTCTTCTTATCCACCTGATTACTAACACTATTGCTTTGGTCAGGCGAGGAAGAAGGAACGGAAGAAGATTCATCCGACGAAGAAGGAGAAGGATTAGTTTGGGATTGACTCTCTCGTGGTGGAGAGTTAACATTCGAAACATTGGGTGCAATCGGAATTACCGGATTGAATAACCATACCGGTAATCCTATGGTTAATCCAGGAAGATTTAACGTAGCAATAAAGGGAGGACCAATATCTCCAACTGGAGGAAAAGTAAAAGGTACCCCTTGAAAAGGGGTCTCCGGATTGGTAGTCCCAGAAGGAGCATGGGCGCATGGAGGTGGATTCTCCATGGAACAAAACTAAGTGATGTGGACGAAGTCTTGTTAAAAAGAACTCAAAAACCCTCTGGCAACCGAGCATGTGAAAGGGGAGCTAGGAAAAGACAAGGCTCACAGGCCAAAAGAGCAAGCTCAAAAAACTATACTGAGACCGCTGCCACAGTAAGCGAGATGTACAACAAAAAGGCCAGAATGCCAACAAGCAGCCCTACAAAGAAAAATACCCTCTACAAGATAGCAAGCAAAACCTCCTAACTAAGAGCTGGAGACCTCAACAAATTATATCCTTCGCAAGGTGATGAAATCCAAGTCGAACAATACAAAATGAGAGACCAATAATGGAAGGATATCCCTCTACCGAAAGGGATCCTGGGTAAAAGAGCCCTAGTAGAATAGATACTAAGCTACCTCGTTCATGACACGTTGGAAAAGGTTTTGGGCACTTCAGCCTTCCGAAGAAGACAACGATCGATGTTGCCTTAGGGCTAAGTGGAGTGCGGCATTCCACAGAGTCCGTCCGGTTCTCAATCTCATGGCCGTTTAACCCCTGAAAGTTAAAAACAGTCAGGAGGCCCCTCCACAAACTGGCTGTGACCATGTCAATAAATACTAGAGGATTTTAGTTCCCTAAAGACAACGACTATGTTTCAGATGAAAAATGACAAGGGGGAATTATTTTGATGCCTATCCCCGGTGTCCTACCTAACTACCAAATTATTTTGATTTCCTCAAGTGAGGTTAATATTGGTTTAGTTAGGGAGATTAATTTTAGAGGCTGTCTTACTCAATCGGGTAATGGAAGTGCAACTTGATGGTGTTGTGACGACTCAAACCATGCAAATGAAGATGAATCGAAATGAACCTTTCTCTTCGATGAACACTAGCTAAAGTAAGGAAGAATTCTTTCCATTCCCAATATGCACAACCCAATGCACATGCAATTTTATTTCTTTTCAAAATGATAGAAAGAAGTAAAATATGTACCCAAAACTAACCCAAAGCAATAAAAAAGTTCTTTATATGAACACCAAACATAATGACTCTAATCCATTTCCTATCTTTTCACACTTGAAAAAAACACATCCAAGCTATGGAAAGAAAGATTCTACAAATGCTTCCAATCAAATGCAAGACAAAGAGAAGAACCTAATAATGTCGTCTAACTCAAATGCACATAAATATGAAACAAGCATTTCTTCTTCTCATGAATGTAATACCAAGAATGTCAAATGATTAAATTAAGGCAAGAAGAATACCTTTGCGTTTCAATTTCATGAATATGGTAAAAGAACGACAAAATCATGCTTCTCTTTGAACTAAAAAAAAAATGGAAACAAGGGATCGATCTATTCCAATGACCAATAAATAGCTAAAGATGCAAAGGAAACAAAGTGCAAAACTCAAGAAAATGACTTCAAAAGACAAGGATGTCCCAAGTTTTTCAAAGCCAATCTAATCAATCCAAATGATGCCAAACCAAACAAACCTTTGGAATATTACACTAAAGAGATTTTTGAAAAAAAAAATGAATCCAATCACAATCCGATGGTGAGAAAAAGTTTTAAAAACCAATGCAAGCTATTGGGGCTTGAAAAGAGTGACAATTCTACCCAACATGCAAACAAAGCACTAGTCTGACTCAAGAAACCAAACAAAGGCTTTAATCTTCCAAAAGATGCAAAGAGTTTCTAAAACAAGCTAAAAATGAATTGTATCAGTCCAAATTAGTCATGTAATGGTCACAAAATCCCTGATCAAGAGACTCTAAATCAGAAAAATTGAAAATGTACACAAGGGATCAAGTTAACCCAAGGGGATTTCAACTTTCCAAGATAGAACCTAGTCTTCCAAACAAAGAAAAAGGGGCACAAATCTTCCCAAATGAGGTTTGGAAGGGTTCAAAGTTATGTTATAGAGATCCTTAAGTGGCTGGGAAGGTACACTTGACTCCCAGAACTAAAAAAATGGCTTAGAGGACTCAAAATTGACCAAATGGCCTCAAAGATGCCAATGAAGGACTAGAGACAAAAATGTGGATGAAAAGGACTCAAAAGAGACTCAAATCTCTTCAAAAATGTGTAAAAAAGAAGCCAATGGACCATATGGAGGCACCCCAAGAGTTTGGAAGCAAAAAACCCAAGGGAACCCCTCCAAATAAGCTCAAAAATGACCAAAAAGTGACAATGCCGCCCCCTAGAACACTGTGGGGGAGCGGTAGTTTGACAGTACCGCGCCCTAGAACACTGTGGGGGAGCGGTAGTTTGGACAGTACCGCGCCCTAGAACACTGTGAGGGAGCGGTAGTCTCCTGTAGGATTAAAAAATCAAAGTTTGGCCAAGATCTGAGCAAGGATAAGGTCCTAAGTTTAAAATGGTCCTCAATGATGATCAAAGAGGATCTAAGGTGATGAGAAGCAACACTTAGAAGAGGATTTGATGATCTAAACAAGCAAGCAAAGGTGAAACTAGGGAAGAAAGGATCCCCAGCGGAGTCGCCAGTTTTTGTTGTAGAAATTTCTCCCTACGGATAGGTAGAAACTCTCTTAGGATAAAGCAGGATGTACTGACTCTATACTAAGACAAAAAAGAAACAAATGCTACCTTGAATCCCTAGATCTAACAAACGTCTCAAGATTAAAATGCTAGAAAGAGTAGAAGAAGTTTAACTGACCTTCTATCCAAACGCTTCTACTCTTAGGATAAAGCAGGATGTACTGACTCTATACTAAGACAAAAAAGAAACAAATGCTACCTTGAATCCCTAGATCTAACAAACGTCTCAAGATTAAAATTCTAGAAAGAGTAGAAGAAGTTTAACTGACCTTCTATCCAATCTCCAAGCCCTCACGAATGAACCTGTCAAAATGGAACCAAGACACAAGAATGCACTATTCTCTAGCAACCTGAAACATAAGTTAGAATCTAAATCTATGAAAGATACAAATCATATCATTAAAACAAAATTAACACAAATGATTTGGGAAAACAAGACAAGTTATTCCATTACCAACTTGAAGTCATGTACAATAGTTGCTTGATGTCCAAGCCAACTTCCAGCTCCAAGTGCTTCCTCTAGCTATCTCTGCAGAAGTATGAAGATCATAGGTTTGATGCCCCAAAAGTCCTCCCTTTGGTCCATGGAAAGCTTCTCTCTTATAGCACATGGGAAGGCTAACCAACAAGAGAGAAGTGTGGATCTATGGAGGGTTTAGTGGATCAGGCCAGCTAAACAAAGAAGGAGTTAGGATCGAACCAAAGATGGTAATCCCAACAAAATATCCTCGAAGGTCGAAATCCCAAAATCCAAGGCAAAAAGGCTAATTTCAGACTACCGCGCCCCTATAACTGATCATAACGCGGTAGTACCGCGCCTCAGAGAAGGAGCAAAACGCGGTAGTGGTGACTACCGCGCCCCTGTAGATGTTCAGAGAGCAGTAGTGCTCACAAACAGGGCTAAATTGGACTGACAGATGGTAGAAAAAGGTTTTGCTTTCAGTGTTCAGTCAATGGTTTTCATTCTGGATGTTCAGATGATCTTTAAGGGAAATTGTCGTTTAGGTCGGTAATGCAAGGATGCGACACTAATATGTAATGTGTAATATTGAGGTATAACAGGGAAGCAAGATTGTTCGGTGATCTTTTCATTGTTTTAGGAGTCAGAAAAGAGCTTAACAGAAACTCCCTAAGTGCATTTTTCGTAAAAGAGATGTTCGGCCTGAAAAAGCGATGAAATTATACCGAACAAGAAGATATTGGTGAGAGCGAGAAGTGATCTTAAGCATTGTCACGAGCGTGGAAAACTGAATTCGATGATGTAAAAATCATCAAAAATGGACAACGGTCGATGTGGCACGCAAACTGAGGCGACGAGTGTGTGAAAAAAATATCCAAAAAAATCTGATGGTGAGATAGAAATGATCTCAAGCATCATCACAAGCGCGGAAAACTGTATCCGGTGATATAAAACTTGTCAAAAACAGACAATGGCCAATGTGGCACGCAAAACAAGGCAATGAGCGGCATGTGAAAAAATGCCGAAACAGGGCTTGGTGGAATCAAGAAAAGGAATGGACTATCACGAGTTTCTCACCACGCTAATTCCAATGGTATCAATGGTTTAAAAAACGGATGTCGTATGATGCCGAAATGGTTGACTGAAAATTTCTCAAATTTCTATAAATAGCAAGTGGACCCAATGTGACATGTGTCATTTTCACAATTGAGTTTTACAGAGGAATTTGATTTGGTCAGAGCTCTTTTTTCATTTGTGGGAGATTCGACTGTCGATTTTTATTTCGTGAGTTTCAGGTAAGCCCATTCATCTTAGATTTTCAATTTATTTTATTTTGGGGGGTCTTGGGGTCTCAGAGGTGGCGAATATTCCATGTTGGGTTGCCAACGCGGAATATCGTGGGTTTTGAGGCTTTTTACGCGATGCACATCGTGGCGGTGGGATTCTCAGCTACGATGTGCATCACGGCTATGGGTGCTTATAGTCACGATGTGCATCACAGTCATGGGTTCTTACATCCGCGATGTGCATCGTGGCTAGGGGTGCTTATACCCGCGATGTGGATCACTGGATTTGGAAAAAAATTTATTCATATTTTTCTAAAAAATTTCAAGTTTGGTTTGGCTGGATGCTCAGGCGGCCGCAAGCATTGTGGAGGGATAGAGAGATCGATGAGGAGTTGATTGAGACTATTCGGGTGAGTCCCCATGTGCGGGCGATGTTAGCTTTGGGCGGACTACTAAAGTTCGCGCAGATTCCTCTTATGCATTCGGTCAGGGACTTCCTGAACAAGTTGATTGACTTCTGAGACCCAGAGGAGCTATATTTTATGGTGCAAGGTGAGCGATTGCATCTCACTTTGACTGATGTGTATTTCCTTACTGGCTTGCCTTGTTTGGGTGAGATAGGGGACACCCAGCCCAAGATTCCGGCTGGTATGGATATAGAGGATCTCCTTGAGAGATTTTTCCGTCGAGGGGCCCATGTGCAGAATAGCGCACTGAGTGTCTTGGATCTACGAGATCCAGAGATGCAGGCAGTGGTGGCTTGTGTTTTGCGGGTGCTTGGTGCACAGGCACCCTACCATTTGTCAGAGGGAAGATGATGATGGTTCATCGTGTCATGACTGGGACCTATTTTGCTTGGGGTCAGATATTCCTTGCTTGTGTTCGGAGAGAGATGAGCAAGGTGAGGCATGATGGAGGAGAGTTCAGTTATGGCTCTTTCCTGTGTTGATTTTTTTTCAAGCGGGTAACTACCTTGTGGCCACGTGTGCCAGTTGGGGATGGTCTGAGGAGTGAGCCGTGGATGGTGCGGTGGGGGGAGATGATTCCCTGGGGTGGTGGTGGTATTCAACAGTTCTTCATGACGGATATGTATGAGCAGTGGGAGCAGATGCCAATCGTGATTGACGACTATATGTACTAGGGTATGGACTTCCGGGGAGACATCGAGATGCCTCGAGCGCAGGGATAGGCTTGGGGGTTGGATGGTACATCTTGTTTTTGTTGTTCTATTGTATAATGTTTGTATGGTTTGTTTATTTATGATAGCTAGAGATGTTTATATGATATTGATGTATTTCAGTGTGGGTTATTGTAGATGTGGGTCCGTTGCCACTACCGGATCATTAGGGCAATAGGGGACGGATGGTGGTGGTGGTACCTCCAGCAGTAGTGGTACCTCTGCCTCGTGTACAAGGAGTTTTGCGTCACCGAGATGATGCCATAGAGGATGTTTGTGATACCTTATAGGTGTTGTTGGATGATGTACCAGATGATGGATGGAGAGACCTAGATCAACACGTATTGGACCATTGTTACGATGCTCCACATGAGTGGAGATCGATTCTGCGGAGGGTAGCCGTGTTGACAGTTGAGAGGAGAGCTTAGGATCAATATGATCCAGAGGAGGAGGAGCCAAGGAGGCAACTGATCGTGATGAGGAGGACTAGGTTATCTTGTACTTGTGAAAAAATGATGATGAGCATATGGGGATGCATTTTGTTGATACACATTTTGTACGGCTAGTGTACTTTTTGTATATTTGGGTGTTGAGGGCACTCTTGACATTGTGACTCTATGATGATATATATATATATGCATATGTATGCGTTTATTATTATACAGTCATGTATGCACGTCGATGCACATCTTGTCTTTGCTTTTGATGCACATGGATGCAATTGTATGTGTTTTGTTTTCCTGTGGAGGCACCTTCTATGCACGTGGATGCAATACTTTTTGTCTTCTTTATGCACGTGGAGGCACATGTTATGCACATGGATGCAAATACTATGATGGTTTATTCAGTTTGTCTATTTGAATTTTTGGTTCCTATGTGATGCATGTTGTGATGTCCTACATGTTTTGGTTGACGTGTCAATCTAGAATGTTATTAGCCATTTGGTTTGCTACACTGTTTATATTTCTTGGGACATGAGTGAATGAAATGGATTCAAAGTGTCGAATCATTTGTTTAGTGCATATGAATTTTCTAAATAGACAGGGATCGCATACTTGGTAATGGTTGTTGAGCCAGGAAACAAGGAGTTGGGAGTCCAGGAAGACGTTAAGGTGACTTACGCCCATCTGAAGAGCAGTAGCTAGTAGAATGGTCACGACATCATATTCAACCTGATTATTTGTGGCGGGACCTATGCACACTCTGTAGAGGTTGATCAACTCGTGTGAAGGGGAATAAAGTACCCAAGCTGCAGAGGCGATATTTGGAGACCAACGACTTGCACAGTCGGCAAAGCAATTATGGTAGACTGGAATGGGATCCATCTTTGTTCATGTTGGAAAAAATGAAAATGTAAGGCTTTGAAAGTTTACAATGAAAAAATGAATTAAAAACTATACAATATGGACTATGGTGTCTAGAAGATTTTTATGGATAAAATCGTTTGAGGTACAATCCGTTACGAGGGTTGCGCATGGGGTTTCCTTCTGAGTCGATCAAAATGTATGCTCCATGTCCAAGGAAAGTGTATATGATGTATGGGCCTTGCCACATGGATTCGAATATTCCTTTTCTCATTTTGTCATGGGCTTGGTCGTACACGAGTACAAGGTCTCCTTCACTAAATGCTTGTGGGTGAACATGTTTATTGTAATGGAGTTTTGATCAGTTCTTTACGGCTTCGATTGTTTGGAGAGTTGCGTAGTGATCTTCGTCGGCCTGCTCTAAAAGAAGTAAGCATTCTTCAATTGGTGAAGTATCCGAGAGGAGTTCTATGGAAATTTGTAATGTCGTGATCTGACACTCAATGGGGAGGACGGATTCCATGCCATGAACCAAATGAAAAGGGGTAAAGCCGGTGGTGGTTTTGGTGGACATGCAGTAAGCCCATAATGCGGGAAAAATCATGTGATGCCAATTGGATTTATGTTTGTCGACAGTGCGCTGGAGGATGGTCTTCAAAATTTTGTTAACAACTTCGACTTGGCCGTTCCCTTGGGGTTAGCAGGCGGAAGAGAAATGATGTTCAAACTTAAGGAGGGTTGACAATTCTCACCAAACGGAGTCTTTGAAGTGAGAACCATGGTCTGAGACGAGTTTCTCTGGTACTCCAAAATGAGCAATAACATGGTTGAGGAAAAAATGGGCTGCAGTGTCGGCTTTGCAGTTATAAGTAGGCATGGCTTTTTCCCATTTGGTAAATTAATCGATGGCCACAATGGTGTGTTTATGGCCACCAGCTGATGCAGGGTTGCAATCCTTGAAGTCGATGTCCCATTTGCAAAATGGTCCAACGGTGATGACTGGATGAAGGGGGGCAGGGGGGTTCTTGCCTTGGGGGCAAAGAGTTGGCAGTTTTGGCAATGTTTGACTACTGTGATGCAATCAGTGAACAATGATGGCCCAAAATAACCTGCGTTGATTACCTTTTGGGCAGTGGTCATTCCAGAGAAATGGCCATCGCAGACACCGCTATGAAAGTCATTAAGGACTTGTTCTGCTTCTTCCCGAGAAAGGCAATGTCATAGGATGGTGTCGACACCGCGTCGATAGAGGACATCACCTAACAGGAGATAACGGGGGGCATGGTGGCGGATGTGATGGTGTCCCTCACAGTCGATGTTGGGTCAAAATTTCTGTGTGCGGAGATATACCAAAATGTCTTCCTACCAAGGATCCTCATATGAGATGATGATGTAATATTTTTGGGAAGATTTCACCAAGATATTAACTCCATTTCAAAAATTTTAATAAAATTCACTGGATACATTTCTTATTAATTCTTTTAAACCGAGCAGGAGGTTAGTGATGGGGATGGAGACTGAATCTGAGTATGGTGGGATGAACTTTCAGTTCTGGAATTTGTATGGGGAAATGTGTAGCAGAAAGTAATAACATAAGAGGGAGATTCCTAAGCACAAAGAACTGGGGCCATTTATGTTTCGGACATCAGCTACTGTTGAAGCCTACCGCAAAGCTTCCTGGGAGCACCAGCATATGTTTACTAGACTGGGTGGGTACAAAAATGAGTTATGATAGTAAAATAGGTTCAATGGACACAATGATCAGCATTCAAAAGGATTTGGGAAGAGTAGGAGTGGTTTGGGAGTCTTAGGCCCTGTCGGGATGACAGAGTTAGTTAAATTGAAATATTTACAAATAGGGGTTAAATCCTCCTAAATTATTTAAGTAGGGACTGATATAGATAATATGATGTATTATTGACCTCCTCCAACTTACATAAAGTAAATCTGACATTTAGAACAAATTTGGCAGTCATTCTTGCAAAACTAGTCAATAACCAATGCTCAATGAGCTAGTCTCCTAATCTGAGTTAATAAATGACTTGATTTAATTAAATGCTCTATTTTGAAATATTAATACCCTCTGATATAATGTAATTAATAGAAACAAGTTGAATTATTACTCACTGGACCAATTTTGTGCTCTTTAATTATCTCCTCATCAGTACAATTTCTTGTAGACTAGAAAACCCCCTCATAGGGCCATGGAAGAACTGTAAGAAGAGATGTAATGGATAAATCTCTATTTTGAAAGTGTGATATGATCTTCTACAGGTCTGAAACAGAGTATGGGATGCACGCTGAGATTCTGAGAATGTATGGGGCGCCATCCATAGTTCTTCTCTTCCTTGTAGGGAAAACACCTCCAAATCTAGCTGTGGTTGTGAGAAAGAGTAAGAAGAAGAAGATGGATCAGTTCTGATGCTGCTTTCTGATACTGGACATTTATATTGATTGAACATATGGTTGTACCAACCCTCCATCAATCCTTGGGCGCATTCTTGGCTTGGTGACCTATGAGAGTAGGTTACCCACTTTCCTATTCTACTCCAAAGCCATGAGGGCGAATTTCTTGAGGAGAATAGCAACTTCTGAGCTTTCAAAAATTTCTTTCCTTCACCTCCTTCACTGAATTTGGGCAAGTGCGCTTTAGGTAGCTTTTCTAGTTGTTGCTATTTTCTTTCTGAAAGCTTTTCTGAATCTTTCCACTTTCTTTACTTTCCTCTCTTTCCTACTTTTGTCTGATTTTGCCAGCTTTTGTCAGTTTCCTTTCTGGGTTCATCTTGCCAACTTGTCTCCACTAGATTCCTTAGCTTTTCTGAGATTTATCACTTAAGCAAGTTTGGCCTACTTGACCAATTCGAATTTCCTATCCAAGTCATCAAACACTTGTCACATTTATTAGTAATAAACATTTAAATGACAATAATACAACTCAGAATTAATTTAGCTAAGCAATTAATTAACTACTATGGTGTAATTGCCTCAAAACTTCCCCAATTAATTAATTTCTCAAATAATTAATAAATCACCTTAGCACTTGAATTGGGGGTTAATAACTTCATGGGATCCCCTCCTTATCCATTTAATTCCTCAAATTCACCCTTAGGAATCTTCCTTCATCCATCCATTAATTATTTAATTAATGCCTAGGTGACTTAGGCTAAAATCATTCCCATGGACCATAGAAAAATTTGGGCACATGACAGATGAATAAATGTTCGTCAATTAGATCAGTATGGATAGCTGGTGATGACGATGATGATGGTAGGTCCGTAATGAGTTGAGCGAGTGCTAGAGATTTGGTTCTCTTTGGGGTCTTAAAATTCAGGTCATATTCTTGTAAGATAATCACCCATTTAGTTACGTGGCCTTGCAAAAGGCAACGTGTGAAGAGATATACCATTGGGTTGGAATTTGCAGCAACTGTTGTATGGCTAAGGAGAATGTAATGGTACAATTTCTATACTGGAAAGACGACGACGAGGGCCATTTTCTCTTCATGTGGGTAGCATAGTGGTGGGCCTGATAAGCTTTGGGTTACATAGTAAATGACACGCTCTTGACGAGCAAAGTCTTCTTGGACGAATACTCCAGAAACGGCATAATCGGATGCCGAAACCTAAAGGATGAAGTCTCTTGTGAAATCTGTAGGAGAAATCAAGGGGGAATTGGTGAGTGCTTTCTTCAGGTCTATGAAAGCTCCTTCTGCTTGGTTGTCGCAGACAAAATGGGTATGAAGGTGAAGTAAATGAAGGAAACCATGGACTGTCGTGGCATAATCGGGGATAAAGCGGCGGAGGAAGTTGGATCTCCCCTAAAGGCTTTGTAGATGTCTTAGTGTATGAGGTGATGGTAGGTCCATGATGGCTTGGACCTTTAAAGGGTCTACGATGATCCCTTTTTCTAAAATGATGAAACCCAACAGATGGCCTTCTGGAACGCAAAAGACACACTTGAGTGGGTTCAAGCAGATTTGGTATTTGCGACAACGCAATAAAACTTGTCGAAGGTCATCTAGATGGTCATATCGTTTCTTAGATTGAGTCGTGAGGTCGTCTAGATACACCAATATGATGTTAATCAGGTCATGAGAACAATAAGTCATTGCTCACTGAAATGTGGCTCCAGCGTTCTTGAGACCAAAAGGCATGATGCGATAGGCGAAGGTGCCCCATGGGGTAGTGAAAGTGGTCTTGTATTGATCTTCCTTGCGGATTTTGATTTGGTTATACCCAGAAAAACCATCCATGAAAGATAGTACCTTGTGTCCCACACATGCATCCATTAATTGGTCGATAAATGGTGTTGGGAAGTTGTCTTTGGGACAAGCTAGATTGAGGTTGTGAAAATCAGTACAGACATGGATGGTGCTTACTTTCTTATTGACTAGAACTGGGTTGGAAACCTAGGTGGTATAACCAATAGGATATATGAAACCTGCTGCTCGAAGCTTCTCAATTTCGACCTTGACGGCTGGAAGCTTGGATGGGTGAATGGGGCATTGTTTCTAGCGGCCCGGGGATATGTTGGGCCAAGTGTCTACGTGATGTTCTACAATGGTAGGATCAAGACTAGGCATCTCGATGTAAGACCAAGAAAAGACATCGTGAAATTCTTGGAAGAGTTTCTTATAGGCTTGGGTTTCCTTTTTCAGTGCATGATGCACCTAAAGAGATAAGCTCGGGTTTTTCGGGGGTGGTGGAGATGTCTATTTTTATGATCGGCAAAATGTTGGCCATGTTACCTTCTTCAAAGGATTCTGGTGTTGGGATTGGATCTTTGAACCAATCTACCTTGGTTGGTAAAAAATATTTTGATTCGCTGGATAGTTGGTTTGTCGTAGTGGAGGTAGATGCCTCAGGGATGAAGTATGATCGATGGTGCATATCATCCTAGGGGTAGTCTGGTGCAGTAAGTGTTTCTAGGATTTCCTCATCGCTACGGAAGTAGTGCATCATCAAATCAATTGGTTCAGGCTTGTAGGTAGTTGAAATCATATAAATGGTATTGATTTCTTCTGGATGGGAATATTCTGGGGGGGGAATTTCCTCAATGAGCGGGGGGGATATCTCTAAGTCAACATTATTCAATTTGTATAGTGTTGCTCTATAATCTAGGAGATTGGGGTAGTGATGTGAATAATGGCCGTAGATGCCACATATCACACATGGGTGGTTTGTACGTAGTGATTTATCACGAGGCTGAGAGGGTAGCTAAAGTTTAACAACTGGAATGTTCGTGTCGTCATCCCACATTTGCATGTGTTCTTTAAGTGCTGATAATTGTGGACATAGATGGGTAGCATGGCCTATATCGTCGCACAAGGGGCACTTGGGAGGTATGCGGATTGTTGGGGGATTCTTCGCTAATTTGGGACTCACTGGGGGGGTACGAGTGGTGGGTCCTGTGGTGCAGGTCTATGGACCTCTGCCTCCATGGTAGTGAGATTGAGGGGGAACATGACTAGAGGTTGATGTAGAGGCACTTGCTGGAGGTGGTTGGTCTTGGGGGTTGGGTACGCCAGGTGGTGGACGATTCAAAGTATTGATGGGTTGTACCAGTTGCAAAACGACATTTGGTGTTGGGGGAGAGGTTGGGGTAGGTAGGTACCACACAGGTAGTCCTAATGTTAATGTTGGGAGATTAAGAGTAGCCATTACTAGAGTGTTGATAGTGCCTGAAGGGGTAAATAAAAATGGGATAGTATGAATCGGTGTTGCTCTGATGTGACTAGGCACCATGGGTGGTTGTGGTAGTAATGGTGGCTGTTGAGTATGTGGCTATGTATTGTGTGAAAGGGTGCACTGATTAGATATTTCAGTTATCCGCGATGGGGGTGGGATAGATGGGAAAGTGGAGGTTATGGGAGTATCCGAATATATCCCGGGTCCGATTGAGGAGACGAACGATGTGGGTGCACTCTGAACCGGTTTTTCGATCATAGGTAGAACATTTTCAAGTGTTGCGGGGGCATTAGGATCATAGTATGTTATCTGGTCAATTTTGACTACATGTCCTTCGTTGGGAAACATCATGAAGCGAAAAACTAAAGAAGCAACAGCTTTCATTTTATACATGTAGCTTCATCCCAAGAGGAGATTGTAATCAAGTTGGGCATTGTCCAAGTTTCTGCCAGAAAAAAGTCAACATAACGTAGGTGGAGGCATCTTCATCGATTATGCATTGATGAACGACAAGGTTTCGAATGGACATAGAAACTTGAAAAGCTAGTGATGAAGGCAGGCAAGGTTTGGCTTGGTCTAAGTCGAAAGCCATCTGTTAGTTTTTCAGAAATTTCAATTTGATCTAGGATCTTAACTGAGAGAATAACATGTACAACATATCTACAACATATCTATAGCATATCAATCATGGACACAATAATCCAAGCACACAAGAGACACAGAGTTTCACTGGGGAAAACCAAGAAGGTGAAAAACCCCGCAACTTCCTCAGAGATAGATCGAGTTATGATAGTAAAATAGGTTCAATGGACACAATGATCAGCATTCAAAAGGATTTGGGAAGAGTAGGAGTGGTTTGGGAGTCTTAGGCCCTGTCGGGATGACAGAGTTAGTTAAATTGAAATCTTTACAAATAGGGGTTAAATCCTCCTAAATTATTTAAGTAGGGACTGATATAGATAATATGATGTATTATTGACCTCCTCCAACTTACATAAAGTAAATCTGACATTTAGAACAAATTTGGCAGTCATTCTTGCAAAACTAGTCAATAAACAATGCTCAATGAGCTAGTCTCCTAATCTGAGTTAATAAATGACTTGATTTAATTAAATGCTCTATTTTGAAATATTAATACCCTCTGATATAATGTAATTAATAGAAACAAGTTGAATTATTACTCACTGGACCAAGTTTGTGCTCTTTAATTATCTCCTCATCAGTACAATTTCTTGTAGACTAGAAAACCCCCTCATAGGGCCATGGAAGAACTGTAAGAAGAGATGTAATGGATAAATCTCTATTTTGAAAGTGTGATATGATCTTCTACAGGTCTGAAACAGAGTATGGGATGCACGCTGAGATTCTGAGAATGTATGGGGCGCCATCCATAGTTCTTCTCTTCCTTGTAGGGAAAACACCTCCAAATCTAGCTGTGGTTGTGAGAAAGAGTAAGAAGAAGAAGATGGATCAGTTCTGATGCTACTTTCTGATACTGGACATTTATATTGATTGAACATATGGCTGTACCAACCCTCCATCAATCCTTGGGCGCATTCTTGGCTTGGTGACCTATGAGAGTAGGTTACTCACTTTCCTATTCTACTCCAAAGCCATGAGGGCGCATTTCTTGAGGAGAATAGCAACTTCTGAGCTTTCAAAACTTTCTTTCCTTCACCTCCTTCAATGAATTTGGGCAAGTGCGCTTTAGGTAGCTTTTCTAGTTGTTGCTATTTTCTTTCTGAAATCTTTTCTGAATCTTTCCACTTTCTTTACTTTCCTCTCTTTCCTACTTTTGTCTGATTTTGCCAGCTTTTGTCAGTTTCCTTTCTGGGTTCATCTTGCCAACTTGTCTCCACTAGATTCCTTAGCTTTTCTGAGATTTATCACTTAAGCAAGTTTGGCCTACTTGACCAATTCGAATTTCCTATCCAAGTCATCAACCACTTGTCACATTTATTAGTAATAAACATTTAAATGACAATAATACAACTCAGAACTAATTTAGCTAAGCAATTAATTATTAATAATTAATTAACTACTATGGTGTAATTGCCTCAAAACTTCCCCAATTAATTAATTTCTCAAAAAATTAATAAATCACCTTAGCACTTGAATTGGGGGTTAATAACTTCATGGGATCCCCTCCTTATCCATTTAATTCCTCAAATTCACCCTTAGGAATCTTCCTTCATCCATCCATTAATTATTTAATTAATGCCTAGGTGACTTAGGCTAAAATCATTCCCATGGACCATAGAAAAAATTGGGCACATGACAGATGAATAAATGTTCGTCAATTAGATCAGTATGGATAGCTGGTGATGACGATGAGGATGGTAGGTCCATAATGAGTTGAGCGAGTGCTAGGGATTTGGTTCTCTTTTGGGTCTTAAAATTCAGGTCATATTCTTGTAAGATAATCACCCATTTAGTTACGTGGCCTTGCAAAAGGCAACGTGTGAAGAGATATACCATTGGGTTGGAATTTGCAGCAACTCTTGTATGGCTAAGGAGAATGTAATGGTACAATTTCTATACTGAAAAGACGATGACGAGGGCATTTTCTCTTCATGTGGGTAGCATAGTGGTGGGCCTGATAAGGTTTGGGTTACATAGTAAATGACACGCTCTTGACGAGCAAAGTCTTCTTGGACGAATACTCCAGAAACGGCATAATCGGATGCCAAAACCTAAAGGATGAAGTCTCTTGTGAAATCTGTAGGAGAAATCAAGGGGGCATTGGTGAGTGCTTTCTTCAGGTCTATGAAATCTCCTTCCGCTTGGTTGTCGCAGACAAAATGGGTATGAGGGTGAAGTAAATGAAGGAAACCATGGACTGTCGTGGCATAATCGGGGACAAAGCGGCGGAGGAAGTTGGATCTCCCCTAAAGGCTTTGTAGATGTCTTAGTGTATGAGGTGATGGTAGGTCCATGATGGCTTGGACCTTTAAAGGGTCTACAATGATCCCTTTTTCTAAAATGATGAAACCCAACAGATGGCCTTCTGGAACGCAAAAGACACACTTGAGTGGGTTCAAGCAGATTTGGTATTTGCGACAACGCAATAAAACTTGTCGAAGGTCATCTAGATGGTCATATCGTTTCTTAGATTGAGCCATGAGGTCGTCGAGATACACCAATATGATGTTAATCAGGTCATGAGAACAATAAGTCATTGCTCTCTGAAATGTGGCTCCAGCGTTCTTGAGACCAAAAGGCATGATGCGATAGGCGAAGGTGCCCCATGGGGTAGTGAAAGTGGTCTTGTATTGATCTTCCTTGCGGATTTTGATTTGGTTATACCCAGAAAAACCATCCATGAAAGATAGTACCTTGTGTCCCACACATGCATCCATTAATTGGTCGATAAATGGTGTTGGGAAGTTGTCTTTGGGACAAGCTAGATTGAGGTTGTGAAAATCAGTACAGACATGGATGGTGCTTACTTTCTTATTGACTGGAACTGGGTTGGAAACCTAGGTGGTATAAGCAATAGGATATATGAAACCTGCTGCTCGAAGCTTCTCAATTTCGACCTTGACGGCTGGAAGCTTGGATGGGTGAATGGGGCATTATTTCTAGCGGACCGGGGATATGTTGGGCCAAGTGTCTACGTGATGTTCTACAATGGTAGGATCAAGACTAGGCATCTCGATGTAAGACCAAGAAAAGACATCGTGAAATTCTTGGAAGAGTTTCTTATAGGCTTGGGTTTCCTTTTTCAGTGCATGATGCACCTAAAGAGATAAGCTCGGGTTTTTCGGGGGTGGTGGAGATGTCTATTTTTATGATCGGCAAAATGTTGGCCATGTTACCTTCTTCAAAGGATTCTGGTGTTGGGATTGGATCTTTGAACCAATCTACCTTGGTTGGTAAAAAATATTTTTATTCGCTGGATAGTTGGTTTGTCGTAGTGGAGGTAGATGCCTCAGGGATGAAGTATGATCGATGGTGCATATCATCCCAGGGGTAGTCTGGTGCAGTAAGTGTTTCTAGGATTTCCTCATCGCTACAGAAGTAGTGCATCATCAAATCAATTGGTTCAGTCTTGTAGGTAGTTGAAATCATATAAATGGTATTGATTTCTTCTGGATGGGAATATTCTGGGGGGGGAATTTCCTCAATGAGCGGGGGGGATATCTCTAAGTCAACATTATTCAATTTGTATAGTGTTGCTCTATAATCTAGGAGATTGGGGTAGTGATGTGAATAATGGCCGTAGATGCCACATATCGCACATGGGTGGTTTGTACGTAGTGATTTATCACGAGGCTGAGAGGGTGGCTGAAGTTTAACAACTGGAATGTTCGTGTCGTCATCCCACATTTGCATGTGTTCTTGAAGTGCTGATAATTGTGGACATAGATGGGTAGCATGTCCTATATCGTCACACAAGGGGCACTTGGGAGGTATGCGGATGGTTGGGGGATTCTTCGCTAATTTGGGACTCACTGGGGGGGTACGAGTGGTGGGTCCAGTGGTGTAGGTATATGGACCTCTGCCTCCATGGTAGTGAGATTGAGGGGGAACATGACTAGAGGTTGATGTAGAGGCACTTGCTGGAGGTGGTTGGTCTTGGGGGTTCGGTACGCCAGGTGGTGGACGATTCAAAGTATTGATGGGTTGTACCGGTTGCAAAACGACATTTGGTGTTGGGGGAGAGGTTGGGGCAGGTAGGTACCACACAGGTAGTCCTAATGTTAATGTTGGGAGATTAAGAGTAGCCATTACTAGAGTGTTGATAGTGCCTGAAGGGGGAAATAAAAATGGGATAGTATGAATCGGTGTTGCTCTGATGTGACTAGGCACCGTGGGTGGTTGTGGCAGTAATGGTGGCTGTTGAGTATGTGGCTATGTATTGTGTGAAAGGGTGCACTGATCAGATATTTCAGTTATCCGCGACGGGGGTGGGATAGATGGGAAAGTGGAGGTTATGGGAGTATCCGAATATATCCCGGGTCCGATTGAGGAGACGAACGATGTGGGTGCACTCTGAACCGGTTTTTCGATCATAGGTAGAACATTTTCAAGTGTTGCGGGGGCATTAGGATCATAGTATGTTATCTGGTCAATTTTGACTACATGTCCTTCGTTGGGAAACATCATGAAGCAAAAAACTAAAGAAGCGACAGCTTTCATTTTATACATGTATCTTCATCCCAAGAGGAGATTGTAATCAAGTTGGGCATTGTCCAAGTTTCTGCCAAACAAAAGTCAACATAACGTAGGTGGAGGCATCTTCATCGATGATGCATCGATGAACGACAAGGTTTCGAATGGACATAGAAACTTGAAAATCTAGTGATGAAGGCAGGCAAGGTTTGGCTTGGTCTATGTCGAAAGCCATCTGTTAGTTTTTCAGAAATTTCAATTTGATCTAGGATCTTAACTGAGAGAATAACATGTACAACATATCTACAACATATCTATAGCATATAAATCATGGACACAATAATCCAAGCACACAAGAGACACAGAGTTTCACCGGGGAAAACCAAGAAGGTGAAAAACCCCGCAACTTCCTCAGAGATAGATGGAGCAATGATAGAACCAAGCATAAGAGATAGTCCTCCTAGCAGCAAATTCTCCTATTCCACAAGTGCGCCACTCTCCAATGAGAGTATGAGTGAGAAAGAGAATGATTAAATAGAGTGCCTCCCACACTCTATTTATACTTGACTTGACTTGCCTATAACCTTTACTAAGTCGGCCTCAACTTAACCACATAACATAATGTTGACAGGCCCGACCCCCAATAGGGTGGTCTAATAAACCTTTTACCCACATGACTCATACAGGGTTGATCCCATCAAGGTGGTCTAATAACCCATCAAGTATAAGTTACGACACTTACAATATAAATGATGACACTCCCGTATAGAGGAATAATAACATCTCTATAGGAATACAAACACTTCCGTATAGAGGAATAATAACATCTCTATAGGAATACAATATACATGAGTGAAATACATTCTGAAATTACAATTACATCAACACTCCCTCTGAACTAGGAAGGTATTTCTCGACACAGATCTGCTAGCACAAGTCTTCTTCTCTGGATCATCATCATCCTCGAATCATCGTCATCGTCATTGTTGCTGCTATCTCAATCAATCTCTAAATCTACTCGTCCTAGGAAGTTCTACAGAGCCAGTCCTTTTTCATACTGGATGTAGGCCCACCACTTGCAGGTCTTCATCATCACTGGCCATACTATGGAATCCTCAGAACATTATGTGTGTCACAAAACCTCGCAAGAGTATCCAGGCTGTTACAAGCACACGGCTCTACCTATCGGATCTCCCAGGTCGTATTATATGTGACTCCCACCACAAGACCTTAAAGAGTGTCTTGACTTAACAAGAACTCTAAAGAGCATCTGAGGCCTTTTACGTGACTAGCAAAACTTGTCTAGATCTCTAGGATGGATTACATGTAATCATGGAAAAACCTCGAAAGAGCATCCCAGGATTGATTACGAGCACACAGCTCAACCTATCGGATCTATCAGGGTTGGATTATATGCCATAGGATAAAACCTCGAAAGAGCACCTGCCAGATATCCCAGGACCATATTACATGCCATAGGCAAGACCTCGAAAGACTATCTGCAAATCTCCCAGGGCCGAATTATATGTCCTCCCAAAGAAAAACCTCGAAAGAGCGTTTTCCAGATATCCCAGGCCCACATTACATGCCATAGGAAAAACCTCGAAAGACTATCTACAAACCTCCCAGGGCTGGATTATATGATTATCTGCACAACTTGTTCCACGACCATAGAGTATCAACTTGATACTCACCATACATCATCCTGATGTACACATGATCATCCTGATCATCATCACTGCATCGTACTGATGCATGTCAGCTGGAGCAACATCCTGAAGCTCATCATTCATGATCATCCTGATCATTTAATGCATCTAGCTGATGCATACCAAGTATCTACCTGATACATATCATCATACATGATCCACCTGATCATACAATGTATCCACCTGATACATACACAGATACATGATCCACCTCATCATACAATGTATCCACCTGATATATTTCAACATACATGATCTACCTGATCATACAATGTATCCACCTGATACATATACAGATACATGGTCCAAGCATCCAACATGATGTATATACATATACATGATCCAACTGATCATAACTAGCATCCAACATGATGCATATACATATACATGATCCAATCTGATCATAACAAGCATCCAACATGATGCATATACAAATATATCAAGCATCCAACATGATGCATATACATAGTAGTAACTAGAGTATCATCCTGATACTCATCATCCAGCGCTTACATCCAAATCCATGGGAAGGATCCTCCTCTCACTATGCTTTGAATGGCTCCTGCAAATGTGTCCATCACTTCTTCCTTGAAGTGTCGTCAATCTAAAGAACACCAAGCCTCTCTCTAAAGTACTCAAACTTCACTCTGGCTACTGGTTTCGTCAACACATTTGTAATCTGCTCATCTGTCGCAACATATATGAGCTTCATTGCTCCTCTCTACACCATATCCCTAATATAGCGATATTTTATCTCAATGTGCTTCGACCTGTCGTGGAACATCGGGTTCTTAGATAGCTTCACACAACTCTGGTTGTCACAAAAGATACCAGTAGCCTCCATTGGGAGATCAAATAACTCAGACAGTAGCTTCTGAAGCCATACTGCCTCACAACTAGCCGAACATGCTGCAACATACTTTGCCTCGGCTGTACTCAGTACTACGCAGGATTGCTTCCTAATAAACCAAGAGATCACACTTGATCCCATACTGAAGCATCACCCAAAAGTGCTCTTCCTATCTACAACATTGCCTGCCCAGTCCGAATCAACATAACCCTGCAGGTTAAACTTTTGATTCGCATCATACTTGAGCCCATAGTCAATTGTACCCTTCAGGTACCTTAGAATATGCTTTACAGCAATCAGGTGAACACCTCTGGGATCCATCAGGAACTGGCTCAATGTGTTCACTACAAAGCAAATATTTGGTCTAGTGTTCGTCAGGTACATCAAGGACCCAATCATCTGACGATACACAGTGACATCAACCGGATGAGATGAAGCATAACACATAAGCTTCAGGTTCGATGCCATAGGTGTGGCCATGGCCTTGCATTCCATCATCCCGAACCTCTTCAGGATCTCTACTGCATACTTCCCTTGTCTAAGGAAGATCCCATATGCACTCAACCACACCTCCATGCCTATAAAATAGTTCATCATCTCCAAGTCCTTCATCTCGAACTTGGCAGCAAGCTTCCTCTTGGTATCGGCAATCAAGCCATCCTCACCTATTACAAACAGTTCATCCACATACAAGAGTAGTATCACAGGATTTCCTTCCTCAACCTTGCATTAAAGGTTGGAATCTCCTTTACTCTTGGTAAAGCCCAAACTGGATAGAAATATGTCTATCCTACCATACCAAGTCCTAGGACTTTGCTTCAAGCCATACAAGGATTTCTTCAATTTGCACACATGAGTCCCTCTGTCATGTGTCACAAACCCAAGTGGCTGCTCCACATACACTTCCTCCTCGACTACACCATTCAAGAAAGTTGTCTTGACATCCATCAGGTGTATCTTCCATTTCATCACTACAGCCAGGGAAAGTACTGATCTGATGGAAGTGTACCTAGCTACATGAGAAAAAGTTTCTTCATAGTCTATTTCCTTTTTCTGGGAGAAGCCACAAGCTACAAATCTCGCTTTGTATTTCTCTATGCTCCCATCTGCAGCATGCTTGATCTTTAGAAGTCACAACAGACTTCCCATCTGGTCTTGGGACCACATTCCAAACATCATTCTTCATGATCGACTGGCATTGCTCGATCATGGCATCCTTTTACTGTATCCCATATCTTGGGAACTTCATATTCTTCAATAGATATATTTCTTTAAACTTCGTTGCCGGAACAAATGCTGTAGTCCTTCTTTTGTAGGTGATTGTATATGATCTTTCCTACAAAGCAAGTTAAATTGCATGATTAGAAACATCTCATAGTTTTTAGAACAAATTCTTACACATAAAGAAATATGTCATACAGTCATGCAATTATTTTAGCCAATGCTTCAATACAACATTTATCCATATCCCGTAACTTTCTAGATGCCTTTCAATCTCTACCAGAACATTGTTAAGAGTGTGCACAACTCCCAACATGTTAGCAAAGAGGTTTCATTCTAGATAAGTAGCAATGGAATTTTGTACAGTACCATAGGCCACTTACCCATCACATGCATATTAGTAGTATAATGTTCATTAATGCAATTATTCTAATATTCGTAATACACACCCTAAGTCTAGGAACATAGGCATATACATCATTGAACAATATTATTTACACAAACAAGTATGCAAGAAATGACAATTCAAATACTTATCTTTGTTTGGTTGTAGGGTGGACTCCCTCTCAATATTTGTTTCCTTGCAGGAACTACTGGAGTGTGCTCCCTCTTGATCTTTGCTTCTTGGATTACCTGTCCTTGGACTTATATTCATCCTGGACCACTATGCATGCTTAAGTGTGCACTAGTGTCATGATTGTTCCATCCTCAAGATCTCATACATAATCATACATTCATTAGTATAGATACTAAAACAACATAATCTTAAACATGTATAGTCATGATCATTTCAAACACAGATAATAAACATTAGTATTCAAGGTTTCATGGAATACTTCTTTTACTCATGCATATTCTTATTGACCATAGGATTCTTCTGGTTAGTCATATCATCAATCAAAGTAAGAAGCATAATATGCCTAAACGCATGATTACTAACTTCAATGAATAATCATTATCAATCATGCCATGTATACTTATATAAGAGATTAATAGGCTGAAAGCTGTGATGTGAATCGCGACTGTCGAGCTGAAAGTCATGATGCGACGAACGGAAAACGTCGCTGAAAAATGAACCCAAAAATTGAAAATTTGGGTCGTTTAAAGCTGTAGAACAGGCCAATGGATAGGACAACAATGAAGAGGTTGACTAGCATGGTAGATCTACAACTTTAAAGGGAAAAAAAACTAAAGTATAGATCTAAATCAAAGATTCAAAGTTCGAAAACCAGCAGAGTCGCCAAAAACTATTGCTTGGTTTTGCAACCAAGCATGTGCTAAGGAGCACCTGCTAACTTGTAGCAGCAGTCTCAATGTAAAAGTAAAATCAAATGTAAATTATAGTAAATCTGATCTAACTTGTGCAAAGAAATAAAAACTAGATTTAAGAACAATAAACAATGAGATTTATGAGAGAAACAAGAAATACAAAATTTGATCTTTTGTATTACCTCAAGTGGTGAGGATGGTGAGTTTGAGTAGCTCCAAGGTTGAGATGCTCCAATGGTCCAATGGTCTCTTCTTCTCTAATGCTCTAATAGGGATCTTCAAACTGAAAAGTGAGGCTAGGGCTCTCAAAAATGAATTTGGCAGCATAAGGATAGTATGAATGTGGATCAATAGTGAAGAGCCCCTATCACCTTTTTATAGTTTTTTGGTGATGGGGAATACCTTTATGGTTTGAGGAAACCAATGGTATTGAACAAAATGGTTTAGGTTTCTTTTTCCCTCTTTTTCCTTCTTTGAATATATATTTTATTCCCTTTTAATATTTTTTGGGAATTTTGGACCCTTTTTGAGGAAAAATACATATTTTGAGTGGAAAAAGATGTGTTTTTGGTCTTTTTGGTGACGTTTTGAAGGTTTTAGAGGCTCAAATGGTGGAAAAAGTGGACAAATAGGTCATGAGGATATGGGAATGAGATAGTGAGAACTTTTTGGGTGTTAACAGGTGCAAAGCAAGATTAGTGGATTATGCTCTTGCCTCTGGCAAAATATACGAGGGAGAAGGGTTTAAATACATTAAGGAGTCCTTTGAAAATGGAACACTTCATCTCATTGGCATTTTGAGTGATGGCGGTGTTCATTTGCAATTAGATCAGTTGCAAGTATTCTATATCTATAAATGCATTATTATGAGCCTTTTATCCTAGAAAAGTTTATAGATTTATCCGTGCTATGCAATCTTTAATCTTTGTATTTCTACATCCTATAGATGAATGCTATTTATATCACTAAATCGGATTGAGTTGGGTCTAAATATGTTATAATTGTAGAACCCATTGATCTACTGACATAAATTTTAAGAGAATGATACTCTTACATGGATCCATCAAGCAACCATTAGAAAAGATGCTCGTTCTTATCCATGAATACTTGAAATTCTAGTTAGATGTTCACTTCATGAGTAGGTGTATGAACTTGAATGCCAACTTTGTCCTCCAAAATGTTTCTGTATTACTGTTTTCTTTATGGAATCAATGCTGCATATGAAAACTTTCAAGTTCATCCAACTTATAAGTTCAGAGCCATTCAGACTACTTTCTTAGGTCTCTCGAGTCAGAAACAATGTTGGGATTATTAGTCTTTTCTTAGAATTACAAATGATTCAATCTTGTTGTTAATATTGCCCCTTTCCCCAATTCTTAAAGGGTTCTAGCTCAATGGTAGAGTGCCTGATTTACAAGAAGGAGGTTGAAGGTTTGATTCCTTAGTGCCCTAATGATATTGCAATATTGATGTTTTAAATAAAATATATTTTATTATGATTTATTATGGCTATGAGGGAGGTTCTAAACTGACTTCATATGTCACTACGAGGGAGGTTCATAATTTCCCCCCAAAGGTTTGTAAAGCGTTTTAGGGGGGGTTTTGAACCACCTCTGTAGGTACCTACGAGGGGGGTTTATAACCGCTCCCAAATGTTTGTAAAGAATTTTAGGGGGGTTTTGCACCGCTTCCGTAGGTACCTACGAGGGGGGTTTATAAATGCCCCCAAATGTCTATAAAGAGTTTTAGGGGGGGTTTTGAACCGTCTCCATAGGTACCTATGAGGGGGGCTTATAACTACCCCCAAATGTTTGTAAAGAGTTTTAGGGGGGGTTTTGAACCTCCTCCATAGGTACCTACGAGGGGGGGTTTAAAACGACCCCCAAATGTTTGTAAAGAGTTTTAGCGGGTGGTTTGAACCACCTCCGTAGGTACCTATGAGGGGGGTTTAAAACTTCCCCCAAATGTTTGTAAAGAGTTTTATGGGGGGGGTTTGAACCACCTCCGTAGGTACCTACGAGGGGGGTTTAAAACCGCCCCCAAAGTTAAAAAAAAAACACTTTTAAGGGTGGTTCAAAACTGCTCCCATAGGTACCTACGAGGGGGTTTATATCCGCCCTTAAAAGTGACTTTTGGGGAGGTTTAGAACCTCCGCCAAAAGTCACTTTAGGGGCAATTTTGATCTCTTCTATAACCGCCCCTAAAAGTCAAAAATTTTAGCGTCGATGTTATTAGGGGTGGTTTTCTAAAGACCGCCTCCAAATCGCCCCCAAAAGTGACTTTTGGAGGCGGAAGTAAACCACCCCCAAAAGTCCAAAAGTAACTTTTTTTTGGGGGGGGGGTTAGAACCACCCCCAAAAGTCACTTTTGGGGGTGGTTCTAACCCCCCCTTAAAAAAAAGTTACTTTTGGACTTTTGGGGGTGGTTTACTTCCGCCTCCAAAAGTCACTTTTGGGGGGTTTTAGAACCGCCCCCAAAAGTAACTTTTGGGGCGCTTTTAGGGGCGGTTTTGATCTCTTTCAGAACCGCCCCTAAAAGTCAAAACTTTTGGCGTCGGTGCTATTCGGGTCGGTTTTGGAAAGACCGCCTCCAAAGCCAAAACCGCCCCCAAAAGTCACTTATGGAGGCGGAAAACAACTGCCCCTAATTGTCAAATTTGTTGTAGTGTCCTCAAATTCATTTGCATATAAATATTCACCATTATTTGTCGTCATCACATTAATTTTATTTTATGTCTTATTATTTACAAGAACCTTAACGTATTTACATTTATCAAATACCTCATATTTATTTCAGAGGAAATAAATCTATGTGTTCCTTGAGAAGTCATCTATTGGTGAGACATAATGCACATTATTACCCAGTGATGGAACATGCACAATTCCAAGCACATCATTATGTATAGTAAATTTAAGTTTCCATTTTCTCTTGCACAACCAAATGCAAATATTACCTGATTATCTTTATCATATATGAAGTGTTCACATAAATTGAAATATAGTGTGCAATAAGACATATCTTCAACCATACATTTACCATGTAATGCTTGAAGTCCCTTCTCTCCAATATGCCCCAGTATTTGATTCCATAGAATTGTCTTTCCTCTAGAGACATTACGGATTTTTTCTTATTTATTTCCATCCTCAAGAATAATAATTTGTTATACCCATTAGAGATAGTGCTTGATTCCCAACAACTTGTACAGAGTTCCATTTTACACTCCCCTAATTAATAACATTTCTCCTTCAACCATTCCGTATCTTTATTTTTTAAACATTTTTTTTTTGTCTACATTAATCATCTTAGTGATGTATATCATGTTTATATCCATATCTAGAATGTGTAAATCCAAAAGGAAAATTCTAATCCTTCCATATTTGAGAAACAACTTAACTCTTCAATGTCCTATGATTCTTGATGAGCTACAATTTTGTCTCATTTTTGTCATGGTTAGAGCTCAGAATGATTTTTGTTCTGACTATTATCTTCATTTTGTTATATATATTAGTATCTAAGTCACAGTTGCAAGCACATAAAGGTTATTTCGATATTGTATACGCAATACAGGTAAAAATCCTGTTTATTTGTCATTTCTTTATGGTTAATAACGTAGATTTATTTTTGAATAAGAATTGGTATGTTATATTATATTTAATTTGGTATTATTATGGGTTTGTTTATGATATACATATCCGGTACCTACTCTTGTATCCATTACTACACATTAGATCGTAGATTTGGCGTTGAATTTTCCAAGTTGGACGTGGCATATGGAACCAATATCAAAGACTTGGAAAATTATGATTTTGAAGATGTTTCCTTCGAGACTCATGTTTTCATGCTAGTTCAACAAGCCAACTTCTTGTTCCCATTTTTCTCTTGTTCTAGTGTGACAATCCTTTTATGGTTCTTATATTCTGTTAGATAGTTGAGGATGTAATTAGTTACTCTTCTCTATGATTAAGATGAGGATTATAGTCATGATCAATCATAGTTGAATGCGTTGGGGTTTTTTCGTTATGTGGTTCTCAGGATGCAATTGAGGGTTTATTCACACGAGATATCAATGAGCATGAATGAGTTCGTCTAGAGGGGGATCCCCCCCTCCATCTTGATGTCCAAAGCTAGTGTAGCATCAAATGAGGAAAAGAACCTGGAGGAGACTCGTTCGGGGAGCCGTGAGAGGGAAGAGACGATGGATCAGGAGAAGAAGGGAATTGGGCGATGACTAGGAGGATGTATTCCCAAAGCAACTAAGATCCCGTCACTCCAAATTAGATTAGATAAATTGCGACAAATTGTATAACCGTGGAAGGAAAAATCCCTAATAGGGAGGTTTATTGGGATATGGCTGAAGGAAAAATATCTCATCAGATGGATCAAAGCTACTTGGAACCCTAGAGGTCATTATGATCTATAGTTGGGATCGAAGGGTCTTTTCACCATCATATTTTTCAATCAAGAATAAAAAGATAGGATTTTGGAAGGAGGACCTTACTTTTTCTTCTCGGTGGGGTTATATCTTCAGCCATGGAAGGAACGTTTCAACTCAGACAAAGAATATATGAGTGTTTCCCCTATATGGATCTTCCTTTTCTCACTTCCATGTGAATACTGGGAACCATATATTCTGCAAAAAATTAATAATACTCTAGTAGAATTTATGAAAATCTACAAATAGACCAAACAAATAAGGGAAAATTCCTATGCCTGGATTCTTACTTATATGGATCTTTCCCAGGAGTTACTTGAAGTGATCAACTTGACGTGGGAGGATGAAGAGTTTATACATCCTTTGGATTATGAACACATCCTATTCAGGTGTTTGCAATTCCATGAATATGGGCATCTCATTCGAGACTGCCCCCAAAATAAACCGATCCAGTAGCCTCCCCAAACTACCCAGGAAAAAATGAAGGATGATGAGGGTTTTAATCAGGTGAATGGTTGTCAGATACAGGGAGGAAACAAACCCAACAGATGGATACCTAGTAGCCTACAGAAAAGCGGGAATCCAACTCAAACAATTTTGAAACCCTCAAAACAATTGGTGAATATCTGGAGGCCTCAATCTAGGTCAAGCCAAAATCCCAGACCAAGGGAGAAAATTTGACCCCATGATCAGATTGGAAAACTATGGAATATCCAAAAGAGAAACTAGAGGAGATGGAAGAGAACTAGATCGACGAGGCAGAAGATATGGATCTGGGGGAACTTGATCTAGATGCATTGGAGAAAGAGTGCAATAAGAAAAGAAAGGGTTATGTCTCCATGCATCAGCTAGAGATCCCGTAGGTGTCCATTCTACGAACTAAAGTGACCCCCCAAATGGGGATTGCAAAGGAACAACAAAAAGGAATTAAGAGAAATATGTTGGAATATAGGGAGAAAAGGGGACATAAACAAAATAAATAGAGAATAATAGAGATCGAGAAAGACTAGTGGAATCAGGCTGGTATCCCATGATTAAAGAATATTTCTATGAAGCAAAAAACGTTTCCCAATGAAAATTCTAACTTGGAACATTCATGGGGCTAGTCACCCCCACAAGATTAAAACATTGATAAATAAGTTGATAATGGAGAAAACTATGGTAGTTTCTCTTCATGAAACAAAATGTGGAGTAGAGATGATGAAGGAAATAGGTAACAAGGTGTGGAAGGGCAGCAAAACTATGGCAATTGATGCAAATAGGACAACATAAGGCCTCACAATCCTTTATAATCCAGAAGCAATTATGCTTTCAAACTTTTCGGCTACTCAATTCTTCCTCTCTGCGGAGTTCCAGATCCCCAACTACCAGGTAAGAGGAATTCTTACCAATGTCTATGGACCCATCGTCATTCCTCAAAAGTTGACCTTTATGTAAACCATGAACTGGGTTGTGCGATGGATAGGAGATAAACAATGGATCATTGGAGGAGACCTCAACTTAATAACATCTCTGGAGGAAAAGAAGGGTTGAAGAAGGGTTCTGGGAGCCTGAAATGAGGACTTTCGAGACTTTATAGAAGAAACACGTTTGGTTGATGTTGAAACAAGTAATGGATGGTTCACATGGAACAAAATAAGAGGGGGAATCCACCATGTTGCATCCATATGGGACATATTTATGGTGTATGAAGGTGTTATTAATGGCGGTGGTGTTATGACTGCAATGATCATCTCTTCAGTAGCATATGACCACTAGCCCGTTTCTCTCCTCTAGGATGGTATGGCCCCCGTAAACAGGAAAACATTTAGATTTGAGTAGTTCTATATTGAACACAAGGATTTTAAATCATTGGTTCGTCAATGGTGGGAGGAGTTGGATACTCCCAGAGGAACAAGAATGTACCAATTCCAGCAGAAGTTGAAGGCTCTAAAAGCAAGGACCCATACATGGAACATGGACGAGTTTGGGAACATATTCTAAGAGAACCATGCCCTGTTGATAGCTTGAGGAAATTCAAAAAGAAGGGATGAACAATGGATATGATGAGGAGCTAAACAACACGAGAAGTCAATATTAGAACAGTTGGAAGCACAAGAACGACATGAAGAGATATACTAAAAACACAAAGCTAGAAATTAATGGATTCAAGAGGGGGAATGCAATACCAAATTCTTTCACTAGACGGTGATCCAAAATAGGAAAATATCACAAATTAATAGGCTAAAATGGGAGACTAACCAATATGTGGAGACTAGGGACGATACAGAAGATGAACGGGTGGAACTTTTTGGGTCCATCATGATCGATGATAGGGTCGACCGATTAGAAGACATTGCCAAAGTAACCCAACTTATCCCCCCTGATTACTCCCAAGGATAATGAGCTCCTGATGAAGCCAATCGCGATGATTGAGTTCAAATAAACAGTTCACCAAATGGAGAACGAGAAACACCCTGGACAAGATGGTTTCACAACAAATTTCTTCCACCACATCCGGGATATCATCAAACATGATGTATAGAGAATTGTGGAAGAATCCAGACAAGCAAGGGGAGTGTTGAGATCCTTCAATGTAACTTTCTTGACCCTAATCCCCAAAATCGATGGAGAAGTAACACCATGTAATTTTAGACCCATCGCTTTATGCAATGTTATTTATAAAATCATTACCAAGGTGATAGAAAATCGTTTAAAGTATATATTTCCCATCTAGTGTCAATGGAGAAATATGGTTTTGTGGAATGATTCCAAATCCTGGACATATTTATTCTAGTTCATGAGGTGATCCATTCCCTAAATATCACAAAACATCCAAGGATTCTTCTCAAGTTGGACATCTCAAAGGCTTATGACAAGCTAAGCTGTTAATTTATGAAGGAAATGCAAAAGGCCTATGGATTCCATTAAGACTGGATTGAATGGATCCTGAATCTAAACTCTTCATCCTTCTTCTCTATCTTGTTGAATGGATAACCCACCAAAACTTTCATCCCAACCAGGGGTATTAGGCAGGGGGACCCCTTATCTCCCTTCTTGTGCGTTCTCATGGATGAAGGTCTGAGCAGAAAATAAAATCTATAACAGAGTGAAATGAAATCAAAGGGTTGGATTTCCATACTGGGTCAGATAAATAGACTCACCAACAGTTTTTTGACAACATGAAGCTCATGGGCCATCCTTCAGTCCAAGAGGAAAGATCTCTCAAAAGGTTCCTGAAGACCTTTTCTAGAGCCCTAGGCCTAGAAATAAATAGAGAAAAATATCATATTTTGTTTTTTAACACACCCAGGATCCCTTAGAGAAACATACTCCACATCTTGGTATTCCAAGAGAGATCCCTTCGATCCAAATATCTTGGCGCTCCATTGGCTAAGGGAGTTATTAGGAAGCTATAATGGGCATATTTGTTGGACCAAATGAAGAAGATATTATCAAATTGGGTATTGAGGCCTCTTAACTTTTTCAACAGACTCACCTTAGTCAAATCAATGCTCTAGTCGATGCCTATCTATCTGTTCTTTATGCTAGTGAACCCAAAAGCCGTCATTAAGGAAATTTAGAGACTCCAACACCAATTTTTGTGTGTACGGAGACCAGATAAGAAAAAATGGGATTTAATTAGTTGGGAAAAACTATGTAATCCAAAATCCCAAGGTGTTTTGGGCCTCAGATATCTTGATAAAAAAAATGAAGTTATGGGATCAAAACAAATGGTGGGGGTGGGTCACCCATACCACAGAACCTTGGGAAAGAGTATGGCATACAAAGTACGCCCAAGATCGACTGAAGAGAGATCTAATCAGGTTCAATGAGGAAAAGAATGGATCTCATATTTGGAGGACAACTCTTCAAAACATAAGCATTGTTCAAGACGACTGTTTCTGGGAAATCAAAGATGGCAAGGCCACAAAGTTATGGGAATATTCTTGGAACCAAGTTCCTAAAATATCTTCCCTGATCAATGCTTGAGAAATTTAGGACAAAAGCATGGATATTGGTCTCCGTAAAGTGAACCAATACTAGAAGGTGGTGTCATACAAAGGTGAATATAGGGAATGGCTCTCCCAGAATGGCGGAATCATAGATTCACGGAAGAAGACTCCAGCAGAATATGGCACACCAGTTAGGAGAGATTCATAAGAGTCCAATAGGGTCTAGGAAGACTAATATGGGGATACTCTTCAAAAGGTATATTCAATACTAAGGAGGCATATGATATCTAAACTAGTAATAGGGAATCCCCAAAACAGGAGATATGGAAGAAGGTTTGGAAGATGGACCCATGTCCCAAAGTCACCACCTTTATATGGATGGTGACACATAGAAGAATGCTTACATGGGAGAACTTGAAAAAAGGGGAATGATAGGTATGTCACAATGCACCATGTGTGCTAGATAAGAAGAAACAATAAACCACCTCCTAGATACATGCCCATATGCATCGTCCCTCTCAGAAAAAAGTGTTGATATTTTATGTCAGTCCAGTAGGACATGCGAGCAACCAAACAAGACATTTAGCAACTAGTACTTGGGGGCCTTCAAGAATCCTATCGTCGATTTCATCTATATTATTTTACTAGGTTTCTCGATGTGGGATGTATGGAAGGAATAAAATCAGAGGATTTTCCAAGGTTCCCATGATGTCCCCTCAGAATTCTAGACCAAGATGGAAAAACACATACAGGAGATGGTGAAAATCAACCAATGGGAGGATAAGGATTGCGAGAAGTGGGACGCCGAAAAAATTATTTTGGAAGGATCGAGCATTCATAAAGTCGACCAAGGAAGGAATCAAATGAAAACTAATATTGCACCCCCAGTCATCCCAAACATATGGTCACCACCCTCTACAGGTTTCTTCAAATTGAATGGAGCCTCTAAGGGAAACCCTAGATCGACTAGATATGGAGGACTTATCGAAAACCACTAGGGGACGATTATATGGCAATATTGTGGGTACATAGGCCATGATACAAACAACATTGCAGAGCTTAAGTGCCTTCTCTATGGCCTCACTCTGATCGAGCGTAAAGGTTGGGAACCCACCACGATTGAGGGTGATTCGAGGATCATTACTTAGATCACAAAGAAGATACATAATGGGAAACAATTATCCAAGGTGGAAGACAATTGGAGGTTAGTATATAGGTTGGAAAAACTAGAGTCTATGTTGGAAATATGCCATGCGTGCAATTTCTACCACATCAAGTGGGATGGGAACAAGGTGGCAGATCACCTTGCCAACGTGGGGAGATGGAACAAAAAAGGAGGATGGCTGGAGAGCTAGATAAATTTGATTCCCAAGAATGGGTCACTCACTAGTATTTTCTAGCAACTAGGGACATTCATTCCTCGAGTTATCCTCTTGGTTACACGTCCCATCCTCAAAATCTCCAAGTTTACTCCCACGCGGCTGGTTATCCTATCATCTGGAGTAACTACAGGCTCGCTTGTGACAGTGGTATGAGTATGTCAAAAATTCATGACCAAAGGAATGAGCATTCACACCCATGTGAGAATAATGAGGAGGGAGGAGTATGGCCTAATCCTTGATCCAAGGATGCAATCAAATGAATTGATGAGAAGCAATGTATTAAGGGCAGGGTTCATCCTACATATTAATGGAAATGACAGAGGAATGATGGAGGCCATTAATGGATATAAAGGTGACGAGGATATAAATGCAGAGAGAAATACGATTATGGTATGCAACTTTCCCAGTCTTTCATGTGTCTTTGAGCTTATATCTTTTGTTGTTTTGGAAGGTCTATGTGAGAAATATCAACCATCCCCTTGGAAGTTCATCATGGCACCCAGGGGGAAGATGGCGATGAATAAAGGGAGGAGGGGTAAGGAGACCCCAACCTCGTGAATGACTCATGAGAAAACACGTGTATGCCAAGTGGATTGTTTTTTCAGAGACCGAATTCCCCAAGTTATGTATGGGGATATAGAGCAAGTGGAGAGGAATTTATGGGATCAGGTCAAAAGGCTTAAGATAAAGGATGTAAGGGAGGAGGTTGCAGAATGGGTTAAGTATTTAGGGACTACAACTAGCATATTAGCGGCCTATGAATGACTAGTTGTGACATACTGGGTGAATAAGGGGCTCCTGTCCCATGTCCTTATGAAGCATGCTAATAAATAACCAGGGGCAGAGGAGGCAGTGCGGGCTTGTAGATAGCACAATCGGGATTGTAGAGGGATTCAGTTCTACCCCCCTCATGCTCCGAGCTTTGGTGAGGGATTCACTCTTGAAGGTACAACTTATCCAGAGAAGTCTAAAAGAAAATGGGGCTCTCTGGCGACAGAGGATACTCCTAACGACACGATGAAAATTAGCAGTGGAAAGGAGAAGCATATGTGTGGACCAATCCAGTTTGTGGGTGCGGTTTTGTCTAAGGATATCTGATGGCTGTTACTGGTTCCTTTTATCCTTTTTTTCCTCATGGTTCTGGTTAATTTGTGTCTTGGTTAGTATACAGATATTAGTAGTGATGTGTCCTATTTCATTTTTTGTATAAGAAGAACAAGAATAAATGTTCTGATACGAAGTTAGGGTCTATAGGAATTGCAGTTGTTTTTCCTAGAAGGGTGACTATTAGAGTAAGAAAGTTCATTGAATATCTGGCTGATTTGGTCTCTAATAGCCATCAAGGTCCATTGTAATGAATACATGTACTCTATGATATAGTATATAATTCCTTTATTTGCAAAAAAAAAGATGAAGGTTATAGTCGTGTCCATGTAATACCCCCATTTTGACCCTTGGGATATATTGGCTTTTAATGTAAATATTGTATACATGCAATGTATGTTTTCCTAGAGTGGAGCTCAAGGCCAAGGCCTTGCTAGTGTATGTTCAGATTTTTTTTAAAAAGGAAAGAATTAGATATTATGGTATCCATGTGCTATTAAGCCATGGAACATTGTAAAATGATGTAAATATTAATATTGCAATAAAATACCAAAAAAGATAGATATGGAAGCAACTAATAAGAGGGATCCATGTGTATCCAATAGGGAGTGGTGAGGGGGGTTGTGGAGTTGAGCCGTATGTTTCCAAATGTCATATTGAGAACCCATTTGACTTTCCTTGCTGATATTTAATTCTATTGTAAGGAAGTAGTTGAAGAAATCAGTCTATGGATTCAATGGAGCATGGGAAACCTAGAAATTCATATGGTAGGCATGGGCTTTGTTTGCTTGAACCACAAGTCACTCTACCTCATGGGAATTTGTTCTTCCTCATTCTCATTCCATTGTGCAACATCTAAGCTTGAGTTTTCATCCATTACACAGTTCCTAGTAGCGAGAAAAACTAGAAATCGCAACTCTGAGAAAAACCACATTTTGAAGTGCCAAAAATGCCCCGAAATTCGTCTGGGCAGTGAAATCCAATGGGGGATCCATAGAACTGAACTTTGGGGTGAATTTGAGAGTGTTATATGCCAAAACATCCTATATTTGATAGCCCAAAAATCCAATTACGAGACAAAGTTATTTGGTGACAGAATTGAGAAAATACAAGTGTGAATGACAGAGAAGAAGAGAGAACAGAGGTTGGAACTGCTTGATAAACACAGGGAAGGATAGAATCTCAAGGATTTAGAAACTTGAACCTTTCTATCCCCGCCCTAAATAGAACTGGAGGGAAGGGGATCCTGAGGGAATATGTAGCAGAGAAGGGGACCTTCCTTGTGTTGGGTCTGGTAGGTATTGTGGGTGCCAAGGCTGTTTGTATTTAGTTGAGATTGTTGTAGCTCTGTGGTTGAGCTCACTTTCTTATCATCCTCCTCCCTTGTCTCTTGCATGCTTGATAAACCCAGGTGTGTGTTGGCTTAACATGACTATTTATGTGAAACAATGGTTGTGAGTGAGCTTGTTTAGTTCCTCCTTAGTGGATACATAGCCCATCTCGGGGGTGGTGTGTCAGACGGAAGAATATATGCTGGATAGAGATATATGGTTGGGTGGAATGTTTCTCTCACATAGCCAGTTGCTTGGACAACTTCATGTTAAAGATAAGTATTCTCTTTGGTTAAAATTATGTCTATTATGTGTTCTGCAATGTGTTAATTTGATGACTATTATTGATATGCTAAATGCATGATGGATTGTGTGTAGATGATGTTTATTTCTGTTGTGTATAATTTAATTATGCATTTTATTAAATCGTGAATTTATCCATATAGCTTGGGGAAAAATTAGACACACCCCCATGTTGTGGTCATGTTCCAGCACTAGGGATGCTTGAGTCACACTATGATCTTGATCACATAGTTGCATAGTGCTCGCCGAGAGATTTCCAATGGTACCAAGTTTTCTCAAAATGGAATTTGGATGAGAAAGTTATGGGCCTGAGAAGTTATGTAGTTGGGCTTTCGCATTACCAATTTCCGCAGTGAGATTGTGTTGAGATATTGTAACTTCAAAGAATATTATATTTGTACTTTATTATTCCGGAGATGATTCATTCCTCCGTGAAGATCTTATTGTATATCCGGAGATGTTTATTCCTCCGTCGGAATGTGGTAACTCGGGTTATTAGACTTCCCTAGTGGGGGTCGGCCCTAAATGTGTTATGTGGCTCAAAGGGTTATTAGACCACCCTAGAGATGTCGGCCCAGTCAGTTATAATGGGGTATTTAACCTAATGGTTAAATATGAGCCTACATGTACTTGTGTAAAATACATATCAGGGTAGTGTATAAATAGAGGAGGTGTGTTCCTCATTATATACACACTCACTCACTTGAGGATAGCGCACTTGTGGAGGAGAGGTCTTCTATTGTGGAGGAGGAGATCATGTCTCAGGGTTTCATCTTTGTATATTGCTGGTCATCTATATTGAGGAAGCTTTGCTGGGTTTTCTACCCCATGAGGGTTTCCCAGGATAAATCTTTGTCTCTTGTGTTTATGCTGTGCTTGTCGTTTCTTCAGTGATCCTGTATATGATATTATTGTGAAATGGAATGTAATGCTGCTATTTTCTGTCTTAGCATATTAAATCTTAACATGGTATCAGAGCTAACCTGAAGGAAGACAAGGTATGGCACTAACGACACTTGTTTTACTTACGACAATTTGAAGGTTAGGGTTTTACATAGAAAAAACCAGTTATCGTAGAACTTTCGCTATAAATCCGTTTTGGCAAAGTTTTCGGATCTGAAATTGTTACAGGACGAATATTAAATCTCCAGGTACCTTGTGTCCAAAGGACAACCTCTAATTCGTTGTACTTTGTGATTTACGATCTGTACAATATAGGGTTTCTGCCTCTTCCAGATCTGAGTCAAAATCAGTTGACCTTGGGAAAAAGGTCATATCTTGGGCTAGGAAGATTCAAATGAAATTTCGTAAAAAGTGACAGGTAGTGCACAGTCTGTAATATCTCATAAAACGTTCTCAAAGGCCTAAGTTGAACCAGTGACACGTGGCACTCCGTACAAGTTCGCTCTCTTGTATTATCCCATAAACAGGTCATGTTGCGACACTTGGAATAACTCTCTCTCAGAGAGTCCAATTGAGGTCAGACCTGTCAGGATGGAAAGATAACAGGCCGAGCTATATCAGGAAATATTTTTAGAGTCCTAAGTTCAAACAGTGACACATGGCACGCCGTACAAGTTCGCTCTTCTGTTTTATCCCAAAACAGGTCACGTTGCGACATTTGACATAACTCTCTCTCAGAGAATCCAATTGAGGTCAGACCTGCCAGGATGGAAAGATAACAGGTCAGGCTATCTCATAAAACTTTTTCAGAACCTGTGGATTGAAAAGTTTGGAGTTACACCAGAAACAATCAGGTACATATTTCTGTCAAAACAGAATTATTTTTGAGTACCTTCATTCATGGCTTCCGGAATTTAGGGCTTTGAAGAAAGTTGGAATTTTTGTAAGCGGAGACCACGGCTGAATGCTACTCATCAAAATAGAAATTTAGAGACCAAGATAAGATTTTTTGGTTTGGCAGAAGGCCGGGCTTGATCAAACCCTAGTTCGGGACTTTGATCAGAAAAGTGGAAAATTAGGGCTTCTGTAAAAATGGGAATTTTTGAAATCTATGACCATGGCTAGAAGCTCCTCAGAAGAATAGAAGCTTAGAGATTTGGATCAAACATTTTGATTGGGCAGAAGAGTGAGAATTCATCAAACCCCAGTTCAGGGTCACGTCCAGTGAATCCGAAAGTTTCAAAGGCAAAATTGAGGAGTGAAACTTTGCAGTTTTCAAATTCTGAATATATCAGTTTGATCAGCTCATCAAGGCGCATATTTCTATCCCTTCGGAAGTTTGAAATTCAAAGTTTGAATTTTTGGGGTTTCTCTGACAAACCCATATCCAGCTCCAGGTCCAGTTCTTTCAAATCAAGTGGATAGGGTTAATCCTAGAAGAAGATGGATTGGTCACCTGCATAAGTGAAGGAGTTCCTGTTTCAGAGGGAGATGAGGCTAAGGCTTTACATAAGGAGATTACAAGCAATCTCGATAGGTATGACTCATCGAGGTATGTTTTGAGATTTGTTCATGATTAAGTTTATGGTATGTTTGTCTTCATGTTATTACGGTTAGTACAATCTTGATTTTAGATTTGTTGTATCACCTTAACAAAATTATGAATGCATGATAGAAGATATTCATTGGTTAGGGTGTTGACACTTATGATTGTACTAATGCATTATGATGTTGTGTGAGGTTGATGTTGTCTGCTAACAAGATACAGGTACATCACAAAAGACAAATCAGGTTCCATGACCATGAAAACATGAAGACAAAGACTCATCCATAATCTTTGTTCTACTTACGAGGTATGTATGACTTTGTTATATTATGCTTAACCTATGAGACATGCAGGTTCTAGCTCAGGATCTCTAAATCATTGAAGAGATTGTTTAGGTATGTTGTACATAACCAAGTAGGTATACTAATCCAGGTATGTTTCCCATGAATCTTACCTTGTGTTAGGTTCCCTTATATGAGTATACTTGGAATGATTGGTTATGCTTATTCATAAAGTTAGTAATCAAGGGATTATGCATATTATATCTTTTATCTTGATTGATGATATGCATGAGTAAAAGAAGACTTCCCTGAAATCTTGAATACTAATGTTTATTAACTATAATCATGACTATACATTTTCAAGATTATTTAGTAATATAATGTTTTGATAGCATTTAGAATATACTAATGAATGTATGTTTGTGTATGAGATCATGAGGATGACTCTTGAGCATGCACAGTGGTACAGAATGAATAGAAGTTCAAAAGACATACAGAAGATCAAGCGAGAGGCAACCACACAAACATAAAAGATAAGTATTTGAGTTATTATTTGAAATAGTAATTATATTGCCTGTAATAGGTTGTATGCATATTTGTATTCCTAGAATATATAATGCTGAGTGTAAACATTCATAGAGCATTGAACAGTATACAACTAATGTGCATATGATTGGTAAGTTGGACAAACATTCCATTGTTGCTTGTCTAGAATGAAACCTCTTTGCTGACATGCCGAGAGCTGTGCACACTCTCGATAGTATGTTCTGGTAGAGATGGAAGGCATCTAGATAGCCACTGTATGCATACAGGATATGGGAAAGTGTTGTGCCAAAGTATTGGTCAAATTAGTTGCATAACTATATAAATGATATCTGTATGCATAATAGGTTACCATGTCAATATGATTTGATGATTATGAAGTATTACTAATCATGTACTTAATTTTGATTTGTAGGAAAGGTCATGAAGAATGATGGACACCGTACAAGTGATGGATGTTCAAACAAGAAGATTTACAAATCAAACAAAATATAGAAGGCTCATGGCTAGAAGATTCTCTTAAAAAGGGGAAGAGAATCATGACAAGATGTTTTTCTCCAAGTATGGTGTAATTAAAGAAGAAGTGTGAATCATGTTCTGTATGGGTACCTAGGATCGATAATCAATTGATGAGCTTAATGATCACCATGGGTCATGTGGATCTCAACCTTTGCTACAAGGTTGAATATGGTTTCTATACATAGATGACATGGATACAAGAAGGAACTCACCTCAGAGTTCGAATGATGTTGAGATTCATATCAGTAGACCCATCTAACAAGAGATGGCACAGATAGATGGCTGCATAAAAGAAAATGAAAGATCTTAGATTAATGTATTACTTCCTAGGTCTGGGAGTATGGAAAGGCTCAAAAGGAATCTTTCTCAACCAGGGAAAGTATGCCGAGAAATATTAAAAGGACTTGATATGTTGGAATGTCCACTCTCATGGATTCCAACTTGAAGCTGTTGGTGAATGAATCATCAGAGTTAGTGTATATAACTCTGTACAGAAAAATTATTGGGTCATTGATGTATCTATTAAATACTAGGTCAGATATATGCTTTGCTGTGAATACCTTAAGTTAGTATCTAGCGGAAACTAGATGTGCTCACCTATTAGTTGCAAAGCATGTGACCAGGTACCTAAAGGATACGATAGAATTTGATCTATGCTATCTTGAAGATCATGACTTCATATAGCTACTCAGATGCTGAAAGGAAGAACACATCGAGAGAATGTTATTGTCTGGGATTAGCCATGATCTCATGGTTTAGCTGGAAGCAGTCTAGTGTGGCTCTCAGCACAAGCGGAATATATGGCTGCTTGCTCTGCTAGCTGTGAAGAAGTTTGGCTTCAGGATTGTTTGACTTAGAGATAGAACCAACTGTGATCCTATGTGATAAATAGAGTTGTATCAAAATGGCAAAGAATCCAGTGTTCCATGATAAGTCAAAAGCACATAGAGATCTGGCATTTCTATATACGAGATATGGAGCAGATAGGAATTAAGGTTCGAATTTGTAACAAGTTACCAATGTACTAACCAAACCTCTACCTCAAGTAAAGTTTTCCGAGACAAACTTAATATAGAAGGACCCTCCTCGCAAGGGGGAGTGATGTGATCACTTATGATGAGATTGCATGCATCGACAGTGAGGGCGATGATGTAAATACCTATATTGGTGATGCCGACAGAGAGGTTGGTGGATGGTCCTTAGACAGGGTCTAAAGTGGACATGATAGGGTTGCATCATCCTCAAGAGATCCGTAGACGTATGTCTTCGAGAATGAGTCCTTGGTGGACACGATAGGATTGCATCATCTTCAAGAGAGCCGTAGATGTATGTCTTCGAAAATGAAGTTCTTGATGAACATGTGATGGGATTGGATTATCCCTGGACTTTCAGTCCTAAAGAGATCCGTAGACGTGAGGTCTCCGAGAATGAAGTCCTTAATGGACAGTTGAGGGGATTGGATCATCCCTGGACTTTCAGTCCTAAAGAGATCCGTAGATGTGAGGTCTCCAAGAATGAAGTCCTTAATGGACAGTTGAGGGGATTGGATCATCCCTGGACTTTCAGTCCTAAAGAGAGCCGTAGATGTGAGGTCTCCGAGAATGAAGTCCTTAGTGGACAGTTGAGGGATTGGATCATCCCTGGACTTTCAGTCCTAAAGAGAGCCGTAGACGTGAGGTCTCCGAGAATGAAGTCCTTAGTGGACAGTTGAGGGGATTGGATCATCCCTGGACTTTCAGTCCTAAAGAGAGATGTAGACGTGAGGTCCCCGAGAATGAAGTCCTTAGTGGACAGTTGAGGGGATTGGATCATCCCTGGAATTTCAGTCCTAAAGAGAGCCGTAGACGTGAGGTCTCTCAGAATGAAGTCCTTATTGGATAGTTGAGGGGATTGGATCATCCCTGGACTTTCATTCCTAAAGAGAGCCATAGACATGAGGTCTCCGAGAATGAAGTCCTTAGTGGACAGGTAGGGATTGTATCATCCCTGGAATTCAGTCCCTGAATTGATCCGTAGATGTATGGTCTCCGAAAATGAAGTCCTTAGTGGACAGGTAGGGATTGTATCATCCCTGGACTTCGGTCCCTGAATTGATCCGTAGATATATGGTCTCCGAGAATGAGGTCCAAAGTGGACAGATGGGGATTGTATCATCCCTGGACCTTGGTCCCTAAATTGATCCGTAGACGTATGGTCTTCGAGAATAAAGTGATGGGGATTGCATCATCCCGGAACCACTAGTTCAAAATGTATGTGATGGGGATTGTATCATCCCCGGACTTTGGTCCCTGAATTGATCCGTAGACGTGTGGTCTCCGAGAAGTGGGGATTGTATCATCCCCGGACTTTGGTCCCTGAATTGATCCGTAGACGTGTGGTCTCCGAGAAGTGGGGATTGTATCATCCTCGGACTTCGGTCCCTGAATTGATCCATAGACGTGTGGTCTCCGAGAAGTGGGGATTGTATCATCCCCGGACTTTGGTCCCTGAATTGATCCGTAGACGAATGGTCTCTGAGAAAGTGATTTTTTATGATGATGTGGTTACTTGTATCTGTATGGATACTTGTATTGATGATGTGGTTACTTGTATCGGTAGGATACTTGTATTGATGATGTGGTTACTTGTATCGGTAGGATACTTGTATTGATGATGTGGTTACTTGTATCGGTAGGATACTTGTATTGATGATGTGGTTACTTGTATCGGTAGGATACTTATATTGATGATGTGGTTACTTGTATCAGTATGGATACTTGTATTGATGATATGTATACTTGTATTGGCATGAATACTTGTACCAATGATGTGGATACTTGTATTGTTATGGATACCTGTATTGATGACGATGCTGATGATCGTGTGATGACGATGTTGATGATCGTGTGATGACGATGCTGATGATCATGAGAATCGTGTGATGACGATGCTGATGATCGTGTGATGACAATGTTGATGATCGTGTGATGATGATGTTGATGATCGTGTGATGATGATGTTGATGATCATGAGAATCGTGTGATGACGATGCTGATGATCGTGTGATGACGATGCTGATGATCGTGTGATGACGATGCTGATGATCATGAGATGACGATGCTGATGATCGTGAGATGACGATGCTGATGATCGTGAGATGACGATGCTGATGATCGTGTGATGACGATGCTGATGATCGTGAGATGACGATACTGATGATTGTGTGATGACGATAATCGTGAGGATCCAGATGATGATATTGTTGTAGTTGTTCAAGTGCTACAGAAGATAAAGACTCAATACTGAAGATGTCGATGTTCCAGTATTGAAGATGTTCCAGTAACTGCTTGAGTTTCTGATGATGTTGAGAAAGCTTCCAATGATTTATAGATGTATCATGTATGATGTTGATGACTCCTTGCTCGGGCAGATGCTGTTATAATATCCTTCTCGTTAAGGGGGAGTGTTGAGATATTGTAACTTCAAAGAATATTATATTTGTACTTTATTATTCCAGAGATGATTCATTCCTCCGTGAAGATCTTATTGTATATCCGGAGATGTTTATTCCTCCGTCGGAATGTGGTAACTCGGGTTATTAGACTTCCCTAGTGGGGGTCGGCCCTAAATGTGTTATGTGGGTCAAAGGGTTATTAGACCACCCTAGAGGGGTCGGCCCAGTCAGTTATAATGGGGTATTTAACCTAATGGTTAAATACGAGCCTACATGTACTTGTGTAAAATACATATCAGAGTAGTGTATAAATAGAGGAGGTGTGTTCCTCATTATATACACACTCACTCACTTGAGGATAGTGCACTTGTGGAGGAGAGGTCTTCTATTGTGGAGGAGGAGATCATGTCTCAGGGTTTCATCTTTGTATATTGCTGGTCATCTATATTGAGGAAGCTTTGCTGGGTTTTCCACCCCATGAGGGTTTCCCAGGATAAATCTTTGTCTCTTGTGTTTATGCTGTGCTTGTTGTTTCTTCAGTGATCCTGTATATGCTATTATTGTGAAATGGAATGTAATGTTGCTATTTTCTGTCTTAGCATATTAAATCTTAACAGATTGCAGATTGCGGAAGTGAAATTTTCGGAGGTTGAAAATTTGATGTTCCACATTTCCAAGTTCCGCAGTATGGATTGTAGATTGTGGATTACGAAAGTGACATTTTCGGAGGTTGAAAATTTGACGTTCCGCATTTCCGAGTTCCGTAGTATTGATTGTGGATTGCAGATTGCAGATTGCAGAAGTGAGATTTTCGAAGGTTGAAAATTGACGTTTCGCATTTTCGAGTTCCGCAGTATGGATTGCGGATTGTGCAAGTGACATTTTCAAAGGTTGAAAATTTGGAGTTCCACATTTCTGAGTTCCGTAGTACGGATTGCGGATTGTGTAAGTGACATTTTCGAAGGTTGAAAATTTGGCATTCCGCATTTCAAGTTCTGCAATATAGATTGTGGATTACAGATAGTGGAAGGGGTATTTTATGGAGTTGGAAAATTGGCATTCCGCATTTTCGACTTCTGCATTGCGGATTGCGGATAGCGGAAGTTGTAGATTGCAGGTTAGGAAGTTGTGGATTGCAGAATGTGGGGTCAAAAAAAAAAAATCAGATTTGATAAATTGCGAGGAAGTGTAGAGCTATGGAAGGAAAAATCCCTAATAGCGAGGTTTATTGGGATATGGCAGAAGGAAAAACATCTCATGAGATGGATCAAAGATACTTGGAACCCTAGAGGTCATTATGATCTACAGTTGGGATCGAAGGGTTTTTTCACCATCATCTTTTTCAATCAAGAAGACAAAGAGAGGATTTTGGAAGGAGGACCCTACTTTTTCTTCTTAGTGGGGTTGGAACTCCGACCATGGAAGGAACGTTTCAACTCAGAAAAAGAATATATGAGTGTTTCCCCTGTATGGATCTTCCTCTGCTTGCTTCTATGTGAATACTTGAAACCATATATTCTGCAATACATTGGTAATAGTCTAGGAGAATTTATGAAAATCTACGAACAAACCAAACAAATCAGGGAAACTTCTTATGCCTGGATTCTTGTTTATATGGATCTTTCCCAAGAGTTACCTGAAGCGATCAACTTGATGTGGGAGGATGAAGAATTGATACACCCTTTGGATGAACACATCCCATTCAAGTGTTTGCAATTCCATGAATATGGGAATCTCATTCGAGACTGCCCCCCAGAATAAACCGATCCAGCAGCCTCCCCAAACTACCTAGTTAAAAATGACGGATGATGAGGGTTTTAATCAAATGAATGGTTGTCGTAGACAGGGAGGAAACAAACCTAACAAACGTATACCAAACAACCTATAGAAAAGAAGGAAGCCAACTCAAACAGTTTTGAAACCCTCAAAATTATTGGTGAATATATGGAAGCCTCAATCTAGGTCGAGCCAAATTCGCAGACGAAGGGATAAAATTTGACCCCATGATCAAATCGAAAAACTATGGAATATCTAGAGGATCAACCAAAGGAGATGGAAGAGAACTAGATTAGTGTGGAAAAATATATGGATTTGGGGGAACTTGATCTGAATACATTGGAGAAAGAGTGCAATAAGAAAGGCAAGGGTTATGTCTCCATGCGTCAGCTAGAGATCCCGTAGGTGTCCATTATGCGGACTAAAGTGAACCCCCAAATGGGGATTGCAAAATAACAACAAAAAGGAAGTAAGTGGAAGATGTCGGAATATGGGGAGAAAAGGGGACGAAAAAAAATTAGCGAATAGCGGAGATCAAGACAAGACTAGTGGAATCAGGCCAGTATCCCATGATTAAAGAAGATTTCTATGAAGTAAAAAAAGTTTCCCAATGAAAGTTCTAACTTGGAACATTCGTGGGACTAGTCACCCCCACAAGATTAAAACACTGAGAAATAAGTTGATAATGGAGAAAACTTTGGTAGTTTCTCTTCATGAAACAAAATGTGGAGTAGAGATGATGAAGCAAATAGGTAAAAAGGTGTGGAAGGGCAGAAACAATATGGAAATTCATGCAAATAGGAAAACATGAGGGATCGCAATCCTTTATTATCCAGAAGCAATTACCATTTCAAACTTTTGGGCTACTCTATTCTTCATCTCTACGGAGTTCCAGATCCCCAACTACCAGGTAAGAGGAATTATTACCAATGTCTATGGAACTATCGTCATTCCTCGAAAGTTGACCTTTATGAAAACCATGAACTGGGTTGTGCGATGGATAGGAGATAAAAAATGGATCATTGGAGGAGACCTCAACTTAAAAACATATCGGGAGGAAATGAAGGGTGGAAGAAGGGTTCTGGGAGCCTCAAATGAGGGCTTTCGGGACTTTATAGAAGAAACACACTTGGTTGATGTCAAAACAAGTAATGGATGGTTCACATGGAAAAGTATAAGAGGGGGAATCCACCACGTTTCATCCATATTGGACATATTTATGGTGTCTGAAGGGGTTATTAATGGCAATGGTGATATGACTGCAATGATCCTCTTGTCAACAACATATGACCACTAGCCCATTTATCTCCTCTAGGATGGTATGGGCCTGCCAAATAGGAAACCATTTATATTTGAGTAGTTCTATATTGAACAAAAGGATTTTAAATTATTGGTCCATCAATGGGGGGAGGAGTTGGATATGCCCAGAGTAACAAGAATGTACCAATTCGAACAGAAGTTGAAGGCTCTAAAAGCAAGGACCCGTACATGGAAATGGAAGAGTTTGGGAACATATTTCAAGAGAAACATGCCCTGCTGATATCTTGAGGAAATTCAAAAAGAAGGGATGAACAATGGATATGACGAGGAGCTAAAACAACATGAGAAGTCAATATTATAACAGTTGGAAGCATGGGAACGACAGGAAGACATATACTGGAAACATAAATCTAGAAATTAATGGATTCAAGATGGGGAATGCAATACCAAACTCTTTAACTAGCCAGTGATCCAAAATATGAAAATATCACAAATTAATAGGATAAAAAGGGAGACTAGACAATATGTGGAGACTAGGGAAGATATGGAAGATGAATGGGTGTACTTTTTTGGATCCACCATGACCGATGATAGGATCGACCGATTAGAAGACATTGCAAAATTAACCCAAATTATCCCCCCTTGATTACTCCCAAGGATAATAAGCTCGTGATGAAACCAATCGAGATGATTGAGGTCGAATAGGAAGTTCAACAAATGGAGAACGAGAAATCCCTTGGTTTGGATGGTTTCACAAAAATTTCTTCCACCACTTCTGGGATCTCGTCAAACAAGATGTATGGATAATTGTGGAAGAATATAGACAAGCAAGGGGGTTGCTGAGAGCCTTCAATGCAACTTTCTTTACCCTAATCGCCATAATCGATGGAGAAGAAACACGAGGTAAATTTAGACCCATCGCTTCATGCAATGTTATTTATAAAATCATTACCAAGGTGATAGAAAATCGTTTAAAGTATATATTTCCCATCTAGTGTCAATGGAGAAATCTAATTTTGTGGAAGGACGCCAAATCCTGGACAGATTTATTCTAGTTCATGAGGTGATCTATTCCCTAAATATCATAAAACATCTAGTGGTGCTTCTCAAGTTGGACATCTCAAAGGCTTATGACAATCTAAGTTGGAAATTTATGAAGGTGAATGCTAAAGGCTTATGGATTCCATCAAGACTAGATTGAATGGATCCTAAACCTAACCTCTTCATCCTTCTTCTCGATATTGCTGAATAGATCACCCACCAAAACGTTCATCCCAACCAAGGGTATTAGCCAGGGGGATCGCTTATCCCCCTTCTTATTCATTCTCATGGATGAAGGTCTGAATCGAAAAATAAAATCTATGACAAGGTGAAATGAAATCAAAGGCTTGGATTTCCATACTGGGTCGGATAAACAGACTCATCAACAGTTTGTTGACAACATGATGCTCATGGGCCATCCTTCATTCCAAGAGGAAAGATCTCTCAAAATGTTCCTGGAGACCTTTTCTAGAGAATCAGGCCTAGAAATAAATAGAGAAAAATCTCAAATTTTGCTTTTTAACACACCCATGATCTCTTAGAGAAACATACTCCACATCCTGGGATTCCAAGGGAGCTCCCTTCAATCCAAATATCTTGGCACTCCACTGGCTGAGGAGGTTATTAGGAAGGTCTCATGGGCATATTTGTTGTACCAAATGAATAATATATTATCCAATTGGATATTGAGGCCTCTTAACTTTGTCAACAAACTCACCCTAGTCAAATTGGTGCTCTAGGAGATGCCTATATTTATGTTCTTGATGCTGGAGACCCCAAAAGCTATCATGTTGGCATCTATAAATGAGCCAGAGGTTTTCAATGTAGAGCTAGGTACTTCACAGTTCAAGGAACCAACAAAAACCCTATTCACCGGCCTTTTCGGCAATAGACTACACGCAGCCTGAGGTCTCACTCGAGGCGAAGCTGAGGATGTGGTTGCAGAATCAAGTTTCCGCAACCTGGTGATGCGAGTGTAAAAGGGGCTGATGGGCAGTGCGACAAGGGACTCTTACGGTGAATAAGGAATGCATGAAGTCTCTACTTCGTGTCGTATACTTCGACAAGTGGAGGCGCTTGCACAACCAGTGCATCCAAGGACTGTGCGGTAGTGGATACTTCTTGCTTCACGACGATAAGCTATCAACAGCTTACCTCACAGCAACTTACAATGGTTCAGCGCGTCAACAAGACCATGCGCCCACTCTAGGGCTAGATTAAATCTAACCAATCTTACTTAATGTTCTTTACCCATTCAATACACTTAGATTATTATCTTTAAGACGTATGTAAATGAACGAAACATATAATACTGTGCGCTCCAACGCTGCGCTCAAATTCAATGTTCAACTATGTGATTTACCCGATGGATTCATACATTCACAGACTTAGAAGTGTTGAATACTTAACATTCATCCACACATGTATTACTTAACATATCATTCCCACCATTCCTACGGCGAATACATATAAAAGCAATCACATAACAGAGAACTACAGCATTAACCATCCATACTTAGTAAATGAATAGTTGCAAACACACAATAGTCACACTACACAGAATTTAATGTGGTTCACCTCGAGGATGGAGATTACGTCCACAAGAACTGTTGTTAAATTAGTCTTTGGGAAGGGTACAACAGTTCTTAGTCTATGTACTAAGCTGCAGACTCTCTTGTCTCTCAGATAGGTCTCTGCGCACTCAGTTGCAGAGCCATTACAATAGCTTCAAGCTCAAAAGATCTAACAATATTCACTAACCCAATAATGAAGAGTTCAACTCTTTCCCATGCAAAATCATGCCTTATTTATAGAACGTGCCTGTGGGCATGTCTTTACAATTCGTAGGAAAAACCCTTAGGTTTACAAAACTGGCGTGGCTAACTGCCACCCTAGTTGTCGCCATCGACAGCTTGCTCCACCTACTCCAGCTAGGCCACTCATGGTTCACACACTCTTCTGATAGCCACAATCCTCAAAACGGTTACAACTGCATCATGGCCTGTTCCTTTCCGCGTCGTCTTCCTTCCTGTCACCATCAACGTAGTGGCCTAGCTTCTCAACTGCTTCCCACCCCTCTCTTTGACAAGTCCCTTCCGTCCGTCTTCGTGTCCCAAAACAGGTTGCTTTTGTTAAAATTCAATATGCTAAGATAGAAAATAGCAGTGTTACATTCTATTTCACAATAATAGCATATACAGGATCACTGAAGAAACAACAAGCATAGCATAAACACAAGAGACACAGATTTATCCTGGGAAACCCTCATGGGGTAGAAAACCCAGCAAAGCTTTCCTCAATAAGATGATAAACCAAAATACAAGATGTGCTCCCTCCTTCTAATCCTCCTTAGCAAATATCCCAGACAAGTGCTCCTCTTTTCAAGTGTGTGAGTGTGTCAAATGAGGAACACACCTCCTCTATTTATACACTACTCTGACATATATTTTACACAAGTACATGTAGGCTCGTATTTAACCATTAGGTTAAATACCCTATTATAACTGACTGGGCCGACCCCTACATGGTGGGTCTAATAACCCTAGTTGCCACAACTCCTCGGAGGAATAAACATCTCCGGATACATAATAGAATCACCTCGGAGGGATGGAACATCTCCGGAATAAATAATGTATAAATATAATATTCTTAGAAGTTACAATATTCAACACTCCCCCTTAACGAGAAGGATATTATAACAACATCTGCAAGAGCAAGGAGTCATTGACTACATCATCTATATATCATCGGAAGCTTTCTTCAATTCATCATCATCAGTAACTCAACTAGTTACTGGAACATCAACATCATCAGAGTTGATATTACTCGATCATCAGCATCGTCATCATCATCGTCATCACACGATCACACGATCATCAGCATCGTCATCACACGATCATCAGCATCGTCATTACACGATCATCAGCATCGTCATCACACGATCATCAGCATCATCATCACACGATCATCAGCATCATCATCACATGATCATCAGCATCGTCATCATATCATCATCAGCATCGTCATCACACGATCAGCAGCATCGTCATCATACGATCAGCATCGTCATCACACGATCAACAGCATCGCCATCATACGATCAACATCGTCATCACACGATCGGCAGCATCATCATCACATGATCATCATCGTCATCATACGATCATCATCATCATCACATGATCGGCAACATCGTCATCACACGATCAACATCGTCATCATACGATCAACATCGTCATCACATGATCAGCAGCATCGTCATCATACGATCAACATCGTCATCACACGATAGGCAGCATCGTCATCACACGATCGGCATCGTCATCATACAATCAGCATCGTCATCACACGATCGTCAACATCGTCATCACACGATCAACATCGTCATCATACGATCAACATCGTCATCACACGATCGGTAGCATCGTCATCACACGATCATATTACAGGATGATCAATCCTTCTCTCTTTAGGACATAGGTCCATGGATGATGCAATCCAGATCAAGTTCCAGAATGATCAATCCGTATCTCTTTAAGACAAGTCTCATGTCTAGGGACGATCCAATCCCAACCACAGTGCCAGTCCTTTTTCATACTGGATGTGACCTAGATCAGATCTAGGATTTACTGCCACAGAGCCAGTCCTTTTTCATACTGGATGTGTCACATCTACAGAGCCATCCCTGTTTCATGCTGGATGTATCACATCTACAGAGCCAACCCTGTTTCATGCTGGATGTATCACATCTACAGAGCCAGCCCTGTTTCATGCTGGATGTATCACATCTACAGAGCCAGCCCTGTTTCATGTTGGATGTATCACATCTACAGAGCCAGCCCTGTTTCATGCTGGATGTATCATATCTACAGAGCCAGCCCTGTTTCGTGCTGGATGTATCATATCTACAGAGCCAGCCCTATTTCGTGCTGGATGTATCATATCTACAGAGCCAGCCCTGTTTCATGCTGGATGTATCACATCTACAGAGCCAACCCTGTTTCATGCTGGATGTATCATATCTACAGAGCCAGCCATGTTTCATGATGGATGTATCACATCTACAGAGCCAGCCCTGTTTCATGCTGGATGTATCATATCTACAGAGCCAGCCCTGTTTCATGCTAGATGTATCATATCTACAGAGCCAGCCCTGTTTCATGCTGGATGTATCATATCTACAGAGCTAGCCTTGTTTCATGCTGGATGTAACCTAGAACAATTCTAGGATTTTTCATGTACATTTTGAACCGAGGTCCAGGGACGATCCAGTCCTATCATGTACCTTTTGAACTGAAGCTCAAGGATGATCCAGTCCTATAATGTACCTTTTGAACCGAAGCTCAGGGACGATCCAGTCCTATTCAATTCTCGGAGACCTCATGTCTACGGTTCAATTCACAGGACCAAAGTCCGAGGATGATCCAATCCCCTTACCTGTTCATTCAGGATTTTGTTCTCGGAGACATCATGTCTATGGCTCTCTTTAGGACTGAATTCCAGGGATGATCCAATCCCCTCAAGTCCACCAAGGACTTCATTCTCGAAGAAATATGTCTACGGCTCTTCTTTCGGACTGAAGTCCAGGGATGATCCAATCCCCTCACATGTTCACCAAGAACTTCATTCTCGAAGACATACATCTACGGCTCTTCTTTCAGACTGAAGTCCAGGGATAATCCAATCCCCTCAAGTCCACCAAGGACTTTATTCTCGAAGACATACGTCTACGGCTCTCTTTAGGACTGAAGTCCAGGGATGATCCAATCCCCTCAAGTCCACCAAGGACTTCATTCTCGAAGACATATGTCTACGGATCTCTTTAGGACTGAAGTCTAGGGATGATCCAATCCCCTCAAGTCGACCAAGGACTTCATTCTCGAAGACATATGTCTACGGCTCTTCTTTTGGACTAAAGTCCAGGGATGATCCAATCCCCTCACATGTTTACCAAGAACTTCATCAAAACATGTGTCAATCATGTATCCTCATCATCAAAACATGTATCCTCATCATCAAAACGTGTATAACAAAACATGTATCCTCATCATCAAAACATGTATAACAAAACATGTATCCTCATCATCAAAACATGTATAATAAAACATGTATCCTCATCATCAAAACATGCATAACATCTATCATCAAAAGCATGTATACATCTATCATCAAAAGCATGTATACATCTATCATCAAAAGAAAAAATATAAGATTCCTAAATCTAAATAATTCTAAGTAACTAGGTGCAGTAAATAGGTAACCTCATCCTTGATGAGACAGACTTGTTCTCAGATACTATGCTACTCCTTCTTTCGAGGAGGGTCCTTCTGGACTATACCAAGCTTGTCTCGGAAGTATTCAAACTTTACTCGAGACAAAGGTTTAGTCAAGATATTAGTAATCTGATCCTCAGTGCTTATATACCCGAGCTTGATAGCTCCTCTCTGCACCATATCTCGTATATAGAAGTATCGGATCTCTATGTGTTTTTGACTTATCGTGGAATACAAGATTTTCTATCTTGATGCAGTTTTGAATGTCACATATAATCATAGTGGAATTCATTTCTAAGTCAAACTCTCCATATAATAGCTTCTGAAGCCACACTGCTTCACAACTGGCAGAGCAGACAGCTATATATATATTCTGCTTCAACAGTACTAAGAGCCACACTAGATTGTTCCTTGCTGAACCATGAGATCATGGCAGATTCAAGACTATAACATCCACCTGATGTACTCTTTATGTCTGAGGCACTTCCTGCCCAATCAGAATCTGAGTAACCATGTAAACGGAGTTCATGACCTCCAAGATAATATAGACCAAAATCTATTGTACCTTTTAGGTACCTCACTACATGCTTTGTAGTTATTAAGTGAACCTTTCTAGGTTCTACTAGATACTGACTTAGGGTATTTGCAGCAAAGCATATATCTGGCCTAGTATTTGTTAAATACATCAATGACCCTATGATTTGTCTATATAGGGTTAGGTCCACTAAATACGATGAGTCATTAACTAACAACTTCAAGTTGGAGTCCATGGGAGTGGCCATGGATTTATACTCCAACATATCAAATCTTTTTAGAAACTTCACAGCATACTTACCTTGAATTAAAAGATTCCTTTTGGATCTTGCCATACTTCTAGACCTAAGAAGTAGTGCATTAATCCGAGATCTTTCATTTTCATTTCTGCAGCCATTTTCATAACCTATTTCTCATTCCTTGTCAGAAAGAGATCATCGTCATACAATAATGGTATGATAGGTTCATCATCCACAACCTTAAGGTAAAGGTTAGGAACATCTTTACTTCTGGTAAAGCCCAAGCTTTGTCATGAAGCTGTCAATTGTCCATTATTCACACTCAGCATTGAGTGATCTTCTACATATCTATCTGTGCCATATCTATCGTCAGATGGGTCTACTAAAATGAGCCTCAAAATCATTCGAACTCTGTGGTGAGTTCCTTCTTTCATCCATGTCATATGTGTATAGAACCCATATTCAACCTTGTAGCAAAGGTTGAGATCCACATCACCCATGATGATCATTAAGCTCATCAATTGACTACCGATCCTGGGAACCCATATAGAACCTGATTACATTATTAAGAGAATGGTCTTATCTAGTCCCTTGGAGCAAAACATCTCATCATGATTCTCTTCTTCTTTCTAAAAGAATCTCTTAACCACAAGCTTTCTATAGTGTGTTTGATTTGTAAATCTTTTGTTGAACATCCATCGCTTGTTCAGAGTTCATCATTCATCATGATCTTTCCTACAAATCAAAATTAAGTACATGATTAGTAATACTTCATAATCATCAAATCATATTGACATGATAACCTATTATGCATACAGATATCATTTACATAGTTATGCAACTATTTTGACCAATACTTTGGCATAACACTTTCCCATATCCTGTATGCATACAGTGGCTATCTAGATGCCTTCCATCTCTACCAGAACATACTATCGAGAGTGTGCACAGCTCTCAGCATGTGAGCAAAGAGGTTTCATTCTAGACAAGCAAAAATGGAATGTTTGTCCAACTTACCAATCATATGCATATTAGTAGTATACTGTTCAATGCTTTATGAATGTTTACACTCAGCATGATATATTATAGGAATACAAATATGCATACAAGCAATATCATTTACTATTTCTAATAACAACTCAAATACTTATCTTTTATGTTTGTGTGGTTGCCTCCTGCTTGATCTTCTGTAAGTCTTATGAACTTCTATTCATTTTGTACCACTGTGCATGCTCAAGTGTACACTAGTGTCATCCTCATGAACTCATACACAAACATACATTCATTAGTATATTCTCAATATTATCAAAACATTCTAATTCTAAATAATCTTGAATATATACAGTCATGATCATTAGTATTCAGGGTTTCAAGGAAGTCTTCTTTTACTCATGCATATTCTTGTTTGATCTAGTTAGTTAAATCATCAACCAAGATAAGAGACATAATATGCATAAACCCTTGATTACTAACCAATCATACCAAGTATACTTACACAAGGTAAGATTCTAACATGACATAGGAAAACATACCTGGATTAGTATACCTACTTAGTTATGTACAACATACCTCGTGAGTCTTTGTCTTCATGTTGTCATGGTCATGGAACTTGATTTGTCTTTTGTAATGTACCTGTGTCTTGTTAGCAGACAACATCAACCTCACACAACACCATAATGCATAAGTACAATCATATAGCCCTAATCAATGAATGTCTTCGATCGTTCACATGCATTCATATTGTTACTAGGGTGATAAGACAATTAATAACATTAATCAAGATTGTACTAATAAATAACATGAAGACAAAAACATTATGAACTTAATCAAGAATCAGATTTCAAGGCATACCTGAACCTCCTTAAGTCATACCTGTCGAGACTTTTTGTAGTCTTCTTATGTAAGGCCTTAGCCTCAACTCCCCCTGAAACTTGATCTGGAGCTTGATTAGGGTTTGCTAGAGAAACCCTGAAAATTCAATCTTTGACTTTCATACTTCTGAATGGATGGAAGAATGTGTCTTGCTGAGCTGATCAACCTAGCATTCTTGAATTTTGAAATCTCCAAAATTTGACCCCTCAAAATTGCCTTCGAAACTTCTGGATCTTCTGGACAGGAACCTAAACTAGGGTTTGATGAAGCCCACCCTTCTGTCCAATCAAAAGTTTCGAACCAAGGCTCTAAACTCTTATTTTTCTAAGGAGCTTCCAGCCGTGGTTACAAACTTCAAAAAATTCCAACTTTCTCCGAAACCCTAAATTCCGGAAGCCATGAATAAAGGTGCTAAAAATAATTCTGTTTTGACAGAAATATGCACCTGATTGCTTCTGCTATAACTCTAAAATTTTTGCTCCATAGGGTTTGAAAACTTTTTCTGCAGTATCCTGACCTGTCATCTTTCCATCCTGACAGGTCTGACCTCAATTGGATTTTCTGAGAGAGAGTTATGCCAAGTGTCGCAACGTGACTTGTTTATGGGATAAAACAGGAGAGCGAACTTGTACGTCTTTCCATGTGTCACTGGTTCACCTTCGGCCTCTAAAAATGCTTTTTGAGATAGTACAGTCTGTGTACTACCTTTCACTTTTTACAAAATTTCATTTGGAGCTTCCTAGCCCAAGTTATGACCTTTTTTCCAAGGTCACCTGATTTTGACTGAGATCTGGAAGAGGCAGAAACCCTAACGTGTACTGATCATAACTCATAAAGTACAACGAATATGATGGTGCCCTTTGGACACAAGGTACCTGGGGATGTTATATTCGACTTGTAAGATTTTCAGACCCTGAACCTTCGCAAAAATGGATTTATAGCGAAAGTTCCACGATGACTGATTTTTGCTATGTAAAACCCTAACCTTCAAATTGTCGTAAGTAAAGCAAGTGTCGTAAGTGCCATACCTTGTCTTCCTTCAAGTTAGCTCTGATACCATGTTAAAATTCAATATGCTAAGACATAAAATAGCAGCATTACATTCTATTTCACAATAATAGCATATATAGGATCACTAAAGAAACAACAAGCATAGCATAAACACAAGAGACACAGATTTATCCTGGGAAACCCTCATGGGGTACAAAACCAAGCAAAGCTTTCCTCAATAAGATGATAAAACAAAATACAAGATGTGCTCCCTCCTTCTAATCCTCCTTAGCAAATCTCCCAGACAAGTGCTCCTCTTTTCAAGTGTGTGAGTGTGTCAAATGAGGAACACACTTCCTCTATTTATACACTACTATGACATATATTTTACACAAGTACATGTAGGCTCGTATTTAACCATTAGGTTAAATACCCTATTATAACTGACTGGGCCGACCCCCACATGGTGGGTCTAATAACCCTAGTTGCCACAACTCCTCGGAGGAATAAACATCTCCGGATACATAATAGAATCACCTCGGAGGGATGGAACATCTCCGGAATAAATAATGTACAAATATAATATTCTTAGAAGTTACAATATTCAACAGCTTTCTCTGATCGACCTTTCCATACGTTCTTACCCAAAATGGCAGTTGTGCTACATCTTTGTAATAGCATATTGCGCAACTCTTCCTTACCAATTACTGTTGCGTGACAATGCGCAATTCTCAAAACTGCTTCCATCATTTTTTACAGCGCGCAATGCACGATTTTCAACCCTTGTGTATTTTTCTAATCCACTTGGGCCCTGCCCAACAGGCCCCTAACACTCACCTGTGGTGCGTCCCAAGCCACTTCCACTTGCGGACTCGGGTGCCGCATCTTCCATGGTACCTAGCTTTGATGTAAAGCTTTGCAGAGTTCCTGCTAACTCTGCAACTATCTGCCATAGAATTTTCAGCATTGCTATTTGCTGTCTTTTCTTGTAATTTTCTGTATTCTTCATCCATTTCCATCCTTTCAACAATCTCATTTTCTAGATCTGTTGGGTAAGTACTAAAGGCTAAAATAAAATTCAGCTTTTCTTTACAACTTAAAGCATCAGCAACCTTGTTCTCTTTCCCTTTAATATGTTGAATTTCGAAACCATATTCACTTTCAAAAGTTAACCATCTAGCTTGTCTAGCATTCAAATTTTTATGATCTAATAAATATTTTAGACCCATGTTATCTGTCAACAAGGTAAATTTTCTGCCAATAAGATGGCGACACCACATTTTTAAAGCGTGAATTACTGCTAACAATTCTAAATCATAAGTAGAGTAGTTCTTCTTGTGTATTTTTAGCTTTCTAGATTCGTATGCAACAACATGTCCCTCTTGTGTTAGGACTCCACCGTGTCCGTCATTACATGCATTGGTGCATACTTTAAAATCCTTATTAGGATCTGCTATCCTCAGAATAGGCGCTGTAGTTAGTAATTCCTTTAGCTTCATAAAACTGTCTGAACATCTTTTATCCCACACAAATTTCTTCCCTTTCTTCTGCAAGGAGGTTATGGGGTTTGCAATCTTTGAAAATCCCTCTATAAATTTCCTATAATATCCAGTGATACCCATGAATGATCGTACATCTGACACATCCTTAGGAACCGTCCAATCATTAATGGCTTTTATCTTATCGGGGTCAATCGAGATTCCTTCTTTAGAAATTATGTGTCCTAAATACTGAATTTTCTCCTTGTGAAAGTCACACTTACTAAACTTAGCGTATAGTTGATGATCTCTCAAAAATTGTAAGATAATACGTAGATGTTCGTCATGCTCTTCCTTGCTTTTAGAATACACTAGAATGTTATCTATGAACACAATAGCAAACTTATCCAATTATTTGGGCAGAATATTGTTCATTAAACACATAAATACAGTCGGAGCATTAGTTAATCCAAATGGCATGACTACGAACTCATAATGTCCATATCACGTTCTAAAGGATGTTTTAAAAATGTCCTCGTCCTTCATACGAACTTGATTATATCCTAACCTTAAATCAATATTTGAAAATATCATTGCGCCATGTAGCTGATCAAATAGATCGTCTATGTGGGGCAATGGATATCGGTTCTTGATTGTCATCTTATTCAGCTGGCGATAATATATACAAAGCCTTAGGGTGCCATCTTTCTTATTAACAAATATAACAGGTGCTCCCCAAGGAGGCATGCTGGGTCTTATATAGTTTTTATCAATCAGTTCCTTCAACTGTGATTTCAACTCATTTAATTCCAGTATATTCATCCTATATGGAGCTTTAGAATTCGGTACTGCTCTTGGTATTAACTCGATGGTAAAGTCTAAATCTCTCTTAGGAGGTAATCCTGGAATCTCTTTGGGAAAAACATCCTTGAAATATTTTAGGATAGATATATCTTCTAGTTTTCGTTTGTCCTCTTTAGTAATCGACTCATCATTCACTACATTTACTACAAACATTTGACATCCTTTTCTAATGTCCCTCTTTACTTGCATGGCTGAAATCTGTCTAATGGATGTCTTTCTTGGAATACCTTTTACTTCTACAGTTTCTCCTTCATCATTTAAACATGTAAAACTTTTCTCATAACAATTCAGAATGACATGATGGGCTTCTAACCAGTCCATTCGGATTATAATATCATAGGATCTTAAAGGTAAGACATTCAACTTGGTTTGTGTCTTTAACTGATTCATGGATAAAGCACAAATTTCATTAAAACAAGACACTTTGCTATTTGTCCCTGTTGCTAGTCTAACTAACCAAGATTTACTGAATTTTTTCTATTTTCAATTTAAAACATTCTACAATATTTGTTGATATATAACTTAAGCTAGCACCTGGATCAATCAAAATAGTAACAAGATGGTTTTGTAGCATACCTTCAATCTCTACCATAGAGACTTGATGTTCTGCTTTTCTATTGTCTAGAGATGCATTAATTATGGGCATCTCCCTTGCCAAGTCTCCAACAGTAGGTTCAGTCTATATGGAATGAATATTGTTAGTTGTCTGCTTCCTCTTGGGGCATTCTGATGCATAATGAGGACCTTGACACTCAAAACATTTGATAGGCTCCTTTTGATCATTAGTTCTGGTAGCATTGGAAGTGTTTCTAGGAGTTGTAAAATTCTGCTGCTGACTGTTTCAGAGATTATTTCCTTGATAATTCTGATTCTGAAATTTTTTCTTCTGGAAACTAGAATTTTCACTAAACCTGAAATTTTTCCATTTCAGCTCAAAATTGTTGGGTTTATGAATTTTCTAGTTTGATATATCTTCTCTTTTCTGATTAGTGTCATAATAGAAAGTTGCTTTCCTCATGGCCTCTTCTAAGTTCTTTGGATTGGCACACTCGATTATGTCCTTGATGTTGAAAGGTAGACAATTCATGTATCTTTGAATCTTCGGTTCTTCTTCCACGAGGTATGGCACATACCTCAGTAAATTCATAAATTTATTGTTCATCACTTTTATGTTCATAGTTCCTACCTTTAATTCATAGAACTCCTTTGATTTTTCTTCATATTATTGTTCAGATAGGAACTTCTTATTGAAATATCTTTTAAAAGTGCTCCAATTCACATCCTTGTCTTTGATGCCATTCACTCTTTTGATGTCCTGCCACCAAATATCTTCCTTCCCAATCAAGTTGTATATTTCCATCTTTGCCTTCAATGATTATGAGTAATCATAAATTTGGAAGTACTTCTTGTTGGCTTGGTTTTGCAACCAAGCTTTGTGCAATGGGCACCTATCAACAATGTGATAGTAGTTTCAATATTGAAAGCAAAAACAATTATAAATTAAATCTAAATCTAAACTAGCATGTGCATATAACAAATAATTTTTTTAAAAAATGATTCAAGAACAAGAAATAAAAGAATAGGTGTTTTGTATTAAGATACCTCAAATGGTGAGGATTTGTGTTGAGCAACTCCTAAGGTGAGTAGCTCCAAACTCCAAGATGCTGAAAATGGCCAAAAGTCTCATGAGAGATTTTGACAGCGTGAGGATAGGATGATGGATGGATGGAAAGTGAAGAGCCCCTACCACCTTTTTATAGTTTTTGGTGGTGGGGAATACCATTATGGTTTTGAGGAAACCAATGGTGTTGACCAACATGGTTTAGGTACCTTTTCCCTCCTTTTTTGAATATTTTTATTCCGTTTTTAATATTTTTGGGAATTCTGGACCCTTTTTGAGGAAAAATTGGTGTATTATGGTCTTTTGGTGACCTTTTGATGGCTTTGGAGGCTCAAATTTTGGAAAAGTGGACAAATGGGTCATGTGAATAAGGAAATGAGCTAGTGAGCACTTTTTGGGTGTTAACAGATTGCTCCCTGATGTGTGAGGGAAGGAGCTCATCATATGGCCGATAGACATCATAGTTATTTTGTCTTTTTCTGGGATTTGGGGAAGATAAGAGACCGGTTGGAGACTGGATCCACGACCCTTGGAAGCTGCAAAAACAAAAAAATATTACATGGCCTCAATATGAATGAGGAATAATCTCTGATAATGGACGAGGCGAGCATAACCATGCTTGTATCAAGACATATACATAACAATTAGTCCCAAGAAGGGGGACCTGAATAATACATAAAAAATCTGTTGGTACATCATAATGGTCCAAAGGGGACACTATTTTGGGATGTACTTATGATCATAACATGACTGATCTCAATAACAGATACACTAGAATAAAGTGACAACCGTTCTGAACAAGGTCTTAGAAGGGTTGATGAACTGTTGAAACTAAAGGTGCCCAACATCTGTAGGGACTCAATGACTCTGAGTCAACTCTGAGGAGTATATATAACTATATACTCGAGGGAGTATAAAATTGGGGTACAGCTAAATATTGTTGCAATGCGCAACCCAGATATCTATAGAAAAAATGTAACTTGTTGTTTCCACAGGTAGACTCTAAGATGTGGAAGAGTCAGGTGGTATCCGGGGTCTTCAACCAATAACTGAAAGGATCAATACCCTGTGCAAGTCTCAACGATGCGATCAAGGTGTTGAAGTTGAGCATGTGAGAAACAATCATTTGGAGAGGTACTGAGGACTCTTCTCGAAATGATTCGTAGGCACTCATCATAAATGGTGATGAGTCCAAGACACAGGGACCTCTAGGTCTATCCTATGGAATAAATATGGGTGTCGTCGACAGAGGGAGACCAGCAACTGACAAGGCAATGATGTTTCCTTCATAGGAGCACGAGGTGTAGAACTGAAGTGTGGTAGTACTGATGGTAGGATTGACATACTTGTGGGGATGGGGAGTAACTGGGGTCATAGAGTGGGTAGACTCAAACTTCCTTTGTTCAGAGCATGATGGCATGGTTGACCTGGCAGTGTAGGGAACTGATTTGTAGGTGTGGGGATCATAGCTTTTAGGGACTGAAGGGTATGTATTGACTTTAGGGGGGTCAAGTTGATGGGTGTTGTCGAGGGATTCTTAGGGTGACATACTGCAGAATACTCTGAACAAAGGTGACCACAATGGGGAAGTTTCCATATGAGTAGACGTGATTTGTTGTGGCACCGAGAAGCACCATTGGGTCCTTCTTCGTATTTTTAATGAGATCCAAGAAGGGATAAAAGTGTGCTCTAAAATGGTACTATCTTGTGGATTTTGTGAGCCCAAGACTGTTCGTGATCATGGGTGCTTTCATTTTTGAGGAGTCTGAAAACGATAAGAAGACTCTGCAGTGGTTGTGAGTACTGTCCTGTTGGTTTTTACGAGCTTAGGATGGTGATTGCTCGTGGTCACTTTCATGTTTAGAGAGTCTGAAAGTGGTAAGTGGACTCCATTGGTGTTCTTTTTCGTAAGTTAGTCTCCAAGGCCCGAAAAAGCATAAAATGATGCAAATGGAGAACTCTTCTGGCCAATGTGACTAGAGTATTCATTTTTCGTAATTAGTCTACAAGGTCCAGAAAAGGGGTAAACTTATACCAGGTAGACACCCTTTCAGATACGTTTAGCAAGCATGAAAGGAAGTAAGATTGCTCAGCGATCTTTTCATTATTTTAGGAGTCAGAAAAGAGCTTAACAGAAACTCCCTAAGTGCCTTTTTCGTAAAAGGGATTGCTTGGCCCGAAAAAGGGGTAAAACTATACCAAACAAGAAGGGATTGATGAGAGCGACAAAAGGTCTCAAGCATCGTCATGAGTGCGGAATATTGAATACAGTGACATAAATATTGTCAAAAAGGGGCAAGGGCCAATGTGCTACGCAAACCAAGGTGATGAGTGGCATTTTGAAAAAATTCCCGAAAAGTATGGGATGAGAGTGAGAAATGATCCCAAGCATCATCATGAGCACAGAAAACTGAATTCGATGATATCAAACTTGTTAAAAATGGAGAACGATCGAGGTGGCATGCAAACCAAGGCAACGAGGAGCCATGGGGAAAATGCACAAAAAATCTTGACGTGAGAGCGAGAAATGATCTCAAGCGTCATCACGAGCGCGGAAAACTGAATCCAGCGATATAAGATTCGTCAAAAATGGAGAACGACCGATGTGGCACGTAAACCGAGGCAAAAGGGGGCATGAGAAAAAATGCCCAAAAAATCTGAGCGTGAGAGCGAGAAATGATCTCAGGCGTCATCATGAGCGTGGAAAACTGAATCCGGCGATATAAGACTCGTAAAAAATTGAGAACGATCGATGTGGCACGCAAATCGAGGCACCACGAGGGCATGGGAAAAAATGCCCAAAAAATCCGAGCGTGAGAGCGAGAAATGATCTCAGGAGTCATCATGAGTGCGGAAAACTGAATCTGGCAATATAAGACTCCTCAAAAATATAGAACAACCGATGTGGCACGCAAACCGAGGCAATGAGGGGGCATGGGAAAAATGCCCGAAAAAATCTAGGCATGAGAGCGAGAAATGATCTCAAGCGTGGAAAACTGAATTCAGTAATATAAGACCTGTAAAAAAAGGACGACGATCGATGTGGCATGCAAACCGAGGCGACGAGGGGCCATGGGAAAAATGCCCAAAAAATCTGTAGGTGAGAGCGAGAAATGATCTCAAGCATCATCATGAGCGCGGAAAACTAAATCCGGCGATATGAGACTCGTAAAAAATGGAGGATAGTTGATGTGGCATGAAAACCGAGGCGATAAGTGGCATTTTGAAAAAATGCCCAAAAATTATGGGTGTGAGAGCGACAAATGGTCTCAAGCAGCATCACGAGCATGGAAATATGAATCCTGCGGTGCAAATGGTGCGAAAAATGGAGGTCATAAGGACTCTGGAATGGTCAAAGGAAATAACTAGGTTAAAAAATGGCTACAAATGAAGGTGACTCCACCAAGCCAAGGATGTAATGGTGGGGAGAAATGATGACCCGCGGGGGTGAAATACTATGTGTATCAAATCAACTCAAATATACAAGTGACACGTGACCTCAAAAATGGTTGAGATCGTGAATGTGAAAAAGTGAGTAGGGTTAATGACCTGCCCCCATATGATGTGCATGGGGTTTGTGATTGTGGATCACATATGTGTTGGTTTGAACGATGGGCTCATTGAGGTGTTGAGATAGAGGTGATGGGGTAGGGTCAAAATGATTGATCATCGCCCCTATCCCAGGTTCGAGGTAATCTATTATGTCCCCGAACTCAGAGGTGTCAATGCGGTGCAGATGCTGTCTTAGAGAGGGATCAAGAGGGCATTGACCAACTACTGGAGGGGGGGTGTGCCATGAGGCTGTGGGCCGTGGTGGCATACTGAAGTGATGATATGGTGAAGGGGGATTCCCCTTGTGGGGTGGATGCCCCCAGTATCTCCGACGAGAATCACGATGATGATGAGTAGGCAAGGTTTTGGGCCTGCCCTAATGTTGTGGACATGTGGCTTCCTCGTCGATTTGAAAGGGTTGAACATGTGTGTCAAAGGGATCAATGGAAGGGGCCGACCAGACAGAGGGGTATCTAGTGGAAATCATGTAAATGGTGTTAATTTCTTCCGAGGAGGAAGATGGTGGGGGATGAATTTCCTCAATGAGAAGAGGGGATATCTCTAGGTCGGCGTTATTCAACTCGTACAGTGCTGCTTTGTAATCTGGGAGATCAGGGCAGTGATGTGAATAATGGCCGTAGATTCAGCAATTTTGCACAAGGATGGTTGGTGCGCAATGATTTATCACGAGGTTGAGGGGGGAGTTCTAGTTTGACTACTGGAACGTTGGTGTCATCATCCAACATATTCATGTGTTCTTGAAGTGCTAGCAACTGTGGACATTGATGGGTGTCATGGCCTATGTCATCGCACAAAGAGCACTTGGGGGGTATGCAGTTTGTTGGGGCATTCTTCGCCAACTTGGGGGTCATTGGGGGGGTGCGAGTTGTGGGTCCAGTGGTGTAGGTTTGTGGACCTCTTCCCCCAGTGTTTCAAAGTGGTGGGGGAGTATAATTGGATGTTGATGCGGTGGCCATTGTTGGAGGTGGTCGATTCTGGATGTTTGCTACACCAGGGGGTGGACGGTTAGAAGTATTGATGGGTTGCACCGGTTGTAAAATGACATTCGGTGTGGGAGGAGAGGTTGGGGCAGGTAGGTACCACACAGGTAGTCCTAATGTTAATCCTAGGAGATTAAGTGTAGCCAAGACTAGTGTGCTGATGGTGCCTAAAGGGGGGAATAAGACTGGGATAGTATGAATTGGTGTGGCTCCTACATGAATTGGCACTGAGGGTGGTTGCGGGAGTAAAGGGGGTTGTTGGTTTGGTACCTGTGTGTTCTGCGAGAGGGTGCACAAATAAGATATCTCGGTTATATTTAAAGGGGGTGGGATGGATTGGAATGTGGAATTCATAGGTGATTCCGAGTATAATCCGGGTCTAACTATGGAGACGAACAATGTAGGTGCATTATGAACTGGTTGTTCAATCATAGGGAGAAGTTTTTTAGGTGTAGTGGGGGCGTATTGGTTTCGACGCGTTTGGAGGTTCATGTCAGACGATGACATCATAAGGAGATGATGAATACATGAATCCATCGGTTGGTTTGTGTGTGCAGCATATGTGATTTGCTGTTGTGGTGTTGTGGTTCCTGGAGGAGGATCCAACAGACGAGTGTTCACCACTCCTTGTGTGGTAAAAGTATTCTGCAGCACCATGGGTTGTTGTTGAGGAGGTGGCATTGGTTATGCCGCGTGCCCTTGGCGTTGGGCATCATCATACCACAGTTGGCGTGCTCGCCCCAAATGAGGGAAAGTGTGTGTATAATGGTTGTATACCCCACATATGGAACATGGGTGGTTTGTTTTTAAATTGGGGTTCTTACCTTGTTTCGGTGGTCTATCAGGGTTTTGGTTGGCGGGGGTAGCATTGTTGTTGTTTGGAGGATAAGTCTGAGCGATTGGAGGTTGTGGTGCAGCAAGGACTACCTATGGTGGGAAATAAGCCGTTGGGGCTTGTGAGTGAACAGGAGCATGGGTGGCCTACTAATGGTAATATGTAGGGGGTGCAACCAGAGGTGGATAGGCTGAAGGTGCATGACCATAACACTGCGGTGGACATGGGGGTCCATGAGTGTGGTGGGGGTGGGCCATGGGAGCATATGAAGTTGTAGCTCCGGAGTGAGATGTGGCCCACGAAAGATCGGGGCCGTTATTATTGTGTGTAATGGAAAATGGTTGGTTGTGGGACACAACTTGTCCAATGATGCTGTCGGCGACGTGGGATGCCCCTGGCGCGTCAGTTCGGGAGGAATCACCGTGGGGAGCGTCAAGTAAAATGGTATACTAGTAGCCACACTGGGCGTAGATCAAATCAAACTGTTGGGATTTTAGAATGGCTTCTTCTTCTGACTGGGGTCGTTCAGAAGCTACATCCTTGGCTATGAGGGGTAGGAGTGATTTGAGAAACCAATCCAAAAATATACAGTCGTTCAGTTTTATCTTGCAGAGGCTACGGCGCTTGTGCCACTCATGGATATGTTTGGTGATGTGGGTAGATGTGTTTTGTCTACAAGACAACAATATTTCAACTCCTGCATCATAGCGTACAGGTAGCTGAAAAAACTGAAGGAAAGTGGAGGCAAGGGATGTAAATGTATGGTGGGTCCCATGTGGTTGTTCAATGTACCACTTGGCTGCAGAGCCACTGAATGTTTGTTGCAACAGTCTTAGTCTAACGGAGTCATCCACTATGGAGTTAGATGAACACCATAGGTGAAATGTCATTATGTGGTTTTGGGGATCTTCCCCAGGTTTTCCTTCAAACTTCAGGATGTCCAAGGGAAGCTTTGTGGGCATGGGGGGCCAAGTGGGGTCATGTCTAATAGGATCATTAGTTAGTCTTGCCAAGTCTTGAAAATTCAAACTTGCCAGAAATGGTAGACTGGCTGAGGGGTGTGATGTAGTGGCTGGGACATAATTGTTAATGGTAGCATTATGTAGTGGTCCAATGGCCCCTAAGGGTATGATAGGTATGGAAGGTATGTGTGCTCGAACCGATGTGGTGTGGGGAAGGCCAACGCTCCCAAGTGCAACATGGGTTGCAGAGGAGTTAGGAATAGTGCCAAGAATTCCTGGGATCTAGGTTGTGGTAATGAGAGGGGGTGTGACCCCTATGTTGGGCATACCCATAATAGGTGGTGGCCTTGTGTTGGGCATACCTAAAGGGGGAATGGCCCATATATTAGGAATTCCTAATGGGGTTTTTGTTACCATCGGTGGCACAGTAGTAGTAGGGTTTTTTGATGTATCTCCAATAGTATTGGTGAAAAGGGGATCGTATGGTGATCCAACCATGGGGTTGGTTGGTGATATTTCAGTAGGGTTTTTAGATTCAGCCTCAGAATGAGATGTGAAGTGAGGCGTGTCAGAATCGGATGAATATGTGTTTAGCCGATGACGTGTCGACTCAAGGGATAAGGCTCTACGTCTATGATGTGTAGAGCCAAGTGTACCGAACTGAGGGGGTTGACCCTGAAGATGACGAGATCATCTTAAATTCTCAATGGTGAGAAATATTTAAAAATTTTAGTGTAAGGTGGTGATGTAAAAAATTCAAAACCCTAATGCAACAATGAGTGCAAGAGGGGAGTGAAAAAATAAAGGCTCTCAGGCCAACAACCAACCTCAAAAAGCACTTATTATAGAAGTTGTGCTATAATAAGTGGAGGGATGCAACAAAATTGGTCAGAATACCAAAAGTCAAACAGTTCGTAGAAAAAAGGGGTGTTACTAGACCAAAGGTGGGTAATGTATCATGCAAACACCTAACTAGAAGTATTGTGAGTCAACAAACGATATCCTCTGCAAGGTGATGAAATCCAAGTTAGACAATATAGAGTATTGAATCAACGGCTAGATATCCTCCTACCGGGAGGGATACCAGGTAGACAATCCTAAAGAGTGGCAATTAGGATACCCCATTCATGACACGTTCGGTTGGGTGAATCTGCAGTTTGGTTCTATTGCCGCTGTACACCCTCTTGGGTGTACACCGAGAACTTCGAAAGGTATCCTTCGGTTACCGAATGGATTACGGTATTCCACTCAGACTTCCGGAACCAGTCTGGCTACTTCAACCCTCCTAAGGGAGAGGCCTTTCCGATAAATTAGTTGATAACTGTGTCAAAATTATAAGAGATTTTTGGATCCTAAAGAGAACCACTATGTCTTAAATGTAAATAATTGAGAGGTGTTATTGGTACACCTATCCTCTCAATTCTACCTAACTACAAGATTCTTTTAAGTGCTCCCCAAGTGGGGTTAAAAGTTTGTTGAGTTAAGGTAAATTTTAAGGATCAGTTTAAATTATGGTAGAGTGGGTGTAAGTGTGATATTTAAACTGAAATTGATTTGCCTCGCTTGGGCGATTGATTACAAATGAAAGAAAAGATGCTTTCAGTTTTGCAAAAAATAAAGGCGTTTTTTGAAATGTAAATGCTTGAAAAAACTATTCAAAAATAATGGATCTTTGAAATAATTTAAAAGGAAGCAAATAACATAAATATTTCAAGAAATAAATGGATCTCTTAAAAAATTGCTTGGGCAAAGTATTGAGCAAATAAACAGTAAAACCTTGATCTAAAAAAAAATGCAGTAAAATCTTTCTTTAAATTACTGAAATTTTTAAAAAATACTTTTAAGGGAGCATATATAAATAGAAAAAGATTTAGTATGGCTGTAAAAATGCAGAAAAATTAATGCTGGAAAATATGGGCCAAAATGGGTGAAGTGAAATGATAAATAACACTAAAATAAAAGATTAGATAAATTTCTATGAAAAAAATCTTAAATCTAATAGGATATTTGGATTCCTTTATTGAAAACACTCAATTTGAAAAAAAAATCGTTTCAAACGGAGTTCGGGAGAGGGAGATATGGTCGTTTGAAAGTTAAGCCGCACTGCTAGAAAATTACATCGCGGGTTTTGGGCTAAAAGTTGCGATGCGCATTGCGGGTTTCGAGCGCACAGTCACGATGTGCAACATGGAAAAATGCCGCGAAGCTGCGATGTGCAACGCGGAAAAAGGCCACAAATCCGCGGCGTGGAGCGCGGAAAAAGGCCGCGAAGTCGCGATATGCCACGTGACTGTCGGGCGAAAAGCCGCGAGGCGAAAGCCGAAAAACAGACACCAAAAAATGAACCCAAAAATGGAAATTCCAGACTGTTAATGGCAATAGAAAGGGACAAGATCTAGAACAACAATGGATCTACTGTCTAGGATGGAAGATCTATGAATTAAAATGTTTAAAACTAACAAAAACTAAGATCTAAAGAAAAAAAGTGAGATCTAGGAATTCAAAGCCAGCGGAGTCACCAAAAATTGTTGGCTTGGTTTTGCAACCAAGCTTTGTGCAATGGGAACCTATCAACAATATGATAGTAGTTTCAATATTGAAAGCAAAAACAATTATAAATTAAATCTAAATCTAAACTAACATGTGCATATAACAAATAATTTTTTTAAAAACGATTCAAGAACAAGAAATAAAAGAATAGGTATTTTGTATTAAGATACCTCAAATGGTGAGGATTTGTGTTGATTAACTCCCAAGGTGAGTAGCTCCAAGCTCCAAGATGCTGAAAATGGCCAAAAGTCTCATGGGAGATTTTGACAGCGTGAGGATAGGATGATGGATGGATGGAAAGTGAGGAGCCCCTACCACCTTTTTATAGTTTTTGGTGGTGGGGAATACCATTATGGTTTTGAGGAAACCAATGGTAATGACCAACATGGTTTAGGTACCTTTTCCCTCATTTTTCCTTTTTTGAATATTTTTAATATTTTTATTCCCTTTTTAATATTTTTGGGAATTCTGGACCCTTTTTGAGGGTTTTTTATGCTTTTTGAGGAAAAATATTCATTTTGAGGGGGAAAAGGGGTGTATTATGGTCTTTTGGTGACCTTTTGATGGCTTTAGAGGCTCAAATGGTGGAAAAGTGGACAAATGGGTCATGTGATTAAGGAAATGAGCTAGTGATCACTTTTTGGGTGTTAACACTTCTTTATACCGAATAGCCAAGCTTCTGATGTCTCTCCTTTCTTAGTTTCACCATTGAAGGTTGGGGGTTTGATTTTCTTAAACTCCCCAGAAATCTGTTCATACTGTTTGTGACTTTTTCTTTTGGGTTTTAGTCTCCTTCACTGCTATCACTTGAATAATTTCTCTTCTTTTTGCGTTTGTCACGGGTAGCTTTTGATGATGTTGAAATGTTGTTCACATCATCAGTTTTCATTTTCTTACCCCTGTCTCGATGAGTTAAATCTTCAATTTTAGAGGTATTTTCAATTTCTCTATCTTGTTCATCAGTTGAGTATTGTTCGAATAGTACTTGATTAAGTTCCTCTTGTGCCTTCAAAATTTTCTCATGGTCTTGTTTTACAGATCTGATTTCTGCTTTTAACTCTTGAAATGCACGTAACAATTCTGAAGAATTGCCATTTAATTCGCCATGGACTTTTTCTTCATAATGCTTCCCCGTGCTATGATTGTTGGGTCGAAATCTGTCCTCTATATGTTCAGCTGATCCTTCCATACTTGTAGCTTAAAAACAATTTATGTACAACACAATTATTTAAATTGAATTAATAAGATTTCTGCTATAAATAAATTTTCTGTTGCGTGTTCCTAGACTTTTTCAGGCCTAGAGTTCGAACGTGAGCTCTGATACCACATGTAACATCCCGATATTTTCATAAAATTTTAAAATTTTTATAATAGCATTAAATGTAACATAAATTGCGATTGCGGAAATAATAAAAGCTTGATAAGACATCCTTGAATTAATAAGTCATTAATACAGGAAACATATTAATTACTGAGTTTTATAACTAAAGATATTTGAAATGACAATGACACGGCATACTTCTTTTAGCATGCTTATGTCATTAGTTCTGCTTGTGTTAACAGTAATTCGAAAATCATGTGTTTATGTTTCCTTGACAATGTGCTAATAGTTTTGTTTTTGGATGGTGATGAAAGGGGTCCTACGAGGTCCCTGAGGCTTACTTAGATATGTTTAGCTAAAGCAATTGTTCATGTTCCTCTTGCACAGAATTCAGGTAAGAGAATGTAACAAAACAAGTGTTAAGAGTATTTATGTTTTACAAATAGCCGTCAATTTTTGGTAAAATTTCTAAGTTCTTCCCTTGCTACAGGTATGAGTCTTTGTCAATCCTAGTTGTATTGTTTTGAGCATAAAGAAATACAAAATGCAAAAGTTAGAATGATTGATATTCTGAATACATTCATTAGTAGAGTCATCAAATAGAAATTACTTGTGCTTAGGAATTTCTGGAGTATAAATACTAGGTTATGAACGTCAAGTATTAAAATGATACTATTTCTATTTTGTCGTTTCAATACCATCATATAAATTGACTTGGGAATTATTTGGCTTATACAATAATTCCAACTATAGTATCCTGATCCAATTGAATATCATAAATTAACTATAAAAGCTCATAAATTTTCCATCTATAAATGCATATAGCATTGAGTGAATCTAACACATCTATTATGATGTTACTTACGAAAGTCTATTTTGAAAAGTCATAATATAGATTTTAACCCTTTGTGAATATAATATTACTACCGTGTAATGAGGTATGATTCTACAAAATATTGTTTAAATATAACCAATAATACAAGGACCAAGGGATACACCCTATCCAAGTCTTATGTGTGTAGCTCTTACATGAAGTGTGACCCTCATCCTATTATCTACATAACCAAACATTTGAATGGCTAAGACTTTAACAATAAAAATGAACTATGCAATGTAACCTAGTTTTTGTTCTAAGTATTGATATAGTATGTTATTGCACTTTACTACGAGTTCATTGATAAGATGATGAGATGACATGTATTAAATTCACGATTGGTAGGTTGACAATGTCCCATTCAGGTATTAATGATTTGGTCTAAACACTATGGTGGAAAGTCCTATTTTCCATCCACATCATCCACTTCACTTGAAATCTGATGAATGATATAGCTAAGAATCCGAGCTGTGCATCGTTGAAATACGATCCTTCTCTGAGTTGGTTATAATGTTGTTCGTTGGCATACTGTGTTGGCATTGTCATGGTTGTAAAATTTAATGAAGTGTTAAATGTAGTGGTTACCCACTTTCCAACGTGCCTGGTTGGTAACAATCTTCACCGTTGATTTGTAATTCTTGAGATTGTAATAGAAAACCCTAACTGCAAACTACAACAGCGTTGAACCACGTTCCTCGGCATTCATTTTTCTAGGTAATGGTCTTGGGGAGAGGCCGATAGGCCGAGGATTTATAGGGTTTGATAGTTTGAGGTTCACCGAGCTCGAACCCGTGACCTATGTGCGTTCAACCTGCAAGTGACAGTCATGTTAAGAAGCCGAGCCTCTCTAGTGAAAGTTGCAGTAGTTAATATGTTGAAAGGTTGAGTCTGTAGTTTTTTTTACTGCATGAGTTTGTGAAATGTTTGTCCATGGTCTTTGTTGAAGCGATGGCACTGGTTTTGACTCTCAGAACGTGGTAAACTTGTTGTTTCTCAGAACTGGAACTCTCTCTTCCAAGCTGGATGGTGGCTTTGTTAACCTCGTTTGTAGGAGAGTCTTCTCAACACGAAGGTAAATTATTCTTCTAACCCATTACTATTATTTTAAATTCCTTCATAAATATATCTAGTAACTCGTTTAATTATTCACAGTTTTTGTGTCAGGTTTTCCTTCGACGGAGGACCATTCACTTGAGAAAAGATGGAGGAGCTCTACTTGTCCACTGGTAAGCATCGGTGGTTTCCTTACCTCATTGGTCATCCTGGTTTAGTTGAGGTCGACGAGTGATGTTTGACGAAGTTCTAGGTGTTTGGATTTCTAGCATGGTTTTTGTCCATTAAATGAAACTAGTGAGCAGTAATGCTAGGTGCCTAGCTGCTAAGATGTTGGCTAGTTTGGTTGATGCAGTGTCTACTGTAATTATTTAGTGGAAATGTATCTTGTTTTTGGAGTTGTAAACCCTAACTGATAAACCCTCGTTATTTTGATTGGTACTTATAGTTTTTAAACTTCAAGGTTTACTGTGTAATGATTGAAATCCCAAATCGTCCATGAAGAAATAATAGCAATTTGTTTTGATAACAAGTTTTTATGTTATTGAAAACGTCGCTATGAAACGAATAGATGGACTGTGAAATTTTTGGGTTGAATGGAAAATGGAACTATATTTTTTACTTGAAACAAGATAATAATTGAAGGATTCGATCCTTGGTTTTACACTGTGTTTAAAACAATGTTTTATATTGAAAAGTGTTAATGTATCAACTATTTTGGGTGTTGGCCGAGATTCAGTTTAAATATTTTTCTACTGTAACAAATTTGATAATGAGCCGAGTCTATGGTTTCAGTTACTGTTTCAAAAATAAAACATACATAGGGTTTGGTCAAGAAGTAAATAGGATGTTGAATGTGTATTTCTATTTGATTAAAAGAATTTGTAAGTATGTGTTTATAATCTGAGAGTTTGAAATAATTGCTAAGTATTGCAAACGTCAGATCAATTTTGATTCTGTCAATAAAAATGAAATTGATTTGTTTTCTAGATTAAGGATTCCGATTTGGTCCTAAAACATAATGATAACAAGATAGAATGTTTGGATTCTAACTATGATGTAAATTTGGAAAAAGAAACCCTAGTTGGTAGTTAAAGGAAATATGAGATATATTTGCTGAAATAAATTTATGATTGAAAGATAAATATCTATTTATTATTTAAATATAATAACTCTGATTACAAGAGTTTTTGCAGCTGTTAGGATCTAGAATTAATAAAGCTTGAAATATAATGCCTGAAACATCTGATATTCAAAACATCTTTGAAAAGAATACATGGTAATAGATTGCAACAATGGTTAGTGAAAAATAGAAATATACTTATGTACAGAAATGAATTGTTTCTCTTTTATAACTAAGTACAAGAGAATGCTTTCTATAACTATTTATTATATACTGTTCTATTTCTGAGTTTAAAACATGTAAATGTTAGAATTAGAATAACACTACAGTCTAAATCTGTCGGTTCACTTGGAATTCTACCCATCAATTATCTGATTTTAATTCCACTTCCTCTACTAGAGTACGATGAAGAAACCAGCATGGGGAAAAATGCAGAGAAGTCATTTTACAATCATTTCATCTATCATATCATTTTCATTTAGAAAACATACTTAGGTTAGAAAATAGAATAATTTCTTACCGATAAATGTAGAATTATTTGACTGAAAATAACAATAGAAAAATAGAAACTGCTATATTGTAGGAGAACAAACCTCCCAAGGAGATTGTTCCACCCAACCTACTCCCGAAGACAGCCAACTTACTTGCCTTAGGACCCCCGAGCCTGTTCACTGAACCACCAGGAGGAAGATTACGTAGAAGCCTTAGTACATCAACTTGCAGTAGAATATAGATTTTCCAGTCATCAAGACTTAGCAGTCAAAAAGACCTGCACCAGCACCTCTGGATTTCTTCTCAGTATAACTAGCAGACTCACAATTGCACTCTCACATAGCCTCCCTATTCGAATCTCTCAGTGATCACCTGATGCAATTGAGGAATATTTCTGTAGAAAATATTGTAGGGGATCCCTACCCAATTCGAATTGCCTTATATAGGATTCCTAGGCCTTTTAGTGGTTAAATGGTCATTAATGAGCTATCTGCTCTCTTCCACCCACCTAGGGGGTAATGCCACAATTTTAGGGGTAGTTGTCCCATAACCAACAACTAGTGGTGGAGTGCAAATGCTATCACCTGTCCCATACCTTCTAACAACTTCCATTCCTCCTAGTGGGTCAGTGAACACTCATTTAACAGTTCCCTTGGGTGTTTGTCTCCTATTTTAATTTATTAAATAATAATAATCAGTAATTACATTCATCATTGACCAAACTTGGTCATAATTACAAAACTTTGTAATTATAATTTAACATAAAGTATTTTGCAAATAAAATAATATTCTCAAAATTTGGGTAGGTGACAGCCTGAGTCTTTTCATCTGCTCATGCTCGTGTTCAAAGGAAGTATTGAAACCAGATTTGATCACTCCTCAGATCTCTTGACTATTTCATGTCAGCCATCCCTTATGAGTCCAGTTCGATCACATATGGTGTTCAACCTGTTCATCTGAGTTCTTCCAAATCTTTCATCCTAGCTGCTACCTTGTGCTCGTTGATGGGGGATAAATCAATGCCCTCCTTCAAGTGAATCTCTTTCCATCAACTCCAACTCATTTATTCTGGAATCGATATTTAGAATCCTATTGAGTACCTTGAGACTTGTAGTCATTAGTGGTAGGTCATCTCTCCATTGACAGTTTGGAATTCATTAATGCCCCCTTATCGATGGATTCACCAGAGTGTTTGACCTCAACAACTCTATTCACACTTTGATGAATGTACTTAGTGCCTTGATGCTCATTTTCATTATTAATGGGTTATCTCGTGTTTGTTAACGCTATACATCAATGACCGTTAATCAGACGATGTCGCAATAGGTTCATCATCAGTACCCTTATTCACTTGATGGGACATGCATGGTAGACGGTTTGTGTAGAATACCCCATACTTCAGTGGCATTCAGTATGCTACTCATGATCGTGATTGTACCTATGGGAGACTATTCTAATACATCAACAATTTGTACCATCAGTTTGCATTAGTTGTTTCCTTTTCAACAGGAGACCATATCTTACTGTATTTGGGTCATGGCTATGACCATTCATGACATGTATTCACTATATACTTCCTATTCATGGCCATTGTATCATATTTCTATGTATTGTACCAATATGTATACAGAGACATAATTGTATTGTGACGAGTGGGCTATTGCTGCCATTTGTGTCTCCATCACTCCACTTCTGAGATTTATAATAAATTTTGGCCATCGTAGTACCCTCTCTAACCTCACACATTATGGGGCATCTGTTACACCATATTTTTCCACCTTGTGAGCATTAGCACTCATTGGCCTCAATTATCCATTTATGGACTCATAACCAATTTTTGTCCTCCATAAACCTTTTCCCCCCTATTTTTACTCCTATACGCAAGCTACTTCAATGCAACTTGCGGATACGCATGCAACACCATTATAGCCCGCGTACATTGAGTTAATTGAAAAAAGAGAGTAAAATATCCCCTTTTCACTCCAAAAAGAGGCCATTGTGACCTTTGGCCCTCCATGTATCTCAAAATGACTCAATCCGACCTTTCACTTGCCTTTGGAGGGTTAGATATTGAGCCATTATGCATGGAAGGGGGGGAGGAGGAAGAGAAGAGCATCGAAACTTTATTGGAATTTTTCCAAAGCTTGAGTCTACATCCATTGATCCTTGTTGTTGTGAACCTATTATGTTCACCTACCAAACTCTTTCATATCTTGTGAGGGATTTGCTCGTTTACTTGCAATTTTTCCATTGCATGGGGGATTGAAGTGGTGGAGGCACAATTGGAGGAACCTAGTTCTTGGTTCAAATAAGTTTCCAATAGGAGGTTGTATCTTGTACTTCTTGTTCATATTAATAGAAATACTCATTTTCTCATCCAAATTCAAGTGGTACATTTTCTTATATATCTCATGGATAATGCTATTGTATGTGCTAACATATTTCATATATCATATGCACTTGCTTGTGTTTATTATTGAGACTAAGTTGCAGGTTCAAGTGTGATGATTCGAAAGCTCAACGGGGATATTCATCATACGTCCAGTTGAAGGTAGGTATTTTATTCCACTTCTTATCATTTACATTTATATAGCATACATTGGGAAATGATTTGATTTCTGGAAGTTATCTATCTATTGTGGTCTACCCCGAGCCATAGGAAATTTATCTGTGTAACACTAGTGCTGCTGCCAAAGCTACAAAAGAAGCAGAGTTACAAAAACAACTAAAGGAAGCAAAAAGGAAGCTTAAAGAAGAGACTGAGAGGCGGGAAAGAGAAGCTGCTAAAGAACAACAAAGGGAAGCGGAGAGGAAGCTTAAAGAAGAAACATAAAGGATACAAAAGGAACAAGCAGACAGTCTAAGAGAAGAAGAATTGGAAAAACAACAGAAGGAATAAGTCGAGAGGCAAGCTGCTGAGGACTTAAAAAGAAAGGAGGAAGTATAAATGAAAGAAAGAGTAGAAAAAAAGGCATAAGAATAGCATAAGCAAAAGGAATAAGAAAATTCCAAGGAATATGTGGAAAAGGATAGCCCTTATAGGTAGAATATGGACATAGACCCACCTGATGTGTCTGATGCGACACTCATTGGAGGCCACCTTCCATTCCATGCAATCGGATTCACCCCATTCACCCCATCAAAGCAGCATACTGTGGCCAGATTGGACATGATATTTTTTTATTCAAAAAGTAAGACTATCATGAGGAGGTTGGAGAAGAGACTGAAATTACCATCCCACGCCGATGTTGTTACTATTCAGGAAAATACAATCCTGGAGGGTACTCATAGGGACCATGAGCTCATGGAATCTGTCAACATAGCTGCCGCGCAAGCAAGTGCAAATAATGTTGACAGGTTGATGGGCGATGTGGAGCGAAATAAAGAAAAAATTATCAATTTGTAAGATAATTTGGTGAAAATGCAAGGAGAAGGGATAGAATTGAAAAGGAAACATGACGCCATTCTATCCGAGAAGGAAAGGATAATGGATGAATACAAAAATTTGGAAGAATAATAGTATGCATTAATTGTGCAATTAATGATTATGGAAGGGGAAAGGGGTGACTTTGAATCCCAAATCACTCAATTGGAGTCAAGAGATTCAGCTGCAAACCAACAAGTTGAAGAGCTGAAAGCTCATATGGAAGAGTTGATTAAGGAAAAGTAATATTTGGCAGAGAAACTGGAGTTGGTAGATAAGAGGAAGATAGACATAACTCCATTTTGCGATCAAACCTGCAAGATTCAATAACGAATATACCATTCCCAAGAGTTTCTCACAAATGAAATATTCAACATGAAGTTGGCGATTGAAAGAATGAAAGAGATAGTTGCAGAGTCGCTAGCATTCAGGAAGATGCTGTATGATGTTGTAGAAAAGATCAAGAGCTAAATGGTCTGGAGAGAAACCAACTCTGAATACCTTGACAATTTTCCTCTGAAGACAATAGCAAGCTTAAAGTTGGAAATCGAGCTTCTGGAATTTTGTAGGAAGGCTACCAGAAAACTAAATAATGACATTCCAAAGAATATTCAAAAGTGTCATGATTTTTATGAGAAAATCCAACAAGTTCATGAAAAGTGTCATCTCTCTCCATTCCCGCAGATGAATGAACTTCCTTGAAAAGATCTACGCATAGCGGAACTACAAAGTGGGTTGTAGGGGGAGTTAGAATACACCAGAAAGTTGGACGCCCTCATTGAAGAAGAAATCCACCACTTTGTAGGGAAAGCATCTATACATACATATTTCCTAGAAGATAGTTGCAAGGCCGCAGAAGCAGGGATGGTGCACATTGAGACTCAGCTGTCATATCATGAAGTCTCCTTACAAGTATTGGATCCTAGTAGACTTAATGTCATATTTGAAGGGGATAATGCGTGGGGAGAATATTTCTCTAGTTTAGCTGGGCCCACATAAATCTAAATTGTAAATATTTTTTTTGTATTTTTTGATGTAAGCACTAAATGACAAAATTTTGGGAATCCCTAGGGTTACGGTAAACGAAGCGTCACTAGAGGACAAACCTTTTTGTAAATAAATAGAGGAGTAGAATATAGAGAAAGGAATTTTTGTTGGCATAATAGAGGCTAGACCATTTTGTAAGAGAACTATTTTTCTATTAATAAGAAGGTCTGTTTGCTGGGGAAAGCGCCACAGATATTGTTTTCTTGAAATGTGTAGAATGCCTAATGTGGAACTACTTCTTCTTGCATTCATAACTCATACTGTGAGATCGTTCTAACTTTCTTGAATTAATCCATTGGTGATGAATGATTTTACTTTCTATGCAAAGGTTTATGTGTAAATGAATAATAATTGTTTTAATTATATCAGAGTTATCTTTGGTATTGTTTCTACTGTAAATGTGAATGATGTGTTGAAATAGCTTTTTGTTAGAATTATATTTACATTTCCAGTATATTACTCTTAATTCAAACTTTCTCCCTGTAGGGATAGGATAGTTACCTTAGTGTAGGAATAAATAGATAATTGATTAGGAAGGAGCGGTAATGATCCGGGTCATGTCCAGGAAGCACGAGGGGGACAACAGTTCGACTGAATGAGTCGGCTCTGTTATGGAGGAAGCTTAATAAACAGAAGGAGAAAAAGAAGGATTACGCATTACAGATAACACAAATACATACAGACAATATGCAGGAATGCGAACTATTCTAGATTGATCAAGATAAGATGTATGTTACAATAGTTTACATGCTTATATAGAATTCTGAGACACTTGGATGCCTTCTCATTACATTCAGTTACAAAGAATAAGTTAGAACGGTTTCAACAGTTCAACCGTTACAGTCGACTAGAAGACAGAGAGACAGTCTGTTGAAGTTTGACAGTCACTGGTCGCATGTTGACGTTGCATGTTGATGTCACGAGTTGTGAGGTTGTTGAACATGTCGAAGGTGTGGAGTGTTTCGTAGTATGTCTAAGTCGAGACTTGTCAGAGTTGTGTCGAAATCGGAGCTTGTTGAAGTTGTCGAAGTCATGTCAAAGTCGAAACTTGTTGAAGTTGTATCAACATCGATGAATTTCCAACTATGATGTGGATCAGACCTCCGTACTTAAGAAACAATGGACCCCATTTTTTGCTTGTGAAGGTGAGGAAACTTGTTGATTACTTTGGTAGAAGAGTACGAATTTCCTTGGGATGGGATCTGGCCAGCCTTAGCAATCTGAAATAAGGGAATTGTGCTTGTCCTTGTAAGGCGTACTCGTCATCCCACAATGGTGTCACAAGGAAGAGTCTTTTGAACATCTAGATGGATGTCTTCGGGTTCTTCTATTGCTAATTCATTCTATTCAAACAAGGGTGCATGGTATGGTCGAAGTAGATCCACATTGAAGACTGGATGCAAACCCAGGCATGTAGGAATGTCGAGCTGGAAAGCATTTTTGCCAATCTGTCGAAGAATACTGTACGGACCAAATCGCAAAGGTTTGAGCTTCTTGAAAGGACCAGTGAAGTGCTCCTTCTTAAGATGTAGCCAGAACTTATCCCCAATTTGGAATGTATGAGGAATGCGATGCTTGTCGTGTCAGGCCTTACCTTTCTTGTTTGCTCTGTGCAACATATCCTGTGCTTGCTTCTAGATGTCACAAATCTATTCTCGAAACTTGACTGCTTTATCAACTTCTCGCTGGCTATGTTCTGTGTCGGAGTTTTCCTATGTCGAGGAGCTTATCAAGTCGATAGATGTTGAGGGATGAAATCCAAAATAGACTTCAAATGGACTCTTGCCTATGGAGCTATGCTGGGATCGATTGTAGCTGTGCTGGATGTATGGAAGACTATCATCCGATGTGCGTCGATGTTTGTGATTGTACATGCGAAGCAGTTGTACTACAAGGCAATTTACAACTTTCGTCTGTCTGTCGGTCTGGGGATGGAAAGTTGTCAATAATGAGAGTTATGTGTCCAGCTATTTCCAGAGAGTCTTCCAAAAGATGCTGACAAATCTGGAATCTCGGTTGGAAATGATAGTTGTGGGTAAACCAAAGTGTTTCCAAACATGTGTAAAGAAGAGCTGAGTGGTCTGCTGCGCTGTTGTGGTCTTCTTACATGGTATGAGGATGGTCATATTGGAAAATCGGTCAACTACTACTAATATCACGTCATGCTCATGTTTATTAGTAGGATAACCCATGAAGTAGTCCATAGAAATAGATTCGCATGGTAGAATAGGAACTGGAAGATGTGTGTACAATCCCTGCCGTCGATTAGGTGGCTTAGAAATGGCACAAACCACGCATGATTGAATGTACTGATTGACGTCAGATTTAAGTGTAGGCTAGAAGAAATACTTCTGCAAAATAATAAGGTTCTTTGCTACTCCAAAGTGTCTTGCAGTCTTGTTTTAGTGCGCATCCCGAATGAGTTGTTGTCGATGCTCACCAGTCGGTACACAAAGTTGTCCAAAATTATATAGCAAGGTGTCTTTCAAGAAATAGTCAGAGGCTGGGGTCGACGACTTGTGAGTATGTAACTGTCGGTAGACTGCTGAGAAGTCGTTGTCGTCCTCATACAACTGTTTCCAAGTGGTCATGTTGTATCCTTGCATACTCATCATTCTCAAAAGGATAGTAATGGGTGGTCGGCTGAGGCAATCGGTGGTGGCGTTATCTTTACCTTTCTGATACTTAATCACAAACTAGAATTGTTGTAGGTAATTAATGCACTTGAGTTGTCGGTTTGTCTGCAACTTTGATTGTGTTGGAGCGATCTGTAGAGGTTTGTGATAAGTGAGAATGACTGTTTCCTTTTCAAGGATGTAATGCCTCCATTGCTTGAGAGCTTGCACAATTGTGTACAGTTCTTTTTCATACGTTGAGTATCTTCTAACGGTGTCGTTAAAATTCTCTAAATGAAAAGCGACATGGTGACTAGACTGAGTGATCACTGCGCCCATGGTATAGTCTGATGCGTCCATCTCAATATCAAAGGGATGATGCAATTCAGGTAACATAAGTATTGGTGCAGTGCAGAGCCTGTGTTTGAGCTGTTCAAAAGATGCTTGTTGTGTTGTTGTCCACCGGAAGACAGTTTTCTCGTTTCCCTTCATCAGTTGATTCAAGGGCCAGGCTATGTGATTGAAGTCAAGTATGAATCGTCGATATAAATTGGCCAACCCAAGAAAAATTCTTAGTTCTTGAATGCTTCTAGGAATGGACCAATCTTTGAGGATCTGTACTTTGTCTGGATCAACATGAATTCCTACAGAGTCAATTACATACCCCAAATATTTGATACTAGCCATTACAAAAGAGCACTTGTCCATGTTCCTAGAGATCCGATGTTACTTAAGAGTGTCGAGGACTTGTCGAAAATGTCTGACATGTTCTTCCCATGATCGACTAAAAATCAATATATCGTCGAGATAGACAATAACCCATTTTCCGATGAAATGTCGAAGAAGGTTATCCATATGTCACATGAAGGTCACAGGTGCATTGGTTAAGCCGAAAGGCATGACTAACCATTTGAACAATCCTTCCTTGGTATTGAAAGTAGTTTTCCACACATCTGAGGGATCGATTGGAATCTGATGGTATCCCGACTTGAGGTCAAGCTTCGTAAAGAATTTAGCACCTTTTAGACAGTCGATGAGCTCGTCTATCCGCAACAGAGGCTATCGATTCTTCACCGATATTTTGTTGAGAGCTCCATAGTCTATGCACATGTACCAAGTCCCATTTTTCTTCAAAACTAGGACGACTAGACTTCCACAAGAAGAGGACTTGGGTCGGATATGACCTTTGTCGATTAATTCTTGGATCTATCAGCGAATCTCTTCATTTTCAAGAATGGATCTTCTGTAAACAGATGTGTTAGGAAAAGAATAACTAGGAAAAAATTCAATGGATTGTTTTACCTGACATCGTTGAGGTACTCCGTCTAGATCTTGAAATAGGTTCTGGTACTCATCAAGAATATGATCGACTTGCTGCTTCTATCGAGAGCTGCATTGGTTAGTGACTCGACTTGTTGTTGTAGTCTTCTTAGAATGTTGTGGCTTGATCATGATTAGTGCAAACTTTTGAGCATGATTGATGAGCTTCTTTGTCTGTTTAGTAGATATCAGTGCTACTGTTGGTGTAGTTTGACGCTTTGGTATGCCGAAGCATCGATTTTGGATTCTGACAATCACCTTCTAAGGCCGTGACTGATAACTTCCATGTCTATCCCAGAGGTAAGGTTTCCCAAATAGGGTGTCGGCTACAGAGAGTGGTGCCACGTCACATAGTACTTCATCTTCAAAAGGTTTTATGAAGTAGGCAAGTTTGCATTATCGAGTGATCCATAGTTCTTGTCCATCCTTAATCCAATTGATGTTGTAAGGCTGAGGATGCGGAGTGGTAACAAGACCTAGTTTCTTCACAAGTTCTTCAGAAACGAAGTTTTTTTGGCTCTTGTTGTCCATTATCAAATGTAATGGGTTTCTATGGACCCATATCTGTGTATGGAATAGGTGCTCTCGTCGACAATAGTCGAGGCTGCTGGAGTAGTCGAGGTCAAAAGGGTCATTGCGTCTGGATTAGATTCTTCCACCATCTTGTCGAACGCGTCGGAGGTCAACACTTTTGTCAAAAATGTCTTCCGAGCTTTGCATTCAGACATATCATGCCAAGATGAGTGGTGGTATTCGCACCATTTTCCGTTCGGTGGTTGTTTTCTACATTCCATCTTATGAAAAGGATTCTTTCTGTGGTTTGGATTTGGCGGTGTCGACTAAGAAGATTTTGACTTATCGAAGTCGGCTGGTGCCTTTTTGTCGGGTGGTCATCCTGATGTCGGCTTTGTCGCGAAACATGCTTTTCCTTTCTGCTTCATTTCCAGTTTGTTGGCGTAGTGGAAAGCATCTGCAAGCGTATTCACAGTCAGAAATTCCATCACTTGTTGAATGTACTGGGACAATCTGCTAACGTACTTCAGAACAAGCAATTTCTCTTCTTCTTGGATTCCAAGTCTTTCCATGAGTCGATAGAACTTGTTAGTGTAACTTCGTACTAATTGGTCTTTCCATTGCCTTAGCTGCTGCCACTTCTAATAGTGCTGCTCGAGGTATTTAGATGGGTAAAATTCCTTCCAGATGTGTTCAACGAATTTATCCCATGTGTCGATGGGTTCTCCTCTTTTCTCCATCATTGTCGATAGGTTCTCCCACCAGCAATGCACAGAGGTTGAAATTTTTAAGGATGCAATGGTGACTTTTTCAACTTTGAAGAGTTGATTTATGGTGTAATAGGATTCCATTGCTGCACCCAATTATCGACGGATTCCGCGTTAATCTTACCTTCAAGATCTGGTATGTCCAGATTCATTTACACTTTGAAGGGGTTGATTTTATCGGAGTGAGTTCTCATTGAGGATCCTCCGGATGTCGAAGTGAATCGCAAGAGAATCTTGTTGACCTGGGAAAACATTTCAATCCATTTTTGAGCCAGAGCTTGCTCAATAAGCTGTGTTTTCTCGTCGGTTGCATGTCTATCGTCTGTTGCTTCTGTCCTTTCTGGAGATCGCATTTGCTTGGATTGTTGAGATTGCGAGCGAGTTTGAACTGGCATAAGTCAGGTAACTTCGAGAGAAGTGTATACAAAGAATATAAGCATGAATAAAACTTGAGTGCTCTAATAAAAATGATCTGGGTCATGTCCAGGAAGCACGAGGGGGACAACAGTTCGACTGAATGAGTCAGCTCGTTTATGGCGAAAACTTAATAAACAAAAGGAGCAAAAGTAGGATTATGCAATACAGACAATACAAATACATACAGACAATATGTAGGAATGCGAATTGTTCTAGATTGATCAAGATAAGATGTATGTTAAAATATTTTACATGCGTATATAGAATTATGAGACGCTTGGGTGCCTTCTCATTATGTTTAGTTACAAAGAAGAGGTTAGAACGGTTTCAACAGTTCAACCATAACAGTCGACTGGAAGATAGAGAGACCGTTTGTCGAAGTTCGATAGTCATTGGTTGCATGTCGATGCTGCATGTCAATGTCGCAAGGTGTGAGGTTGTTGAACATGTCGAAGGTGTGGAGTGTATCGTAGTATGTCAAAGTCGAGACTCGTCAGAGTTGTGTCGAAATCGGAACCTGTCGAAGTCGAAACTTGTCAAAGTTGTATCGACATCGATGACTTGCCAACTATGATGTGGATCAGGTAAGACGAGAGGTAAGAACCTGCACATCACTAGTGTCGTTTCTACTTTCCCATTGTATGCATTTAATTAGGGCACTTGCATTTCATACCTTAAAGATAAAATCACATAAACGATGAACCAGGCCGCAACCGGTAGGGAGCATTAACAATTACACATATGGTAGTCGGACCGTTAACCAGACGGATTGTTCACACCAAACGGTGCATGACCTAATTGGGATCACTTATTGGGGAGAATCTGTACTGCTGGTGTTGCAAATTTTAGGGCATCGACAGGAAGGTAAAGGAAATCCCCCACCAAATCCCCAAGGTCATCCATTTGTTGGTTACACTGAATGAATAGGAAGGAAACCCCCAAAATATCCAAGTGTCAAGTAGATCCAAGCTAAATGACCCAGTCGTAGCAAGAAAATGAGAAAAAACAAGGCAACAGGTCTCTTCCATAGAAAAAAATAGCAATAAAGACTTCTTCCGCAACAAAAGAAGATTTGATGGCCATGATTGAATGGAAGGATCATATCGAAAATTGAAAATGCATTTCGCAAGCGGGTTTCTAATTTTTGCATCCCGCATTGCAGATTGCGGATTATGGAGTAGCAATTTTCTAAGGATATAAAAAGCAGGTTTTCTGATTCCACCTTCCAAGGGGCTAAAAAGTAAGTCTCTGAATCCCGCATTCTGCATTGAGGATTATGGATTACGGATTATGAAAGGCCATTCTCCAAAGGGGCAAAAAAGTGAGTTTCCAAATCCCGCATTCCGCATTGCGGATTGCTAATTGCGGAAAGACCATTTTCCAAAGGGGTGAAAAAGTGAGTTTCCGAATCCCGCAATCCGTATTACAGATTGCGAATTGCAGAAATGTCATTTTTCAGGAATGCATAAAGCAAGTTTCTGAATCTCGCATCCTACATTGTGGATTGTGGAAAGGCAATTTTCCAGCATGCGTAAAATCGAGTTTCTGAATCCCGCATCCCACATTTCATATTGCAGAAAGGTCAGTTTTCAAAAGGCATCAAGCAGGGGGTTCTAAATCCCGCAGTCCACATTGCAGATTGCGGAAAGGAAATTGCAGATCGAAAGAAGTTTTGCAGAATAAATCGTAGCTGTAGGGAATGAATATTTTCACAGAAAAATGGCGTGTTTGAGAACGGTGAAGGGATCTGTTTCAGTTACTTGTCCTAATCATCCTAAAACAACCTGATCAAAAGGACGAGTAGGAGGATTCCATGGCCCAATGGTGCACCGCCAGTGCAAGTGATTCCCTTCCTCCATGCATGACAGAATCAGAGGCTATTGATTCAAGAGACGCAACTCTAGTGGCTTCATCGTTACCAGTCTGAATTCATTTTCAAATGCTCTAGCCTCATGATGGAACTTGTTCCCTTTTTATTCCTTCGCCCGTTGATTACCTTGATGTGAAAGAACCCCATCTACCTTGACTCTTGCCTCTGCAATTGTGGTCTGAATATGTCATTAGTGACTGTAAACCACCAAAGTTGACTCCATGCCCAAATGTCCTCCTATTCTTAACCCCAACCAACCAAAATCCCCTTTTAATTCATTGTTTGAAGGTATAGCCATAACTTTACCAATAAACCAGCCTATTTTAAGCTATATCCTATTGCTAGAAACACTAAAGAGAGATCCCTCCCTGTGGTTGGAAAGGCTAGTTTCCATCCACTAGAGATTGGTTTGCAACAGTTACCTCATGGTATTTCCTGCCACAACCTAGGAAAATCTTGAGTGATAACATTCTGGCAACTCCGTTGGCGAGAATCTCTAGTTTTTAGAGTATCAAATCAGACCTCTTAGGGAAAACAGAGATTCTGACGTTCTGAGGTTCTATCATTTTCCCTGGTGACTCCAACTTACATTCTGGTGATTCCACTAGAGATTGAGCTTACTTCAAAAATTTGTATCAGATCAAAGTTGATTATTGAGGGTGAACAATAGTCAGATGCTAAGAGGATCGTGTATTATTATCGTGGCGAATCCATCTTCCGAATTAGTGATCTCTTAGGAGGAAGTATGGTTCCTAGGAGGATACCTACCAGAATTCATCTAGATCCCGAGTTACCAAAGGTTACTTTAGACCCGGAGAAGGTCATCGAGAAAGAAAAGAAAGGCCAAACAGGTATTTCTCCACTAACTAGGTCCTTTTCTTTACTTAAAAAAGAGGCATATACTATAGAAAGCGTCCCTTCAAGTTTAAGGATTGGTTCTTACCCATTTAGACCTAGGTCTGATATTGATCTAAGAGAATCCTTGTTCGACCTGAGAGGATTCCAAACCCATTGCCTAAGCGCTTTGTGCGAAAATTTACAAACTCAAGAAGAAATTAGTGGCTTGTTTCCCTTCTCTAAAGCTACTGGCCAAAGTACCCACATCTTGAGTACTCCTCCTACTGCTTCTAAAATCCCTCTGCTCCCAAACAAAACCCAAGATCCATGGCTGCCATATATGCCCCTCTATCCCTCCCAGCCAATTTCGATGACCTACCTGTGTGCTATGCCCAATGCCTCATGAGATTCGATGGGGAGGAAAAAGTTTCTGCACAATAGCATATAGACCAGTTCAATGATTTCACAGACCTAGAATAGGTGGACGAAGATGATGTTAAGATGAGGTTGTTTTCCCAAATACTTGCAGGGGAAGTGAAGAAATGGTTCAAGGCCCTTCTGAATAGAGGCAATGCTACCTATGAAAGGTTTGAAGAAGCTTTCATATCCATATGGAAGGATAAACAAAACCCTCTCCATATTCTAACTCAATATGAAAATACAAAGAAAACCAATATTGAGACTGTCCAAGAATTCTCAGCCAGTTTTATGGGAGTGTACAATTCTATCCCTGTGGACATAAAACCCCATGTGGGGGCAACCAAGCTTCATTTTTCCAACTGCTTTGATAGTGACTTTTCCCTCATGCTGAGAGAAAGGAGATCTTCCACTGTCCCTGATATGTTGAAATATGCATTAGAAGTAGAAGCCAACTTGATGGCCTCGGGTAAAATGAAGCACATGACTGAAGCTAAGAAAAAGAGATGCAATGAAGTAGTGCAACCTTCCACATCCCAATCCATGGATTCCAAATTTGAGCAGATGATGAGGACTATGGAAATACTGGTGGATAGGATCTCCCTTGATAGCAGGCCTCCTGCTAGAGAAAACCCAGATCCTTAAGCTCGAAATAACAATCTCAGAAGGCCCCTTGCTCCATAAGGAAGACCCAGAGAGCCAAGAGACCCTAGAAACCCTGAGAATCAGTCAATCAAACCACCTTTTGCTGAGAATTTCAAAGATGAAGAAGAGGAAGATAGACATGCTAAAGACCAAATCCATCTCTTTGATCAGATCCAACACCAGTTCTATTTGACTAAAGATGAACATGACTGGTCTTCCCTGAAGTCAAATGATGTCCTGGGTGAATCAGAATCTTACCAGTACCAAAGAGGACTCGACAACGCCATCTGAGAGTTCAAGAGGTAGCATAATTTGAGAAGTAGAAAAGTAATAGTAGACCGAGTAAAGGTTGTTTCCGATCCACCTTCCTCTCAGCCACAAAGAAAATAAATCTCTGGGAAAAATGATCCAAAAATTACAATCTCTGAGGGGACTCTTGGGAATGGGGCAGAGCCTGCCAAAAGGAGTTCGGAATGGTTGGATGAAGGTAACACAAAGACAACAGAGAGAGTCCAGGATTCTTTTATCTTGGAAAATGAAATATCCAAGATTAAGATCTACATTCCCTTAAATGAGTTGGTCAAAAACTCAAAATACAAAGATAAGATTTTGAAAGTAGTAAATAGTGGAGAAGAGAAGCAACTTGATACTCTCAACCTGCATGATGACAAACCCACTCTTTTGTTCGGTCCCCATGTCGAAAACACCTCAAAAGTTGATGTTCCTCCTTTCTGTATCAGCCTCAACGTCCATGACCATATCTTGCACAATGCCATCTTTGATTTAGGATCCTCTCATAACCTCATGCCAAGTTCATTGGTGGAGAATCTAGGGTTAGAAATCACAAGACCCTATAAATACCTATTCTCCTTCGATTCTAAAAAAGTTCCATGTGTAGGGATGATTAAAGACATGGTGGTCTCACTGACTCAGATACCTCAGAAGAATATGATCATGGATGTAGTAGTGGTTGATATTCCACCTAAGTTTGGGATGTTGTTGTCTAGGTCATGGACACCAAAATTAAAGGGAACCATGCAAATGGACATGTCCTATGCCACCATCCCCGTCTTCGAGGAAAGAAGAAGGTTGTACAAGGAACACAGGTTGTCATACGTACTAAGAAACAAGGACATGCCGGATAAACACCCCATATTTATCGTAGAAACGGATGTGGGTTTCTCCATTCTCTGCTATGATCCGGGTTCAAAAGCAGAAAGTGTGAAAGTTACCAAGTTACTTGAACTAGATGTTAAATCCAATGGTGGGGATGGGGTACCATGCCTCGACAACTCAACCAACACAGAGAACGATATGAAACAAATGGAAGAGGGAAGTAATGAGAAATCAGAGTTGGAAACAGAGGCCATGGTCTCCTTCCAAAAAGAAGATCACTGGGTCATGAGATTTGATGGAGCTGTGAATAAAGAAGGAGCTGGAGTCGGAATATGGATTACCCCTCCAGACGAGGGAAATGCATGCTCTAGATTTCATACTCCCAAACTAATGTTTGACTGTTCAAATAATGTGGCAGAATATCAAGCTCTTCTATTGGGCTTGAATTTACTCAAAGGCCTGAAAGCTAAGAATATCAAGGTCTACGAGGATGCAGAGCTGATAATCTAGCAAGTGAATGGAAACTATGAGGCGAAACACCCCAGGTTGAGGGCTTACAGAAATACGGTGTGGGATCTGTTTGATAATTTCTTCACAAAACATGATATTTCTTTCATTCCCAGGGAGAAAAATGAAATAGCATACATTCTAGCCAGCTCAGCTAGTAGGTTTCAACTCCATGCCTATCCTAACAGGACTCACATGATTAATATAAGGCATAGATCCTCTGTCCCGGACAATACAAAGCATTGGAAAATATTTGTAGATGAATAGGAGATAAAGAAATTTCTGGAGATGACTGGAGAATTTTCGAATATTCAAATTGATCAAGGGGACTGTGGAGTGGAGAAGTGGGAGCCTGATCTACCAGAGATCAAATCTACTTTGGGAGGAAAAGATATTTTACAACTAAAACGAAACTACATACCCAAAGGATTGGTTCCACTAGATATATTGTTTGATGAAAATGATGTGGCCAAGGATCACAAAGTGGATCCAAACCCAAAATAAATAGAAGACTGTAACATTGGGAACAATGAAGAACCCAAAATTGTCAAACTATCTAAATCTTTGGTCCCAGGTACGAAAAAGGACTATATAGACTTAATGATAAATTTTTTCAATGTGTTTGCATGGTTCTACGAAGATATGAAAGAATATGACATAGTCGTCATCCAACATACCGTACCAGTCAAGACAGGCGAGAAGCCATTCAGAAAGAAGCTTAGAAGAATGAATCCCATGCTGCTCCCGTTGATAGAAAAAGAGGTAAAGAGGTTGTATGAGGCCAAAATCATAGTTTCTTTGAGGTTTTCTAAATGGGTGGATAACATAGTACCAGTGAGGAAAAAGAAGAGTGAGATCAGACTATGTATTGACTTAGGAAATCTCAACAAGGTGTCCCTAAAGGACAACTACCCTCTGCCCAAAATGGACCACATTTTTTAGAAGGTTGTAGGGGTAGCAAGAATGTCCATGCTGGATGGATTTTTAGGGTACAATCGTATTTAGGTGCAGCTAGAAGACTAGAGCAAGACATCCTTTACCACACCCTATGGAATATTCATGTATGCTAAGATTCCCTTCAGTCTGTTGAATGCAAGGGCCACCTTCCACAGAGATATGGACATAGATTTTGTAGGACAGAAAGACAAATTTGTGGTTGTATACATGGATGACATCACTGTATATTCTAAATCTGATGCAGAACATCTAAAGCATTTGCACCAAGTGTTCATCAAGTGCAGAAAATTTGGAATCTCCTTGAACCCCAAAAAGTCAAATTTTTCCATGGAAGAAGGAAATTTGTTTGGCCACATAATATCTAAAGATGGGATCAAAATTGACCCGGACAGAATGGATGCAATACAGAGAATTGACTTCCCCAAGAGTAAAAAACAAATCCAATCCTTTCTAGGAACAATGAATTTCATAAGGAGATCTATTTCCAATTTTGCAGAAATCATGAGACCAATCACCTGCATGCTTAAGAAAGATACTCAGGTCAGGTTGACTGTTGAGGCTAGGCAAGCATTTGAATATATAAAAAGGGCCATTGTTAAAGCACTTGTACTAATCAACCCAAATTTCGACATGGAGTTTCTTATGTTCTATTTCACCTTGGAGCACTCCATAGTATGTGTGCATTTAAAGAAAAATCAGGAAGGAGATGAGCATCCCATAGCTTTCTTCAGTAGGGCTCTCATAGATGCTGAGCTCAAATACAACATTATGGAGAACTAAGCCTATTCCATGATCAAAAATCTGAAGGATTTCAGGTTTTATGTTTTACATTCCTGTGTTGTGGCTTATGTTCCTAATGATGCTGTGAAATATATATTGACCCAACAAAATACAGAAGGTAGAAGGGAAAAGTGTATAGCTGCGCTACTGGAATATGAACTGGAGATCAAACCTACAAAGCTTATTAAAGGAAAAGGGTTGTCCAGGCTCATGGCTGAGTCAAATTGGGATTCAATGAGAATGAACCTATTGTGACACATATAGGAAGAATCTTCCCAATATCCACTACCACATGTATCTGACAAATTCATGTCCTCTCTTTGGTATTCTGATGTTGTATATGTTTTGCAGAACTTGCAAGCACCCCCTGATATGGGAAATATAAAGGCTAGATCCACCAACATGAAGGCTGCAAAGTTTTGGATATTGAGTGGTTGTATTTATTGGAAGGACCCTAGAGGTGTCCTCTTGAATTGCATAGTGGAAGAGGAGGCCCAAGCGAACCTAAAAGAGTTTCAAAGAGGTGTCTGTGGAGGACATCATTACTGGAAGGCCATTGTTCACAAAATTCTCAGGGAAGGATTCTATTGGCCTACTATGTTCAAAGATGCTTATAAGGAAATAGAAAGCTACCATGAATGTCAAGTTTTCGAAGGAAAGAGGAATCTCTTTTCATTGCCTTTGAAACCAATATTTGTAGAAGCCCCTTTCCAACAGTGGGGGTTGACTTCATTGGCGAAACTTTCTCCAACTCCTCTGGACAACACTGGTTGATATTGACTACCACTGATTATTTCACCAAATGGATCGAAGCAGTACCCACCAAGCAGGCCATAGATACAGTCATCATCAAGTTCCTAGAGGAGAATATCATGTCTAGGTTTGGGTGCCCCGTTAAGATAATCACTGATAATGTACAGGATTTCAAATCCAAGAAGATGATCAAATTTTGTGACGAGTTCCACATCAAATTGGGCCATTCTATTGATTACTATCCCTAGGGAAATGGATTGGCAGAATCCTCCAATAACATTCTAGTGAGGATAATCAAGAATTTGCTGCAAGAAAATAAAAGGGCCTGGCACACCAAGCTAACCTTTGCCCTTTGGGTTGATAGAATCACCTCTGAAAAATACATTGGAACTTATCCTTTCAAATTAGTATATGGAACAGAGGTAATATTCCTTGATTCCCTTAGAGAGCCCGCAATGAGGCTGTTGTAGGAACAAGAAGAAGAGCCAAACCCTGAACTAAGGAGAGCTAACCAGCTAGTGGAAGTGCAAGAAATTAGAGAAGGGGTACATGATGAAGCCACGAAAGATTAGAACTGGATCAAGAAGACGTTTGACATAAAGTGATCCAGATTTATGTGGGAATGAAACAAAAGATAGCATATACAGAATCATATACAAAGATATATTGCAAATAACATAGTGATACAGTAAACACATATTCTATTAAATAGCGGAAATAGAACAGACTGTAAAATACAATAGCTAGAATGGTGGTAGCTATCTCTGAGAAGAGATGTGGCCGCTATGCTCATTCGTGCCAAGATGAATACAAAGAGAGGCCGAAAGGGCCTATTTATCATAAGCATGAGGGAAAGAATCCCAATCATCCAAAAACCTAACCCTAGAAGATGAACCGTCATAAAGTTTGCGGCCCCAAGGTGGTTAGTTGAACAGTCAACTTCCCGGGGTCATAACTTTTGCATACGATCTCCGTTTAGGGCGCTCGATAGCTCGTTGGAAAGGTCTAGCCAATATTTACAACTTTCGACTGGGCCCAAATGCATTTCGTTGGCAACCATTTGGTCCCCCAAATTGCCAAAAAAATTCGTTTAGGGCCTCAAAATGGCTCCGGAAGTTCAGGACCCAAAAAACTGCTAAAAATAGTAATTTACCAAAATCGCTAGAAGACTGTTTTGAGCCAGTTGGAAGAGGTGGGCCACCACCGATATCCACCTGGATCAATCCTCCCTCCTTAGGAAGCAATGGTCTCCATTGCATTAAATCCCTTATCATATGTCGAGCTGTGTGTCGAATTGAGCTCTTGGTGCGACATTTGCTGAAGTGGAAAGGTTGCCTTACTTTGACATCTTCAGAGGGTTGTAATTGTTGTTGATGGATGCGTTGGAGCTGTTCAACAATTTTGGTTGGTGTGGTATCCTTGGTATGCATCAGTGTTGATGGTTTCTTTTTGGAGGGGCCCCTGGAATGCATGGCCTTGCACTGTAGAGGTACCCGAATAGGCGATGTTGCACTAACTTTGTGTTTTTCTTGTTTTTGCTGAGAAGAAGGATAATCTGCAGATGTTGTGGATGTCTCCGCGATCTGATGTTCACCTTTAGTGGAAATTGCGAATAGGGAAAATTTCCCAGTGTGGGATATTATCTTCCTTCCCTGCTCGTTTGGGGTAGGTGCAACTATCTCTGGTATCCGATAGAGTTGTCCTCCTAAAGTGACAATGACACTGCGAGGTCGTGATTCATATACAGCATGACGCTTCCACATATATAGTTGTCCTAAAAGAACATCACATACTTCAAGTAGATCCACATCACACAATACCTCATCTTTGAAGGGCTTGATGCCATATGGTAGGCAACATTGGTGACTGACGCGGATCCCTCGTCCTTGGCTTAGCCATCCAATGGTGTATGGTTGTGGGTGTGGTGTTATTGGTAGATCCAATCTCTTAATGACTTCTGTTGAGATCAAGTTCTTCCGGCTGCCGCTATCCACAACAAGTGTAGGGGAATTCCCCTCACCCACATCTGTGAGTGGAAAAGGCGCTCCTCCGCCTCCGACTCTTCAGGTTCTTCTGGTTGAATCTGTGTGGTGGAAACAATGGCACTGAGTTCTGCATCAATGATCTGCTTCCCTTTTCGCGCGGCTGTGAAATTAGGTTCCGAGTCAGAATCAGAATTGGGATCTGATTCTAAAGCTTTGATCTTAGCCACCAATGACTGTTTTGAGCGACATTCATCAGTGTTGTGCCAGGGACTTTTGTGGAACTCGCACCACTTACCGGTGTCCTTCTTTGTCTTTTCTTTACCCTTCTTCGCCTGTGGTTGGGACCGGTTGTCCTTTTCCTGCCCCATGCTCTGCGAGCCAGAGTTTCCCTTGCCCTGCTTTTGCGCAGGTTCGAAGTCACGCTTGTTCTTTTGCTGAAATTTTTGCTCAATTTTGACAGCATATCGATAGGCGGATCTGAGTGAAGAGATTTCCAGGAAATCCATCTCTGTTCGGATGTACTGGTGTAGGCCACTGCGATATTTCAGTACTAGGTGCCACTCGGAGTCCTTGATACCTAGCTTTGTGCGCAAGGTATGAAATTTGTTGGTGTACTCTGACACCGTTTGGTCCCTCTCTTGATGTAGAATGGTCTATTTTGTGTACTGGTCATCATAGTTTCCAACAGGGTAATATTGTTCCTTAACGACATCTATGAAAGAGGCCCAAGTGGGATTGGAATATTCAAACAATCCAGACTCGTCTGATGAGTTTTGCTCACAATAAGTTTCCCACCAATTTTTGACATGGGGGACGACCTTAAGGAGTGCAAAGATGATCTTTTCCCTGTCGGAAAATTGGTGGACAGAGAAATACCCTTCTAGTAGATTCAACCATTTATCTAGGGCATCGGCATCAATTTGGCCTTCAAATAAAGGGATATCAAAATTAACTTGTACCTTGAAGGGTGTCGTATCTCCAAAATGGCTGCTCGTTGAGGGTGCATTTACCGCTGTTGGCATGCGCTGAAGGATCTGGGCGAAATTATCCATCATCTCGTTCCTCTGTCGCGCGAGGGCTTCCTCGAGCAACAACTTGATAGGATCTACTGCTCCATCGTCTCTCTTTTCTTCCGCCATGGGAGGCCATTTGGGGCGGCGAGAGTGGTCTTCCCCAAGTGAAACTAGTTCGAGACCCAACTCTCTGTATCCTGACCTCGTCGGGGACATGCACCAAGAAACAATCAAAGAGAAGACCGCTCTTATACCACTGATCCGGATTTATGTGGGAACGAAACAAAAGATAGCATATACAGAATCATATACAAAGATATATTGCAAATAACACAGTGATACAGTAAACACATATTCTATTAAATAGCGGAAATAGAACAGACTGTAAAATACAATAGCTAGAATGGTGGTAGCTATCTCTGAGAAGAGATGTGGCCGCTATGCTCATTCGTGCCAAGATGAATACAAAGAGAGGCCAAAAGGGCCTATTTATCATAAGCATGAGGGAAAGAATCCCAATCATCCAAAAACCTAACCCTAGAAGATGAACCGTCATAAAGTTTGAGGCCCCAAGGTGGTTAGTTGAACAGTCAACTTCCCGGGGTCATAACTTTTGCATACGATCTCCGTTTAGGGCGCTTGGTAGCTCGTTGGAAAGGTCTAGCCCAGATTTACAACTTTCGACTGGACCCAAATGCATTTCATTAGCAACCATTTGGTCCTACAAATCGCCAAAAAATGTCATTTAGGGCCTCAAAATGGCTCCGGAAGTTCAGGACCCAAAAAACTGCTAAAAATAGTAATTTACCAAAATCGCTAGAAGACTATTTTGAGCCAGTTGGAAGAGGTGGGCCACCACCGATATCCACCTGGATCATAAAGACTAAGGCGAATGATTTCCAAGTTGTAGATCTAGTACTAAAATTGGAGCTAGAGGAGAAGATCAAGCCCAAAAGTTTTATAACCTTTAGAAGGGGCCCTATGCAATCACCGCCTACCATGGGAATAATGCTTTCTTCATACATGATGAAGATGGTGAACTAGTCAACAAGGGATCCATCAACAGACAGTTCTTGAAACATTATTTCAAGTTAAAAAGTAGGTTGGCCGACCCACCCCACTATACATTGCCATTTTTTATTTTTCGTTATTTATGTTTCAGTTTTTGTGATATGAAGAAGGAAAAAGAGGAGTAGAGAAATGGCCACTAGTCTACATGTTCTTGCTACCTCATAGGGAGGATAGCATCCTTGGTTGGAGCCATTGTTAACACCTATTATGGTTTCCACTAGGGAAGGTAAAGAAAATCCCCCACCAAAGCCCCAAGGTCATCCATCGGTTGGTTACACCGAATGAAGAGGTAGGAAACCCAAAAAATATCCAAGTGTCAAGTAGATCCAAGCTAAATAACCGAGCTGCAACAATAAAATGAGAAAAAACAAGGCAACAGGGCTCTTCCGCAGAAACAACTAGCAATAAGGGATTCTTTCACAACCAAAGAAGATTCGACGGCCAGGATTGAATGGAGGGATCAAATCGGTGGTTGAAAATGCATTCCACAAGCAGGTTTCTGAGTTCCGCATCCCGCATTGTAGATTGCAGATTGTGGAGCAGCAATTTTTTGAGGATATAAAAAGCAGGATTTCTGATTCCCATAATCCACATTGTGGATTGCGGAAAAGAAACCTTGCAAGGGGTGAAAAAGTAAGCTTCTGAATCCTACATTGCAGAAAGGCCATTTTCCAAAGGGGCGAAAAAGTGATTTTTTGAATCCCGCATTGCGGATTGCGGTTTGTGGAAAGGCCATTTTCTAAAGGGGAGAAAAAGTGAGTTTCTGAATCCTGCATTCCACATTGCGGATTGTGGATTGCGGAAAGGTCATTTTTCAGGAATGTAAAAAGAAAGTTTATGAATCCCGCATCCCGCATTACAGATTGCGGATTGAGGAAAGGCAATTTTCCAGCATGCATAAAATTGAGTTTCCTAATCCTGCATCCCGCATTGCAGATTGTGGATTGGGGAAAGGTCAGTTTTTAGAAGGCACCAAGCGAGGGGTTCTGAATCCCACATTCTGCATTGTGGAAAGGAATTACGCATCAAAAGAATTTTTGCAGAATAAATCGCATCCGCAGGGAATGAATATTTTCACAGAAAATGGAGCATTTGAGAATGGTGAAGGGGTCTTTTTTAGTTAATTGTCCTGATAAACCTAAAACGGCCTGATCAAAAGGATGAGCAGGAAGCTTATGTGGCCCAATGGTGCACTACCAGCACAAATGATTCCCTTCCTCCACGCATGACAAAATCAAAGGTTGTTGATTCGAGCGGCCCAGCTCGAGCGGCCTCATCATTACCAGTCCAAGTTTGTTCTAAATTAGTTAGGATATTTTGATGCTTTGTAATCCTATAAAGGTAGGTTCTGAAGAGGACCAAAAGTTTGGAAGTTTCAGAAAGATTACTGCTCTACACCTATATTTGAACTCGGCTTCTTAATTCAATGAGAAGACCCGATTCTGGAGCTTGAGATTCCTATTATGTGTGTTATGATGTCTGTTATTTACTGTGTATGTATTGTCATTTTGTATTTCCATTGATTGTTTACTTCTGCAGTACCTAAATATCAAGACTACATGGTCTGGAATTCATGGCCACATGCTCCAGATGCATATGACTAGTTATTCCACCCGATACCTCTTGAAGTTGCAGGTTAGAATAGATTTTCAAATGCTCTAACCTCATGATGGAACTTGTTCCATTTTATTACTTCACCCCCTGATTACATTGATGTGAAAGAACCCCATCTACCTTCCCTCCCGCCTCTACAATCATGGTGTGAATATGTCATTAGTTATTGCAAACACACGAAAGTTGACTCCATGCCAAACTGTCCTCCTATTCTTGACTCCAACCAACTAAAAGCCCCTTTTAATTCATTTTTTGAAGGTCTATCCATCACTTTACCAATAAGCCAACCTATTTTAAGCTATATCATGTTGCTAGAAGCACTAAAGAGAGATCCCTCTCTGTGGTTGGAAAGGCTAGTTTCCATCCACTAAAGATTGGTTTGCAACATTTACCTCATGGTATTTCCTGCCACAACCTAGGAAAATCTTGAGTGATAATACCAAGTATCATAGGTTGCGATGAGAAATATGTGCTCATTAGGGAATCAGGTATTATCTTCGTTAAGCTCTTCACCACTAGGATACTTGGTTATGAGTTCTACGAATACTGAAGGCTTCTTCAACTTTGTGGATTGAAAAGTGAGATCAAACTCTTGTAGAAAAACAATCCATTTATTAAATTTAGCCCTGATTATGCATCGGATTAAAACATATTGAAATAGATTGAAGTACATGATTACAGTAGTAGTTCGTATTAAAATGTAGTGGCATAGCCTCTAAACGTCGTATACAGCAACAATTTCCAACTTTTCAACATGTGAATACTTCATTTCAGGTTTTATTAACATGCAAGAAAGGTAATAGATGACATGATATTGGAGTTTATCATTCTCTTGAGCCAAAACTAACCAACCATGGAATCATATTCGGCCATATATAAAATAAAATCACAAGTATAATCTGGCAGACTTAACAAGGGGAATGGAAATAGTACTTTTTTCAAAGCCTCATCCCAAACGAATTGGGTATATTGTTTAAGTAAATACATGAAACCTTTGGTTATTTTATCATACTTGAAAATGAAACGTTTGAGAAGGTTGGACATACCTTGCAGACTTTGAAGTTGTCTAATGCTACAAGGAAGAGGCAACTTGACAATTGCCTCAACTTTTAACGGATCAACCATGATCCCTTTACTAGACATGATGAAACCCAAAAACAATCGAGACTCAACACATAACACACATTTATGGGGATTCAACCGATTTTTGTAGTGTCTGCATCGCTCAAATACAAGTTGTAAATGTTTCAGATGATTTCTTCTCTTTTAAGATCGCATGGGTAAATTGTCTAGATAAGGTTCAACTACATGTTTGATATCATAAAAGAAGAAATTCATTGCTCACTAGAAAGTAGCTCTAGCAATTTTTAAACCGAATGAAATCTTTCTATATGCGAAGGTACCATGGGGACATATAAAAGTTGTCCTATGCTGATCTTCGAGTTTAATTTGAATCTGATTGTACCCCGAAAATCCATCCATAAAATAAAATATTTCATGACCAACACATGCATCTATAATCTAATCGATAAATGGCGTGGGATAATTATCCTTAGGACAAGATTTGTTAAGATCCCTTAAATTAGTACATACATGTATGGTACCTTGTTTATGATTGACCGGGACAAGATTGGAAACCCATTCCATCATATCGATAGGATAGATAAACCCGACTTTAAGGATATTTTCAACCTCAGCCTTAATGGTTGCAGCCTTTCAAGGATTGACTAGACGAAGTTTCTGTCAAACTGGTTTCACATTTGGATACGTTTTGATCGCGTGTTCAACTATGGATGGGTCGATTCCTGGAATCTCCTCATATGACTAGGAAAAGACATCATGGAATTATTTGAACAAGTCGGTATACAAGTCGATCTCTTGAGGAGAACAATGTGCACCAATCAAAATGTTTTCCATGATATGAAGTTTGATGGAGATATTAATTGGAATATTTGTCAATATGTTAGCCATGTTTCCTTCGGTCAAAATTCCCTGTTTTTCTAAAGGGTTAATGGATAGATCAACATATCCACCGAGTCTCACATAAAAATACCCATTCTCAATTTTGTTTAGATTTGGAATAAAATAATATCTATGATGCATTTGTTCCCAAGGTTGATCAAGACCTATCATTGCTTCTAGAATATCTTCATATGATGGTAAAATAGTGTCTAAACAGTCAAACGAATGAGGAGATTCTATTTCCAATGCAAGTGCGTAATCTACATCTGACTACGCAGAGATTGAAGGAGTTGAGATGAAATCTATCGCAGAGTCTTGTGAAGTTTGATAAGTCACTTATGCGACAGATAGGGGAACAACTGGTTCATTATGAGTGGGAAGGATCCAAGGATTAGTTGTTTTAATAACTGGGAAGACCTCGTAGATGAAATGACAGTGTTTTGATCACTCATTGAACCAATATATATCATGGCGGAAGGAAAATCAAAAGTTCCCATGATCAATGAGTACATACCTACTACCAAACTCTCACTGGGAGGACTGGCCTGATCAATCAACAGAATATTAAATTCCAAAGAGGTTTTATTATTTTTCTAGGTGAAAGAGAATTGGTCAATTGTGACGATCTTTCCTTCTTGAAGGAACATCAGTACCTGAAAAATAGACGAAGGGATATCCTGCATCGCATATGTCCAGCTTCTTCCCAATAGCAAATTATAATCAAGAGAAGCATATACAACCTCGACTTCCACCGACACTACTTTCTCTGCTAATTTGATCTCAAAAGAGGGTAAGATTCCATGTGGATAGAAAGATCTTCCATCAAAAGTGGTAAGCAATGTAGTCCAGGGGGCTAATTTAGGAGAGCCTAAAGCTCGCCAGCAAGAAATGGACATTATGCACGTAGATGCACCTTCATCCACCACTATTCGTCCAATGGTTTTAGAACCATGGATTACTTCAATCTGGAAGGATACATGATATGAAAAACAGGGTTTGGTATTGGACATATCAATCCTTGCCAACATACTTGACGAATACACACTTCCTATAGCCGCTAGGAGTGCATTTCGCTGCGATGGGAAGCTTTGCAAGACTTATAGCATGAACATGGCACACAGAGTCTGGGATAAATATTCTACAACTAAATAGTTGGGAGCATCCTGTGCATTAGGTTTGTGCGATGCATGCTTATATACACCTTTCGGTATATAAGGCATATAGTCTGCAGGTATCTCAATATGAAGAGGAGAAGACATCTCGAAGATCTCTTTATATTTATAAGGAAAATCCGGGGTATAATTCTTTGCTCTTGTTTACAACAAAGCATCTAAGCCAACCATATTTATGTAGGATTGATTAGATGGTATGGCACAATGAGTGCCCCCATTATTAGAGCCGCTAGAAGCTGAGTTTTTTCCTTTGGTGAAAGGATCCTTCAGGACAACAGGTGTCTTTCTTTGTAACAGCTTCTGCGGTTCATCCATCAAGGGCCATTGGTGATTCAGGTGATATTATTTACATAGTTTGCAAGGAAACTTCACCTTCTTCTTTTCTCTTTTTCCCACCTTAGAATTCTCTATGGTTTTGGGCTTGTGTTGGTTTCCTTCCCCCTTCTTTCCCTTCATCCTACCACTAGGCTATTGAGAACCTTTTTTATTTGACTGCACATTGTGTAGAATCACCATTTGAGAAGGGGAGGATGCAACCGTAGTTGCTTCCGCTATAGAATTCTTTATAGAAATTTCATGGAATTGTTTAGACAATATTTCTACAATGGATGAGTCAGTTGAACCCACAATGCCATCGGCATGTGTCTAGGTTTGGGTTTACAAGGATCAGTGTTAGACCTTGGCACATCTGGAATGATTTCATAAAGCATCCAAGACTGAGCATAAATTATATCTAACTGCTGAGTTATTAAAATGGATTCCTCTTCTGAGGTACCCCTGGAAGTTAAGACATCTTTAGAGATGTAAGGTAATACTGATTTCAAAAACCACTCAAGTAGGAATTCTGGGGGAATGTCTTCTTTAATGAGCCTCTTCCTTCTTCTCCACTCCTGAATATGATCAGATATGTGAGTGGCCTTATTATGCCTAAATGTAGAGAGAAGATTCGTATCGGCATCATACCCAACAAGAATTTGGAACAGGTTCAGAAATGCTATCGCTAAATCATAAAAGTCATGATAAGCAGCACCTGGTAACTCAATGTACAAGTTAGCTACGACACTGGTTCAGGTTCTTTGAAAAATCCTCAATCGAATCTAGTCATCGTTCAGTGAGTTAGAAGAACACCATAGATGAAATTTTTTGGCGTGGTCCCCTGGATATTCACTAGTTTTTCCTTCAAACATAGGAATGTCTGAAAGAAGTTTGTTTGGGACCGGAGGCCAGGTGGGATCATGATGCACAAGGTCATTCATAATCTTTGAAAGATATGGATAATTCAATGTCTCCATAAAGGGTAGTGAGGTATTTCTTATGGAATATGAACTCAAGGAATCTGGTAAGGAAAACTACCTGAACATAACTCCCATAAGTGTGCTTGGGGTTTCCCCAACCATCGGCTGTGATGAGAATGAATTTTGAAAAGTGCTCCATCCGTAAGGTAATGGATTTCTCCCTTGAGGCCCACTCCATTCCGGCTGATTATAAGTGCCTCCAAAAGGAGGTGAAGTATAAACATTACTTCCTCCTCCACCAAAAGGTAAAAAAGGATTGTTCCCTACAGGTATGTTAGAAGTTTGAACATCTGACAATTTCCAATTATAGCATGTAAAGGGGTTTGAACTCAGAAACTATGAAATGGAGGGGATAGCAATGGAGCCTACAAATGGTGTTGAAGGAGAAATATGCCCTACATGCCAAGGGAATCCATGAGTAAAAGGAGTTGAACTAGTAGGGTTAGCCTTCAACTATTGAAGAAACGGGGATGGCGTAAAAGATACTGTGGGTATCCCAGTAAAAGGGACATTAGATGAACAAAAAGTTGATCCAAAAGGTATAGAATTCGATGCAATCTGAGTACTTGACGACCCTAAGGATCCTGTTTCAAAGTTTAGTGAAGTGAATGGAGTCGAAGACATCTACATTGAACTAGGTATCAGAGTACTTATATGAGGAGGAGAAAAACCTCCTGGCATAATAGTGGGTGTGGGAATGTGTGGAACTCCTAATCCATCCCCACTGTTGTCCATAGTAAATCCAGACGTAAACCTATACACACTTAGCTCAATTAAACCTAAAGAGACGAATCTCTCTAACATTAGACCATTAGTTCCAGTTAAAGGATGGTTAAAGGGTCTCGCAAATTCTTCGGTTTGCAAGTCTTCAACCTAAATGGTCTATGAGACAGACGAAGTTTGAGTAATAAGTTGAGGTAGGTATTTCAGTTGTACCAGTTGTTTCAAAAGAATCGCTTGATTTTGTTCTACACTCTAGAGGTTGTGGTGGAGGCCCCACGCTGAGTGGAGGAAGGTTTTGCAACCTTCTTGACCTATAGGGATTTTGGTCCTCCATGTCTACAAGAAAAAATTCTAAGTAAAAACCTTGGGGAAACTAGAACAAAAGAAAACAATCAACACACAACTAAAAAGTCCTATAGTGATCCAAACTAGGAAAACAAATAATCTTCGAAAAGAGTCTCAGATGATGAGGTCCCAGAACATACTAGTGAAGTGATGAAGAATAGTTATCCGAGGTCCACAGTACAGACACAATGGGGCCAAGCGTTGGAATCACCCAACCACCTTTCCAAAGAGCTGTAGAGGATTTAGTTTTGAAACTATCTTGGGTGTAATGGAAATATCCTTCCACTACCACCCATGTAGAGCCCTAAAATTATTGGATAATAAGTCTAATAACACTATAGAGAGGTTCTGGGGGGACAGTCGTAGGTCGAATCAATCTGCACGGGCAGGTTAACTGAGCCCTAAATCCAAAATCACCAGAAGGTACTATTGAATCCCCTTGTGTGCATTGACTCTGGTAGATGCTCTATCAAATAGTGGAGGGTTATCTCTAACTAATAAATCTCCCACGACCTCATGCTTAACTCCAGTGTGAGTGGAGCTTCCCGGTTCACCTTCTACAGAGGTGGATTTACCTAGTGATAGGCCCCTACGATTTGAGTTTAACTGCTTTGGATAGTTTACTCAACCTAATCCAAAGCACTAACCTAAGCTAGTTGGTGTATGAGCCTAAAAAATAAAAGTTACTACTAAATTTTAGTTTTAAAGTTCTTTTTAGGGTTGTTGTTACTCAATGGTAGTGTATGTGTGTGTGAAGTAGTTCTGACTGAAAATATAAAATCAAAATGTGTAATAGATGTGAAACTTCTTTTACTTCCTTTTCTCTTTTCACTTATGTCTTTCTAAAGCCAAAAATGCTGATAAAGTAAACCTAAGTAAAATTGAAATTTTCTTTTCTTTTCTTTTTCAAAAATTAGTACATGCAACTATTACTACTTTCGAAAAGAAACAAATACTCTTGCTAAGGGAAAAATACTTGTTCTTTTTGCAATTTTCTTTTTAAAACAAGAGAAGAACAAGTAAAAACACTCTGAGAATTCAAGTCTATACAAGATGTACCTAAACCTATAAGAGACATAAAACTCCCCTAAGAGGTCTAAAACCAACTGATAAGATGAAGAGAACAAGGAATATTTTGCAAGATATCAGACCGCTTTAAATTATTACAGGGATCATAAGAGATCACTCCAAGTGTCTACCAACCAAAAATTTAACTCAAAAGACCTAGGAACACCCTCAACAAGTAAAAGAAAACCAAAATGATCTCTAAGAAGAGTAAGAAGACTCAAACACATACTAACAACAGGTTAGAATGATCCAATTAAAAGCAAAAAATTCATAATTAATGAAAGCAAAGACCAAAAAATTTCAACCCTAGAAGGAATACCACAACCTACAGGGGTACCCATGACTGTAAGTACAACAACTTGATGGTGACTCATGGGAGAAACACAGGAAACTCGCGGCTATTAGGGGAACTCGTGACTATATATACTTGTAGGTCGCGAGTCTACTACAAAAAAAGAAGATTTTTTTTAAAAGGATCAATTCTAAGTCTTAAACAAGGGTCTATACCCTCTTCCAACCCTTCTAGATAACTCAAGAAATGATTATGACTGAAGAAAAACCTACCCAAGGACTCCCAGAGAAACATAAAATACTCCCCAATGGAGTCGCCGGTTCTGTTGTTCGGTATTTTAACCTATGACTGGGAAATTTATAGAGATCACCAACATACTAATGAGAAGTTACATAATCTAATTAATAAACAAGAATAACACGAGATCTTTATTTAATGAAGAAGAACTATGGTTACAAGTTAAGGGAACTTACCTTGGATATAGGAAGTTCGATCCAAGATTGGAACTCTTAGCCTTCGACCCGCAATCCCAAATACGAATCCTGCAAAATATGAGACACCTTCATCAAATATTTTGACTATATAGACATAAAAAATCCAATATGAAACTCATATATAAATTAAATATGAAAGATTCACTAGATTTAATTCATGAAATAGACAAGATAGTTTATGGGAAAATATAATCTCTTGTATTAATCATATAAATGGAAATAAGCTATACCTGCTTCTGCAATAAGCACTGTTGAAACCTAATCCTGGGATCTTTGCTCCTCTCCTTCTACAGATATTTCTCTAGCATTTCAATACACAAAATGGTTCTCCCCTCTCCTATAGGATTCCCCTTGTATTTATAACAAAATATGAGAAGATAGGTTTGAGAGATAAGTGATTAGGGAAGGTATGGTAGGTTGGAAAACTAACATAACTAACTCTAATTCTATTTTTATTTTATTTTTTCGTGATTTTAAGAAGGTACCCGCGGGTATAAAAATTGACAACCAGTGGGTGACCCCTGAGTCTATGTCCACTATCCCCTCTTGCTAGGACATCGTAGAGGGGATGGTGGACAACTCTGTCATAGGCCACAGGTTGGGGTAAAAAATGGATAGGCATAACTTTTCATGAGAATAAAAAAGGATATGTGTTGAAAACAATGCTCAATCCAGTTGATGAAACAATGAGGGAATAACCCACTGAATCTATGAGGGGTTCTACAATTTACTAAATTTTAACACTGCACATGGATTTGAATCCATTTGCAATGCTAAGGTCTATTTCTAGTTAGTCTCTTAATCCATCTGTAGTGTTGAAATTTAGTGAATTGTACAAATTCATTATCAAAATTGTAGCTTTTCATTGTTAGAGTGACACAACTAAAAATAACCAAATAAATGACCAATTCATATTCTTAATGTTATTGTTATGTGGTCATTTTTACTTTAGTTACTTGTTATCTGGTCATATATTTTAACTCGTGACCAAATTGGTCATTTATCTTGGCCATTTTTAGTTGGCTGACTCAAGTTTGGTCATTTATCCTTTGAAAAAATTGCGGTGACCAATTTTTTTGGTTGCCTAGTCATTTATCTCTCATTTTGCACTAGTGTCAAATTAGTCTTGCAATTCTAATGAAGTATGTGTTATACATTAATTAATTAGACGATGATTTAATCTCATCGATGCATCTCAAGATTTAGATAGGCGACGACTAGGGTTGATGATATTAGAATCTCAACAAAAGCATAAAGAGAGAGAATATAGAGAGTTAGTTTACCTATTGAAGAGAGAAAGCGACTAGGATAGAAAGAGATAAAGCACATCAAGAAGGAGAAGAGGAATGAACAACAAGTACAGCAGGTAGTTGTACACCTTCCAGAACAAGTCGTACACTATCTATTGAGGTTGCTCGAGTGTATTTATGATGTTGAGGAGGAGGAAGGTCGACCTGCTATCTAGTAAAAGGCATAAAACAACAAGCCCTACTATTGTACTTTTCCTCTCTTGGTCGTACACTTTTGTTTGAGGTGGTTTTGTTGATTGTACAGATGGTGGTTTCACATGATACAAAGGTCACCTTGTAAGGTTTGATATAAGGAATGAGAATCTATTATGAAGGAGAAATCTTCTATGTATGTGTATTTCATTTATGCTTATGTTATTTACTTTTCCAGCTATTATATAATTAATGCTATGTTTAGAAATTAAATTCAATTGTTAAATAAACTATGTATTTGACTTGTTTGATTGAGAACACAAGGACAACGGTCATTTAGGGTTGGAAATTTTAATTGCATTGCCACCATCTAATTACTATTTATTATACATTGTTTGACTTGTCTTTAGGAGTTAGTTATGTGATTTTAGTATTTTGTCATTTTCCTTGGAGAAATAATGGATCTAGATATTTTACTTTTTTCCTTGGAGAGATTAGTTCATATAGAATCAACTAATATTATTTCATTATAAAAGAAGTTGAGCTAAACTCTATATAAAGAGTGTCCCTTCCTCTTTTTTACTTACGGTGATGATTTTTCATAGCTTGTCACCACAAGTGACTTTGCTGATGACCATTTAAGGTCCATCACAAGCATGATCGTCACCAAAAAGGGATTTGGTGACAAGATTTAAATAAATGTCACAAAAAGCACTTATAAAAACATTTTTTCATAAACCGTCACCATAAGTTACTTTGTTGACGACCGTTTAAGGCTCGTCACAAGCATGACCGTCACCAAAGGAATTTTTTCTTGTAGTGATCATCTTCATCATTATCCTCGTTGTCATCGTCATCATCATCATCAAGTACATCATCAACAAAATCATCGACATCATTGTCATTATGGTAACTCATATGCCATTAGTGTTCATAATAACTCATTACCATTAGGATTCATGTCATGTAACTGTTAGGGTTGTTTAGATGTCGTTATAGTCATTTCAATGATAGTAGGATCATTTAGATGTCATTACAAACAATATTTAGGTGCCATTAGGATCAATCAAGATCTAGAAGTGATACTACATGAATAATCATTGTTAACATCGACATCATCATCATCATCATCGTTGTCATAGTCATCAAGTACATCATTGCCGTCATCAACATAATTGTGATAATAATGAGCAAGGAACCCTACTTCCTTACAATAATGGATGATATAGTCTTATAATTATCAAATCATATCCATAAGCTCCATCATAATTATCATAATGAATCATCATCACGTTGTTAGGGTCAATCAACTTCCATTAGGGTCTATCAAATGTTGTTGGAAAAACTCAAATGCCATTAGAGAAATTTAGGTGACATTAAGGTAATTTACCCCTATTTAGTATCAATCAAGATCCAAAAGTGCCATGATTATGGTAATTTAGGTGCCACTACAATAAATCAAGATCCAAAAGTATTATCACATGAATCATGATCATTGACATTGATTCCACCGCCATCATAACCATCATCATCAACACCATACACGAGTACATAAACATCATCATCATCATCATCATTGGCATCCTATCATATATCATCATTATCATAGACAATCATCTCAACATCATTGTTATCATCATAATCATCATCATCAACACTCGTGCCATCATGCATTATCAACATGATCATCCTCATGCTTTTATGGTGAGTCAAGTTCCATTAGGGTCAGTCAAATGTTGTTAGGGTCAGTAAAATTCCATTAGGGTCATCTAGGGGATATTATGGTCACTTTGATGCCATTAAGGTGAATTATGTTTCCATTAGGACCAATCAATATCAAATAGTGCTATAATCACTTACATCATCATTATTGATATTGACATCATCGTCGTCATCAACATCCTATTAAATATTGTAGAAATCATCATTGCCATATTTGTCATTGTCGATATGCATCAACATGTTGTTAGGCACACTATAATGTTGTTAGGGACCATAGGATTCCATTAGAGTTATTTATGATTAATTAGGGTTTCTTAGTTTCCAAAATGGTCATTTAGGTACTACTTTTGTCAACATGCCTAACATTATCCCTAGCGCAACATTGGAGTTTTCCTAGCACTTTTTTCTGGTGCAATTCCTTTCAAAATTCCTAGCGCAATTCCAGGTACTATGCCTGGCGATATGCTTGTCTCTATACATGGTGCTATGTTGGATGTTTTTCCTAGCGCAATTCATGGCACAATCGCTTGCTCTATACTTGGTGCTATTTTGGGAATTGTTTTGGATGCTATTCTGGACATGAAATGGGTTGTTATTATGTACGCTAATTGGGATGCTAATTGGGACGTTAATTGGGACAATAATTGGGGCGTTAATTGGCATGATAATTGGGGCGCTAATTATCATCCCAATTAGCGTCTACTTTCAAAAAAGGATGCAAATAACACCATTAAAAGTGCCATCTCATGGAAAAGCATACACTTTGTACAAAAAATGATTGAAAATACACTAAAAGTGATAGTGGACGCTAAAAGGGAGCTAAAACAGATGCTAATCATAGGGTTTTGTTGTAGAGACCAGTGAGTGACCCGCGAATCTTCTTCCAACAAGTAGCCAGTGCAACGTTTTGGGGGGGGAAACCGTAGGTGGTCAGTGGAGCACTAGTGGGTGACCCATGAGATGGTAGATATGAGGGTCGTGGTTATGTCCTAAAAATATATCACAAAAATAGATAAATTGGAGAAAATGGTGTATGATTAAGGTCAAGTGCATCTATAGCCAATAGGGATATTCAATCAATAAAGTCCTTTTGTGTGACCGACATTGCAGTGTCGTCACGGATGGAGAAGTGCCATTTTTACTAATAACACAGTATATTACCTCATGCAGTATTATGCATTAAATAAAAATATTTGGAAGCACCTTTATATTCGAGAATACTTCTCTCTTTAAATGAATAAATTGTTCAAGGACCCCTACTATAGAGAAAACAAAGAAAAGATAGCACATATGATCAAGAAGGTGTGCAAAGAAGTGGGGCCTAGATGGTTGCCAAAGGGATCCAATGCGGATACACATGTGGAGTCATGTTGTGCTAGAGGGCGCAAGGAGGAAAAGGATGTGCACCCTCTGCCATCCATAGTCATTAAGAGGAGCCGTGAACCACCTAGATATATGGGTGGTGAAGCAAAAGCATATATCCATGAGGTGGAGAGAAAGTCACTGCAAAGTGACTGTAGGAGAGAAGAAAGTTGTGCAGAAGAAGAATTAGACACTGATCCTTCCACTAGTGTTGTAGAAGAACAATTCAAAAGTGAATAACTAGAGACAGTTGACACTCTGGAATTGGATAGAAGAGAATCCACTAAAGTATGCGTAATAATCCATATTGGTGACATAGAGATCGATTGTGAGGAGCTTGATGCAGGTGAGAGTTCCTATGAGCAAGAAAATTAAGGACTTGCAGCAATAGAAGTAGAACAAGGATAAACTTTCCAATAACCTCTTGAGATTCATTGTGAGGTTGATCAATCAAAAGAAGAAGAGGATGGTTGTCCTCAAGAGCCACACTTCCTTGCAGGGCCATTGAATGTGAGCAAAAGGGATATTAGGAAGGCCCTAAGCACTCTGCATGGCACTAATGCATTGTTGTCACACTGTTGTTAGATAATGGAGGAGAAATATTCCATTGAATACTTGGTTAAGATCCGTAAAGCAATGACAAACATAAGAGGTTCATTTTTGTAGCTGCTTTCCGATAGAGATCATCTTCTTGAGCTTGTGAATATGTATCATAGTGCCTCGCTAGAATATGAAGAGGATATTGACAAGCTCACTCATGAGTTGGAGACAACCCATGATTCGAGGAGAACTCAAAGTTCACTTCAAGAATCTGAGATTTAGATTGAGAAGCTTCATGAAAAGATGGAGAGATCACATTCTACCTTCTACATTTCAAACAACCAATTCGATATGGCTGATTACATTCATGGACCTAAGGAGAAGCCTCATGTGATTGTTGAACATGAGGTACATTCTGATTTGCATATGCTTGAGGAGGCTACAATCCAACAAGTTGGATACCAAGCACTTGTTTTGTTCCAATAATATCATGATTTGCCTCTAGCAGAGAGTCACATAGTCATCAGGAGGCAACTGAGTACAGTCTCATTGGACTAGATGATAGAGGAGGATGTGAATTTACCATTTTGATTGATGCATCTTACATGGAGTTGAGGTTGGTTCAATGTGCATCATCCCACACATCTATGGCATCCATTACACATGGGGATGAATATTGTGTAAAGGGATTATCCATGTTGGTGCCACATGAGGAGCAGGAGGCTCCCACATTCGCTATTGATGATTTGATGGTTATACCATGGGGTTTTACAAGTGCTCTAGTCCCTTCCCAGCATCAGTAGAGGCATCTAATGTCACCATTTTATTCCTACTTCATGCATAGTATCATGAGTGTTAATTCATCCATGGATTGGGTGGATAGATACATGTATGAGATGATTACTCCATAGGGTAAGTTTCTTTCTTGCATCAATACTGAGTTGTTTGACATATCATTAATTTTTTGTGAGCAACAACATGGGCATCTATGGTTTCTATATGATGCCTTCAGTATAAATGGCAGGAAATGGACGTATCTGCTATGTTAGTTGGGTGAGACATGTAGTAGTGTTGTGAAACTTAGTACCAGTGTGCACATGGCACATGAGGAGTCTCATGCTTTGATGGAGAGGCTCTTGAAGAGTTAGTTCAACATTAGGAGTGACGAAATTCTGGTGTGGAGGTGGGATCCTAATATCCTACATGATGATGGAGCATTCCAAGTGATAGTGAATGGTATAATGCAAATGTTCAGTGGGATCTAGGAGGGTGATCTAGCCTTCATTTCCAAAATTTTATCCATGAGCAGCACTGGTTGGATTTCCTACATGGGAAATAATATGATGGATGGGCTCACTATTTTCCTGCTTTGTGGATTGGGAGTCTTCTAAAAACTCTTTGTGTTGAGACTATGTAGTGTAGAGGTGGAAGTAGGTGTTGGAGTTTTAAAAACCCATTCATATCCATTTCATACTTATGATAGAATAATTATTCATTTTTTGATTAATTCCTAGGTGTTGACTAGGTAGTTGGCCATTATTTGTCTTTTGTGTGGACCACAATCCATCCTAAATCACTAGGGAGCACTTCTAGAGATCCTAGATAATATTTCCTAATATTATGTGATATTTTATTCCATTCCTAGATTAGAAGGGCACTATCCTCCTTTTTACTGCTTTTTACTGTTTTTGGTGAAAAGGTAAAAGCTAGTTGACTTAGCTTTAGCAGTTTTTTGGTCAACTCACCCTCCATGATGTTTCCTCTTTCTAAAATATGTACTTAGTATGATTTTACACCCTACATAACCATCATACTCAGAATTTACCAATTCATGAGCCTTAGATGTGATTTGGTAAGCACTTTTTGAACCTAGGGGTGTTTTTCATCTTTTTAGTAAGGTTTCTTTCGTGAGGATTTTGAATTCCTTATTTTGATTTCAAATCTATGATGTAATTATATATTTGGAAAACCATTACATATCCCAATTTTGGCTTATGTAGACTTATTCAATAGACTTTTACTGTTTGCATCATATTCATGATTGTTTTATGTGTTCTATGACTAGTTTTTGCAAGGCAATTTGTGAGAGTTTGTAATTGCTTGAGTAGATATTGTTGAGAACAATATTTTCAAATGGTATCAGAGCTATCAAGATGTTCTATTCTTCTTATTTTTTCCTACCGGAGAAAACTAGTCTGAGAGAGGGAACAATTTAGTTACCCATAGGGCACAACTCAACATCTCAAGGGTGCATCCAAACATCTCAAAAGCATATTTCAAAGATTCCATGGATCAATCACAACAAATCATGTTCACTCCATTAAATTATTTTGATTGGAAGGCACATATGGATATCTTGTTGAAGAGAAAATTCCTCCATAAGGTGACTATAGCAACTAAAACTGATCCTATTTCTCTCATTGAGAAGGAAAAGGGGCATAACTGAAGAGATGAGGCTTATGGTCTGTTTTGTCTCAGCACATCCAGGGATCTTCTTTTCCATCTAGATGTTATTACCACTCCTAATGAGTTTTGGGTCAAGATCCAAACTTTATTTGGCAATACTAATGAATTGAGGGGCCACCAATTGGAGAATGAACTATTTTCACCGAGTCCAAGCAATTTGGAGACCCTACAAGGATTTTTCTCGATGTTTAAAGATCTTGTTCTTCAATTGAGGCAGTGTGGAATTGACAAGAAAGATGATAAATTGATCTTGACCATCCTCTCAAAGCTTGGCCCTGATTACTCAATCTTTGTTTCAACCTTCCATGCTACAAAAATCACTATTCAAAATTGGAAGATGCCTTCACTTACAGAATTCATGGAATCACTCACTCAAGAGAAAGAAAAGTTGGTCTTGATGGGCACAATAAAAAATCCATCAAAGGACCATACTTTGGATGTTGGATATTCAAAGAATTCAAAATTCAAGAAGAAGGCTAATCCCAAGAAACCACATGATGAGAAGAAAGACAAGCAAAAATCTCAAGAAGACTTCACAACTTCCAAGAAGAATTCTCAAAATAAAAAAGATAAGTCTAAGTGAACCTATTGCAATAGGGGATTTCATTTTGAGAGCTCATGCGTGAATAATACCATTGATAAAATACCTCAACTCCTTGATAAATCCAACATCCATATTCCAGAGAGCGCAAGAAAGAAGAAAGGAGGATCCAATTCTGAAGACAAGGAGAGAGTACATTCTTTGATGGCAGGAACATCCAAGTCTACCTCTTTCATCATTGATTATGGACCTTCAAGGCATATGGTTTCTACAAGAGATTTATTCACCTCTCTTGATTCTTCTGGTGGTCCAACTATTCTGTTGGGCGATGATTCTACAACTACTTGCAAATGTAAAGGCGGGATTGATCTTGAGTATGTTTATTTCACTAATGTGTTGTATGTCCTAGGTATTTTTGAAAACCTCTTTTTAGTCTACCAGATGAATCACACTATGTCTCCCAAAAAGGTTGTCTTCACACCTAATGATGTTAAAATATCTTATATTTCCACAGGTTGAGTTATTGACTTAGGTACTGCAAACCATAGCTCAAAAGTATATAGGTTTTCACACTTTGTGCCTTTCTCATCACCTTCTCTTGTTCTTACTCATGCCAATAAGTCAAGAAAACTATGGTATGAGAGATTTGGTCATCTCAATTACAAATATATTTCTCAACTTCAAGAGAATAATATGGTCATAGGACTACCCAACATCAAGTTTTCTAAAGGAGTCTTTCAAAGTTGTATCTTAGGAAAACACCCTGAGTATAAGTTTGAGAGAGACAAAACTGAGCGAACCTCTCCACCCATTGAGCTCATTCATAGTGACATATCAGGTCCCTTCCACCATGTGTCTTTGAACCATGAAAAATACATCCTAACCTTCATAGATGACTTTTCCATATACTGTTGAGGCTTTTTCCTCCAATCAAAGTCTGAATTTTTCAGTTGTTTAAAGCTTTTCAAAGCCTCAGTTGAGAACAAGTATGGAAGATATATAAAATTAATAAGATATGATAATATTGGGGAGTACATCAAATCTTATTTTAAAAAATTTCATGTTTCTACTGGAATTCAAATGAAACACACTATTCCCTACACACCTCAGCAGAATGGTGTTGCTGAGAGGAAGAACAGATCTCTCAAAGAGATGGTTGCATGCATGCTTGAGTCTAAGTATTTGTATCCAATAATTTTGGTTGAGGCTATCAACTGTGCAGCCTATATACAAGATAGAGTGTCTCATAAAGAATTGAAAGGAAACAATCCTTTTGAATCTTCGAATGGGCACAAACCTTATGTCTCTCATTTCAAGATTTTTGGCTCCAAGGCTTGGGCTAGAATTCCACTTGAGAAGAGGAGGGCCATGCAGCCCCAAATCCAACCATTTCTCTTTGTTTTCTATTCATAAGAATCCAAGGGTTATAATTTCCAGAACATGACCACTCAAAAATCATTCATTGAGAGGAGTGTTCAATTCGAAGAAGAGGCCTTGCAATCTGTCGAAGTTGGAGAATCTTCTACACCACCACCTATGAGAGTAACTGAAGTTTCTCATGATATTTATGATTCTGATATATATTATTATGAATACCATCTTATTTCACATCCAATTTCACCTACAAGGCCTAAGTGGGCTGCTAAGACTCTTGGAGAAGATGGTGAACTTGTGGGGAATCCTCAAGATCCTAGGAGGACTAGATAACAATTTGAGAATGCTCTTTCAGTGAATGATCCTTACCTAATTGAGAAGTTTTTTTTATGATTGATTCATACCCTCAGTCATATGAATAATCCTCACATGACCCAATATGTCATGTAGCCATCGATGAGGAGTTTCATTCATTGCAAAAGAATGAAACTTAGGACCTAGTCAAGCTTCCTCTAGGTAGAAAATTGGTAAGGTGTAAGTGGATCTTCGAGACCAAATTTGTTGATGATGGTGAAGATGTGATATATAAGAAAATTATTGTGAAAAATGGATCCTCCCAAGTTCATGGCCTTGACTATAATGAGACCTTTGCACCAATTGCAAATATGGATTCAATAAGGCTAGTCGTGGCAATTTCTGCATCCAAGCACTGGGAAGTGCATCACATGGATGTCAAGAGTGATTTCCTCCATGGATATATTGAGGATATCTATATCCATCATCCAAAGGGATATATTTCATATCCTAACCTTGTGCACAGGTTGAAGAAATCCTTGTATGGGCTTAAGAAATCTCCTAGAGCTTGGTATGCCAAGATGGAAAACTTCCTCTTGTCACAATCTTTTAGTAGAGGCAAGTCTGATCCGAATGTGTACATGAAGTTGATTGATGATTCCATTTTGATTATTTTGTTATGAACTACTAATCAAATGTACCTCCATTTATAAAATATATTCATTGAATATATCCTTTCATCAAGCTTTTTCCATGACTGACTTGGGAATACTTAAACAATTTTTGGGGCTTGAGATCTCACAATCCAATTTTGGAATTAAAGTATGTAAGTCAAAGTATGCTTCAAACCTTCTAAATAAGTTCAATATGACTGAATTCAAGCCTAAAAATACTCCCTTCCTTTCAAGAGTAAGACTTAAAGAAGCATATTCTACACCATTGGTGAAGAGCACCTTGTATAGGCAACTAGTTGGCAGCTTGTTGTACTTGACTCATACTCAACTTGATATTTATTATGTTGTCAATGTGGCTTCAAGATACATGGAGAAACCAAATGATCTTCATTGGAGGGATGCAAAAATAATCTTGCATTATGTGCAAGGCACCAATTCTGATGGGATTCACTATGTTGCAACTTCTAGCCTAGATCTTCTTGGCTTTACTGATTCAAATTGGGTAGGTCAAAGCTTATATCAGAAGTCCACTTCTAGATTTGTTTCCATGCTTGGAGAAGGTCCTATTTTCTGTTCAATTAATAAACAAAGTGTAATTGCAGTCTCTTCAGCAGAGGCCGAGTACAAAGGAGCAGTGAATGCTGTAACTCAGTGTGTGTGGTTGCAGGGTATACTTTCTGAGTATGGCATTTCCTTTAGCACTCCGACAGTCATATTTTGTGACAATCAAAGTTCTATAAGGATCTAAAATGATCCAATGAAAATTCAAATAACCAAGCATATTGAGATTCATATGAACTACATCAAGAATCTAGTGCATGCTCACATCATTGATCTGCAATTTTTCCCATAATCTGAGCAAATTGTAGACATATTCACCAAATAATTTTCATAGAATAATTTCATCCTTATCATATCACTGCTTGGGATGGATGAACATGTAGTGGAGTGAACAATTAATCAACAATTCTTAAATTTTGTTCATGTCCATGTTTGAGGGGAGGTTTTTCCCATTGGGTTTTCCTTCTTTCCTTGTTTTGTGGACAAGGTAGTATGTAAAGAGGGTGACCATGCCAAGTTGTTGGGCCCTATCTATTTATGATTTTTTACATAGAAATTCAGGCTTAAGGGGGGGTTTTGGAGTATTAAAAACCCACCCATATCCATTTCATACTTAGGATAGAATAACTAGTCATTTCTTGATTAATTCCTAGGTGTTGACTAGGTAGTTGGTCATTATTTGCCTTTTGTGCAGACCAAAATCCATCCTAAGTCACTAGGGAACACTTCTAGAGATATCGGATAATATTTCCTAATATTCTATGATATTTTATTCCATTCATGGATTATAAGGGCACTATCCCATGTTTTACTACTTTTTACTGCTTTTTGGTGAAAAGGTAAAAGCTAGTTGTCTTGGCTTTAGCAGTTTTTTGTCCAACTCGTCGTCCATGATGTTTTCTCTTTCTAAAATTTGTACTTAGCATGATTTTCCACCCTACATCACCATCATACTCAAAATTTACCAATTCGTGAGCCTTAGAGGTGATTTGGAAAGCCCTTTTGGCACCTAGGGGGCTTTTCATCTTTTTAGTAAGCCTTCTTTTGTGAGGATTTTGAATTCCTTCTTTGGGTTTCAAATATTTGATGTAATTATATATTTGGATAGCCATTACATAGCCCAATTTTGGATGATGTATACTTATTCAATAGATTTTTACTATTTGCATTATATTCATGATTGTTTTATGTGTTCTACGACTAGTTTTTGCAAGGCAATTTGTGAGAGTTTGTAATTGCTTGAGTAGATCCTGGTGTGAACAAGACTTTCATAGTAGGAGACACTTTCCACTTTTCAGGTTCATTTGGGACTCGTGAATCATCCTTGGTCTCAGCCACTTCAGCTAGATATTTCACATAGCATTATGGGGGACAAAGACACCTCTTGATAAGGATGAGCTGTATGTGATCAATTCCTTTCCCAAAATTGTTCTCCACCTTGGCCATCATCATCATCAAGTTCGCTTGGAAGAAGAAATTTTGCAAGAGACATCACCTAGATTCCATTATGACCATTCTGGATTTTCATTCATGAGCATTCACTTGTTTGATACACCTATGGCTTCATTATCTTACATGAGCGGAGCATACATCAAGCACTTTGGTAAGCTTGATTTTATTCTATTTGTTGACATTTTGGTTCATGGTGGGATGTTGGAGAAGTACTCTCTGGGTTTGGAATCTATGTCATGCACTTGGGTAGAGCAATTGATTGCATATCAATTTGTTTGAACATGAAATTGGAAAAATATAGATATTGTATTTTGATCCTATGATTGAGAATGGTAAGGATGGTGGACCATGTAGAGGATCCTTTCATTTCATAACACATGTGGTTTCCTAAGTAAGGAAAGGAATCTCCTATGGGATGAGAATTCCCAAAGAGTTCTCAAAAGGATAAATAAAATGTTACATCAATGTTCCCATGTTACATCCCATAAAGTTGCATCCCTATCAAAGACATTTCTCATTCAAAGTCATGGAGGTGTTATCCATTATACATGTATTGGCTAATAGAAAACAATGCTTAAAAAGGAACAAGTTTGAGGTTGAAATTGACCACATTGGTTCAAGGTCAATCTTGACACATAAGGAGCTCAATGCATGGCAGCATGAATGGATTGCATATGAGTCATTGGATGGATTGAAGTATGAAAACTGGTGCAAAACATGTCAATGGTATGAGTTCTGTTTTAGGAATAAAATTTTACAAATGCATGATCATTCCTATTCCAACTACTACAAGAGACGTTTGGCCATTTTGCATGCATTGGTCAAATTCAATTCATGATTTGCAAATCAAATTGCAATGGAGTGTTTCATAAGCATGATCATTCATGAGTTGGTGGTGAGGATGATAGATGTAAGATTAAAAGGGGATCATCTATGAATGATATGAATTTCAAATGGTGTATGCATCAACTTGTAAAAGTTTGTGGAAAAGTGTCCAAATGTTTCATCATTCATAATTTTCACTTGCTTGAGGACAAGCAAATTTTGGGAGAGCAGGACTATAATGTCCCGATTTTTTATAGCACCATGGAGCAACCAATAGCCCTTTAGATCCCCATGGGTCCTAGTGGAAAATTATATTAATTAATAAGGAGTTAATTTTGGCTATAGTAATTTTAGGTAATTAAATAAATCGTGAAAGAATGACGGGAACCACAATTTTTGAATAATTAATTTTCTAATTATTTTTTATGAACTATAATTTATCTAGGTGCCTCAAGAGGGTGCACGGGATGGAGGATAAGGCTTATGATTTGTCTCCCACACAAAAAAGTAGTGAAAGGTAGGAAAGTACTGAAAAGCAGTGAAAACTAGGAAAGCAGTGAAAAGCAGGAAAGCGGTGAAAAACATGAAAGCATTGAAAAGCAGGAAAGAAGAAGTTTCCAATTTTTTTGCTAAAAGTAGGAAAGGAAACCTAAAGAAGAAAAGACAATAACTCAAGGCAAGAATATAAAGAAAGCTACATGTCTAAAATTTAACCAAGGAGGGTGCACTTGATGAGAGAGAGTGGGTCCCACATGTGCCAATACCGTACCAAAGATATTCTCTCCTAAAATAATTTATTTTATTATTTTCATGAGAGAAGTTTATAAAAGGAGGTTGAGCACTCCATTTCACATCTTTTGGAAATTTATTGATTGAATTGAGAGCTTTTCACTTCTCATAAGCTTGGGTGTTTTTCCCCTTGCCAGCATTGGGAGATGTGCCCCTTTGTAAACAGTTGGGAGATGTGCCCCTCTATAGCACTATAGCCAGTTGATCTTTAGTTGGTGATCAAGGAAGGATACATCTAATCTCTTTCAATGAGATTCAATATATATTATACTACTATTCCTATACTTCTCCATTTCAGTTATTGATGTTGGCATTTCTGCATTAGCCAACATCTAGTTTCAGTATTGTTTATGTAGTTTTTTTGGTAGTTATGATGTTGTTGGTGGAGGATGGCATCTCTATGGAATATTTTTTTATTGTTTCATATCTCTAATGTATTTGGGTCCTATTCACTATAATAAAATTAAATCTTGACTTTTGTTCTTCAATTCTATCTTTTTCTTTTATGTATTCCTTCACCTGTGCTCAATGCACTAGCAATTTTCAATAGTTTTTGTTTTGGTTGTCATAGACTAACTTTTGCTCATCCATTGCACAATCTGAAGGTACCACTAGAGATATAAGACAAAATTGGACCAGAAAACACCCTCATAACAGACATTAGAGGAAATTTGGATGAAAAATGATCCTTTCAACCCTAAAGTACAATTTCTTGTAATCACATACTAGCCAATCAAAATGCTTTAAAATTCAAACAAGGTGCATGTAAAAAAATTGGAGGGAAAAAATAAAAACTACTTTTTTTATCGTATTTTCAACTTATCTCCTTGTACAGGTTTACTCAAATTTCAAGCAGGAGGACTCGTTGGATGCATAATTAAATTATGCAACCAACGAGTACCCATGTTGCATACTTTTAACAACATCCACACCATGAAAAATCGAAAATACATTAAAAAAATGTGTTTCCTCTCACTAGAAACACGTTTTTTAATGTATTTTCAATTTTTCATGTTGTGGATGTTGTTAAAACTATGCAACATGGGTACTCATTGGATACATAATTTAATTATGCATCCAACAAGTCCCCCCGCTTGAAATTTGAGTAAACCTACAAAGAGATATGTTGAAAATATGATCCAAAAAAGTAGTTTGTTTACCCTCTCTCTACTATTATTTTATTATTTTCCTTAGGAGGACCATTTTTTACCCAAATTTCCTCTAATGAATTCATGGCCCTCAAGTGCTCCAAAAATCATTCTTGGAAAACAACTAGTCGAGCAGTCCCGAAAACTGACCTTTTCTCCTAAAATTTCAATCTTGCAAAACCAAATCATCTACATGATTTTAGTGTTCCCTAATATATATAGTGACTATAAACAAGTCTGGATACATCCATTGCAACACCAGAAGCTATTGGATTGCAATTAATTCCTAGGTAAATTGCCTCAGAGTCTTTGGCTTTGCCAAAGGATCATTCTAAGTATGAGCAAAAAACAATGTGCCATTGTCGAATGTATGGACTCTAAAAATTTATTATTTATGTTTTTCAAACCTTTAGGTGCATGATGCATATCATATTGAGTTATTACAGCCCGGTGTTTCTTGGGGAGGGAATTTGGAAATGTCCTTAGGTGCTTGAAATCAATTAAGTTAATCTATAAAGTTTATTGTTGTGTAGATATTATTTTTTAGAGTCTATAGATGCTCATAAACCCATTCTTTGGGAAATTAGGAAATCTCTTGTGGTGTTTGGTGAAAAATCTGTGCATTCTAGTACTAGTTGGCCAAATTCGAATTAGTGTACCTAAATCCTATTTGGACACATTAAATATCTGTATAATTGTATTACTATTTCATTTAGCTTCAAGATGCATTGCTCCAAGATCTCATCTGGTATTAGAGCCTTGTATATTAAGGAAATGTTTTTACGGGTTTGCAGGTGAAGACAAAGATCAAACATCATCATCTTGAAACTACTACTCTCGGTCGTATCTAAATTGGATTTAGAGTAATTAGGTTTTCTTTCTACCTATCATGCAACAAAAATAGCTCTTGGTAATGCATGGAAAATTCCTAATATGGATGCTTTTGTTGACTCTCTCACCCACTGGAAAAATGAAATTGTTCAAATAAGTTCATTGATGTCATCAAAGGCCCATGCTCTTGATGCAGATCAGGGCAGGAAGAAATACATCAAGTAGAAGAAATAAAATAGAGGAAAGAAGGAGCAAAATCCTATATTTAATCCGAAAAACTCCTCCTTTGAAGCTTGGAAGGCCTAGAAGGAAATAATCATATGTACTTACTATAAGAAACAAAATCACGAAGAGCATGAGTCCATGCCAAAAGAGAATGATCAAATGAGGCATCTTCTTTTGCATGGAATGATCAAAATCCCTTACTATCTCAAAAAGTCAATGGAAAAATTTGAAAAGACACAAGCTATAGGACATGCAATTATTGCTATATTTTCCAAACCATTATCTTCTTGTGTTCTTCAGTACTTAGAAGGTTCAAATCAGATTTGTCCTTCCTTGTAGCCATACACCATCCCTACCATCTAGGGAGATGCACTAGTTTAGATCATCCATTCAAACGAGGAAGAACATTCTATAGATCTAGATGAAGAAGTTATTGGCATTGATGAACAAGTTTTTGTAGACCCAATAGCCAAATCACTTTGGGCATGGCATACTCTTCATCTAACATTTGATCTAGTTGGATATCCAATTGATACATAGTGGAACCACACAAATCCTCAAAGTGGTCCCCATCCACTCATTGTTACAGATGCCAAAAGTGATCCATCCATAATTACATGGTCAATACATGAGATCCACATTGTTTTTTAGAAGCTATAGAAAATCCATATTGGGATGCTATCATGGAGGAGTCCAGCATTAGTCTTTGATAAAGAACCAACCTTGGCAGTCAAATTCCCTACCCCCTAATAAGAAACTTACATGGTTCAAGTGGAGACCTCGATTAAAGTTGGTAGTAGATGAACATGAGAGTGATCATGGTTGTATATGAATGTTAAATTCCACTCAACACTATCTTCTTTTTTGTTTTGTTTTTCTCTCATTGGATTTTCCCTCTTTTCCCACATTGAGGGATATTCCTTTTTGTATAGGTTTCCTGGGGGTTGTGTACAGACAAACCTTCAAGCTTTTGTTTATCATATCTAGGTGTCAAATGCATGAGTTAATATCCTATCTCTAGGATCAAAATAACTATCCCTAGTTTTTAGGGATTTAAAACACTTATATAAAACAAAATCCTTAGATTTTAGGGATTTATCTCTTCCTCCTGGCCAAATCCCTATAATTTAGGTATTGGTCTCCTCTTGGTACACAAATACATATAATTTAGGGATTGGTCTCCTCCTCCTCCTAGTCGCATATCTTCTTTTTTATTTTATTTTCTTGGAATTAAAGGCACTTTTGCATGAGTTTCCTCCCAAGTTTTCTTGGATTTTGTGCACTTAAGTTAGTAATTAAGGCTGGGTTAACTCGCTGATGGAAATTTTAGCTATGGAAATTTTAGCTATAGCTATTTTAGCTCAGCTAACTAGCTAATTGGCTAATTTAGGTTAATTAGACTTCAATTTCATATGTATAATTTAGCTAACTACCTCTTCAAGTAGTTTTAGGGATAGTTAAACCTAGCCAAGTTTACTCTCTAAGGAGGTGAACTTCTCTAAATATGGTTCCCTATATATGAAGGCATGTACATCATTCATGAAGAATTTTTCATGTACTCTCTTTGATCATTCATTGTTTAATAAAGATTACTTATTTGCATTATTACTAGTTTTCTTTCTCTTCCATCTCTTGTTAACTATATTATTGTTTCATTTAGCTTCTAAATCCATTGCTCCAAAATCTCACAAGGTCCATGGAAAAATGTGATGGTGATGAAATATAGAGCCCTATAATCTATTAAGTACTAGATTAGAAAGGAAGTAAAATGCTACAATTGATCATCAATAATATGGAAGGCACTCATGAAAGATTTTCCATTATTAGATAAATTGATACCTCAAGATAATCTGGAAAACAAAATAGAGTAAGTATTGGATAGGATCTATGGATGGGATGCTAAGGTAGTTTTATACTATTAGATCCTTTAAAGATTATGATTTGGGAAACTACCACTTAGTAAATGTAGTTAATCTAGACTCACAATCTAGAACCAAGGGTGGAAAGTTGGATGATACTAGACTAACGATTGTGATTTTTCTAGAAAAAAAATTTCATTTTTTCTTTTATATTTAGCATATCCTTATGCACAAGTAACATCTCTTTAGAGTGGATGATACTAGACTAACTATTGTGATTTTTCTAGAAACAAATTTTCATTTTTTCTTTTATATTTAGCATATCCTTATGCACAAGTAACATTTCTTTAGAGTGGTTATCTGTTAATTAAATTATCTATAAATATGATTGATTTAATAAAACATTTAAAAAATTATTCCTTATCTTATACCTTCTTTCTTTATTAAAAGTAACATTAGATTTTTTATTATATACCTTCATTTTACACATTATATATGAGTTTGCAATCCATGACGTGTAATTTGTTCTTTTGATGAATTTTGAATATTCATAGTGCATCAAAACTATACATATTGTTTCTCCCCATCTTACTACATGTTTAAGTAAATGAAATGCTTTTCTACATACTTGTAATTATGTATTTAAAAAGGTTATTGAAATATTTACTTTTACAAGTTTATAGACTCTTTTATAAACATATCTTACTTAGCCATAGATTAAATTTCCTTAACCCACAATATAAGATAATGCATTATGATTTGTTATGTATTTGTCCTTGTACCATCCCTCAAAACATAGTGTAAGTGACTCACCTTCCCACTTCCCTTTGCAATTAATCAAGTGCAATACCTCTTTCCATACTTCTCTTTCATATGAACAATGGGTTAGTATGCACTCTATATTTCCTCTTTGATCTTGCGCATTATACATCTACATGGACCCTATAATTACCTCTTCTAATAGTTGTCCCATATGTCAAAATTTTATTATTTAAAGGAAAGGAAATAAAAATACTCGCTTTTATTTGGGTTTTCAACTTCCATATAGGTTTACACCACTATCTTTTATCATTTTATCTTAACCTTATATCCTAACTTTATTTGTATAACTTTTCAAAGTTGTTTTACTCTTAGAATTTATTAGTTTATCATAATTGATTATAATATCACCTTTGATATGGTATGATTTTGTGTATTTTGATTCTAAAAAAATAATGAACATTTTAAAGCCAAAGACCAAAACTATATGCAGAGACACTTCAATTGTATAGTTTTGATGCACTATGAATATTCAAAATTCATCAAAAGAACAATATTCAAAATTCACTCAGGAGAAACAATATGTATAGTTTTGATGCATTATGAATATTCAAAATTCATCAAAAGAACAAATTACATGTAATGGATTTCAAACTCATATATAATTTGTAAGATGAAGATATATAATAAAAAATCTAATGTTACTAATTCATCAAAAGAATAAATTACAGGTAATGGATTCCAAACTCATATATAATGGGTAAAATGAACGAATATAATAAAAATTCTAATGTTACTAATAAAGAAAAAAGGTAATAAAGAAAAAAAGTATAAGATAAGGAATAATCTTTTAACTTTTTCATTTAGTCAATCATATTTATAGATAATTTAATCAACATAATAAAAACATAAAAGAAAAAATAAAAATTTGCTTTTAAAAAAATCACAATCTTTAGAATTTATTCTAGTATCATTCAACTTTAACCTTTGAGATGGTATGATTTAACTTTATTAATTTATAGATAATTTAATCAACAAAATAAAAATATGAAAGAAAAAGAGAAAATTTGTTTAAAAAAAATCACAATGGTTATTCTAGTATCATTCAACTTTACCTTTTGAGATGGTATGATTTAACTTTATTCATTTATAAATAATTTAATCAACAAAATAAAAAAATGAAAAATTGTTTTAAAAAAAATCACAATTGTTATTCTAGTATCATCCAACTTTACTCTTTGATGGTATGATTTAAGTGTATTATTTGATATGGTATGATTTTGTGTATTTTGATTCTAAAAAACATTTTAAAGCCAAAGACCAAAGCTATATGTATTGACAGAAATTGTAAATAAAAAAACAATTATATATATATTTCCTTTATTTTACTTTAAATAATTTTTTTTCTTATATTCAAATTTAATACTTTATGTTTATGAAATTGTATATGGATGCATCATTTACAAAATTATAAATCTCTTATGCCTATGAATACTTGTATGTGCATGCCGAGATATATAATAAGATTAAGTATATAGGTAGTTCTTATATTATGATGGCCTCTCATATTATTGTGGTGGCCTGCTATGTTATGATGCCATTGAGATGACCACGAAATTGCACAAAAGCTACTTGAAAATAATTGCATGATCCTTAAAATATAAAAACTTTCTCAAATTTATCATCATAACTTTTGGAATACATTTTTAATCCATGAATCATTCTAAGGCCAGTCTAGTCTAGTTCAGGAAATTTCAGAAGTGTAGGTTCTCCATGGTGGACATGTTCAACTACTGGTCCCCATTATAAATAAATAAATAAACATCCAATCTCACAAAAAGTTCTGTATTATTCGAAGTCGTGCACGTCTCAACCATGCTATTTACCTATTACTTTTTCTCTAATAATATATGTTACAGTTGTACCTATGGAAATGACTCGACTGTGATGAGCATGTTATGATGATCTCTGTGGCCTAAAACCATTTGACGGTTTTCCTTTATTTGCCTTTCTTACTCGATGACGTTGTGTCTCTTATAATGCTTGTGGAAATAAATGATTCAGTCGTACATATGCCATTCCGGTTCCCCGTTATCATGCCTATATGGAAACCACTCATTTCTTACTTTATCTCACCCAAGTTCCAATTTGTTCCGTATTTACTTTACTCATCAACCATCACTTTATTTTTATTTTTTAAATAATAAATCGAATATGACACGGAGCGATTTCTTAATCCTGACCATAGTTAGTGCTACTGCGATTTAGTTATGTGAGGACTTTGGATAGACAGATTAAATATCCATTTGGGGTTTGTTCATCTATAAATATGAGTGCAGATGGTGTGGATTATGAAACCTCCCATGCCCTGAAAGTTAATTAGTTGCGAGTGCATAGAGGACGAGAGGAAAAGCTCCAGTCCTTGATTCGGAGGTTGTTGCAAATTTAATTTGATTTGATCATCAATGGAGAGGCTAATTGAGAAATCAAAACCCTATGTAGCGATGATATCCTTGCAATTCGGATATGCAGGCATGAGTATTATCACTAAAGTCTCTCTTAATAGAGGGATGAATCATTTTGTGCTTGTCGTGTACAGGCATGTTGCTGCTACGGTTGTCCTTGCTCCTTTTGCCTTCTTTCTTGAAAGGTAAAGCTGTTCTAGCCCTGCAACTTCTCCTTATAAACTCTACATTTAGTGTATAAGTAATGAGCTCACGTGTTAACTATCTTATAATTTATTGCAGGAAAGTGCGACCCAAACTTACTTTTTCCATATTCTGTCAAATTTTTGTACTGGGTTTGTTAGGGTATGTATTATTTCGTGATTTCATGCCTCCTGCTGCGGCTGCGTTATATTTCTGATTGCGTCAATGCAAATTGTTGGCTAGTTTTATGGAATATTCTGAATGCATGTTTGCAGGCCTGTAATCGACCAGAACTTCTTCTACCTGGGTTTGAAATTAACATCTCCAACATATGCCTCTGCATTGGGTAATGTTCTCCCGGCTATGACTTTCGTGATGGCTCTCATCTTCAGGTAATCAAATCAATCATATATTATTCTAGTGGGCTCTCGTTCTCATCAATTCTTTGATCGTATTGATGGGAAATCCGAATTTGTGTAGGATGGAGAGCGTAAATATAAAAAAGCTGCGCAGTCAAGCGAAGATAGTGGGAACTACAGTGTGCGTAGGTGGAGCAATGCTGATGACGTTATTCAAAGGTCCTATTGTTCACATGTTTTGGTCTCCACATAATCAATCCTCCTCCCAGATGACGTCAACAGTAGCTGTCACTGACAATGGAGAGTGGATCAAGGGCTCGCTTCTACTAGTTGCAGCCACTCTTTCCTGGTCCGGCTTGTTTATCCTCCAGGTGATCATTTATGTTTTTCAACGTTGTCTCTCAATATATACAATGTACCTATATCTTTGATCAATCATCTTGAAAGTAACAAATTTGAATGTGCAGGCTGCAGTGTTGAAGAAATATTCTGCTCAACTATCCCTTACCACCTTAATGTGTTTTCTGGGAACATTACAAGCAACAATTCTCAGCTTAGCTGTCGTACGAGATCCTTCCCAGTGGGCGTTAGGATGGGACATCAACCTTCTCACTGCAGTCTACTCTGTAAGTTTGACACTTTTCTTTTGACGAGGCATATAGCTGAAATGTTTTTATTGAGGTTTGAATTCAAGAATTGGACATTAGGATATGAAGATAAAATGCAGAGTACAGCAATTAATATTGTTGATTGCAGGGAGTGGTGGCGTCAGCAATTGCATATTACGTACAAGGTTTGTGCATGCGCGTAAAAGGACCTGTATTTGCTACAGCATTCAGTCCATTGACGATGATAATCGTGGCAATTATGGGGTCTATTATTCTCTCTGAAAAAATCTTTTTGGGCAGGTTCGCTTCTGAGTTCTTTTTCATCCCATCAAATTCAAATCGAGGTTAATAGTGTTAGCAAATAGGATGATTCAAGGTGCTAACTGGACTTATTAACTGAATACAGTGTGTTGGGAGGAGTTATGATCGCTGTAGGGCTATACGCTGTTCTGTGGGGAAAGATGAAGGATAGCAAGATCTCAACCGATAAAAATTGCTCAGAAATGCTTTCCAGTTCTCAAGTAATGCCTCCTCAAAATCAAGATAAGATGGATGACATGGAAGCTGCCTCCAACAAAATAATGTGTAACGGACCTCAAGCTCATGGACATGCGGCCATTTATATCCCTAAAAACAACAGTCCACAAATGTAAGCATCGTGGCAAAACAGTTTTGAAAATATCGCTTATAGTTTGGGTTGATCGAAATGAGCAACTGGAGATATGTGGAGCTCCATTTGTCCTCCTCATCCGCGTCCACTGAATTCCAACAAACGGTTTTTCAAATATGAATCCATTCCTTGTATTGTTTATTAGTCTATTTGCTTTTAGGTTATACCTAATACCTCTCAGAATGACGATTCAATATTACTGTTTGCATTGTTGTCTGAGATGACAATAGAGATGTCTACACAGTCTATAATGGCTTCCACGTAATTAATGGTCGTCTATTTAAATGAAACAACTTTGGGGAAATCCATTGTCGTTCTGAAATGAAGCTGGTTTAGCACATGGAAATCTAATAAAATAAGGATTCAGTATTTCAATAATCAAACATGCATACTGTACGATAGATGTAATACAATTACAAACATTAAAGGTTGCAATACGTTATCCAACTGTCGATCTTCTCCATCGTGAAGTCTGTCAACCTACTAGATGGCTAAAAGCCGTACAACGAATAAATATATAATAAATTGACTAGAAAAATGGCTACTACATCTACAAATATCTCGCTCCTACTTTTACATAATATCAAATATGCCAATGTTGTTGCGACAAACCATTTTGTAAATATCTTAATTTAAAAATTATTTTAAAACATAGAGATTTACATGAAGTTAATGGTTGAAAAAGTAAATGGATTAGTATTTATATCTTAGAATTTGGGGTGGATTATCATTTATGTTTTTTCCTAGGAAGACTATTAAATTGATTTTATGATTATTCAAAATTTCAAATAAATAATTATAAAAAAAAGAAATATAAAAAATAATTAGTAGTTGAATAAGTCACAATTCATACATGGATAACACTAATGAAAGACAACCCATTAACTAAAAAAGTAAATTGTTCATAACACTTAACTTATGACCTAATGATATTCACCAACAACAATTTAAATAATTATACAAATAAATATAAATATTCATATTCATATTCATATTTATATAAATATAAATATAAATATTCATATTTATATAAATATAAATATAAATATAAATATTCATATTCATATTCATATAAATATAAATTATCCTCTAAATTTATTTTGAATTGCTACGCAAATCACCAAAATGTCTCCATCATAAGCATGTATTTACATGTATTTTCGTTTATGCGTGTTAAAAGAAAATTGTAAACTCCCAATTGTACCTTTACTTCCTACACAACTTCACGGCATGTTTTCAAACCAAGGGAGGCACATATTTTTAGTATAGGAGACCCTAGTTCTCACGGCATGTTTTCAAACCAAGGGAGGCACATATTTTTAGTATAGGAGACCCTAGTTCTCACCATGATGAGGACAAGGAAGGTTGGAATTACTGCCATCAATCATTTTGATAGTTTGGGGGCATTTTGTCTTTTAATCCTTAAATTAAATTCAACGTAAAATTCAACGTAGGCTTTTGAGTTAACAATGATTTTTATAATGGTTATATGAATAATTTTAAAGAAATAAGATTATTTAAAAATATTTGAGATACATCTTTGAAAGTATATTTACATGTTCAAACTCCATTAATACAACTCAAATCCATCATTATTAACTACATAAATTCATAACTCTAACTTTAGTGATGGAAACAATGACATCAACAATTGCATTAAAACAATTAGAAACCTAATTATTTTTTTTGGATTACTATAGAGCCAATAGGCCTTTCCTTGTACATGCATCCCTTTAGAAAGAATTTTTAAATTGGGCATGCTAAAGGGAAATTGACTAACATACCAAGTATAGGGCCTAAAATTTTAAATACTATAAGAATAATATAAATAAGGATGCTATGAAATATTTAAGAACTCTAAAACATGATCTCCTCACCTTGCTTATTAACCAAACAATCCTATTTTGCATGGATTGTTTCACATATGTTATTGACCAAATTCTTATAATAGCATAAAAATAGAAAGAAAGAGTAATTGCAACTCTTGAAAATGAAATAAAGATAATAAATAAGAATCATGGGGCAAGCTCATTTTACAATATATCAAATGCACAAGATGACATGATCTCTAAATTGTGTCTCTTTCATATTTGTTGGAGACAAAGGGTACAATTACAATTAAGGTTCTAGCCACCTATTCAATTACAATTAAGATCCTAGATGACCAATAAAGACAAAAATAATATTATAATATAAATGTAATGTCACAATATCTAGGGCTTAACATGTGCCTCCCCTTCAAATAATTGTTTCGATTAACATTTGATTAAATATGGATATTTTTGCATGAAAAATTCATGTGCCTGTATATCCTCTTCTATTGGCAAGTTCTTCCACTTGATGTGGTACTCAAGAATTTCTAGGTTTCACAATTACTTGATCTCCATGTTTCAAAGATTGTTTCAGGTTCTAGTTCGATTTTCCCTTTTAACCAACATCTAGTAAACTAGTTTGAACTGGTATATTGTCACCAATTACCCTTTTAAGGAAAGAAACATGGAATATTGAATGTACATGTGACCATGGAGGCAACTCCAATTTGTAATCTATACTTCCAATTCTTTGCAACACCTTATAGGGACCATAGTACTTGGTTGCTAATTTATTGTCCTTCTTTTGTTGCTTGATGGACATTTGTTTGATAGTGTGGTTGTAGGATAAAAAAAATACACAATCCCCCACTTCAAATTGCCTTTCACTGTGATGTTGACTTGCTTGTTCTTTCATCCTATTTTGTTTTATATCCAAGTTGTCTATCAATAGTTGGAGAAGCTCTTCTCCGTGCTCTATATGATCCTTTGCTACTCAAACCATAGTTTTATCTTTCAAGGATGATGTGATGAATGGAGGATGATAGCATTAAAGTGCCATAAATAGGGATATTTTTATGAAGTATGAAAAGACATGTTGTACCACCATTCTACCAAGGGAAGCTACTTGGCTTGTTGTGTTTGTTTATCATATGCAAAAAAATGAAGATACCATTCCAAAATTTATTCATAATCTCATTTTTCCCATTGGATTGAGGATGATAAGAGGAGTTGTGAGTTAATTGAGTACACAGACAAGAAAATATTTCCTTCCTAAAATTACGAGTGAAAGTTGGATCTCTACCACTTATAATAATCTTGGGGATTCCATGTATTTTTTAAACTATCTCCATGAATGTTACATCTAATGTACTTGCCTTAAAAGTACGACAAAGTGAACATAAATGGGCATACTTTTTGAGTCAATCCACCAATACCATGACGACATTCTTTCCTTCAGAATTTGGTAGACCTATGATCAAATCCAATGAGATCTATTCCCAACACTAAATTGGTATGGCTAATGGTTGTAGAAGGACTAGTGTGACCTTGATTGTATCTCCTTTACTTTGTTGGAAAACCAAACATTATACTACAAAATTTTGGATATTAGTTTTAAGACCTTCCTAGAAAAAATATTTCTTGATCCTATGATAATTTTTCAATGACCTTGGATGTCCTTCTATAGGAGAAGTGTGCAATGCAAAAAGGACCTTCTATTTGAGTTTGGAATTCTTACATAAATATAGGTTATTCTTGTCCCATATTGAATCTTTCTTCTCCACAACTTCATCTAATGCACTAGGGTCCTCTTGCATTTTTTGAATTATCTTGCATGTCTTCTAATCCTCCTTCAATTCTATCCTTTCTTATTCCTCCAATCATATTGAAGAATGGAAATAAGACAAACTAATGCCTCTATGTCTTCCTCTTTCCTTGAAAGTGCATCTACCACCACATTTTGTTTTCCTTTCTAATTGTAGATAATTTCAAAGTCATAACCTAGCATCTTTGTAACCAACTTTTGTTTATATTTTGAATATAATCATTGTTCCAAGAAGTACTTAAGAATATAATTATATTTTATTACCTTGAAGTATCTTGTTATTAAGTAAAGGTGCCATTTCCTAATTACATGCGGCTACATGGACAACATTTTCTTTTCATAAATTTGTTTAACTTTTTACCTTTAAGTTGTAAACTTTCAAAGTTAAGTGGCGTTCCTTCTTGCATTAAAACAACACCAACTCTCGGTGTCCTAATGCAACACATTACACAATAAAGGTTTTTGTGAAGTAGGATGTGGCTAATATAGTAATTGTATGTTGGAAACATTGATTCTTGAAGAGTCCAAGAGACACCTTGGAATGTTAAACAAAGGTTCATAATGATTGTATTTACATGTACATATATGTTAATGAAAATAAATTCATGCTTATCTTATTTTCTATGTGTTTATCTTTCACATTGTGTGTTCCAACAATGGTATTAGAGCTCTTAAGTCCTAGAGTTCTTTCTCTTGTTGGGCGAATTTAATTATCAAGGTGAATTCCATGTTTGCAAAATTGAAGAGAAGGTTGAATTCACTATTGGGTGGACTCCTCGCTAGGAAAATTCTTTGCTTGGGTGAATTCACAAGGTTGAAGAAGAATTCATGGAGAACCACAATTGGAAATGCACAAAATTTGAGGAGAAAACATAATTGTAGAGAAAATTCATTGTTTTTATATCCATGTTCCACCTGAGCCTGATTTGGTCTATGGTCATCCTAAAACCACCCATTTAGTAGAAGACATCATCCTATGTTGCTTCTTCTAGGCATCAATTTTTTGTGATCCTTAAAACATATTTTCTAGTGGAAACCGCTAAGCCTTAGAGCCAAGTTCCAGAGGGAGTCATTGAGCCAGAGCCCGATTTAAAGCCAATTTCTAGAGGGAATCGTTGAGCTAGGACCAAAGTGAGCACCAAGTTCCATAATTTGTGGTCATCCTTAAACCACCTCTTCATAGCTTCGATTGGTTAGTGGTTATCCTTAAACCACCCATTTTGTAAAAGAAATCAACTTCTGCTACAATGGATATAAGGTTCCATAAGAGATCATATTTAGTTATAATGCACACATCCATGCAATAATAAAATACAAAAGAATTCAACAAGCACACATTAATAAATTTCAAAGAAACCAAATTTCCCTTATCGTAATTAAACATAATCACACATAACATATAAAATATAATTTCTCCATAAGATTAAATATTCAAATGCAAATTCATAAATAGAGTTTGGACACTCATATTTTAATAGACTATACTCCAAGAAACTAGCTAGATATGAGAAAATGTTCGCCCAACTATAGGAATATAGTGTATATTGCACCACCAATGGATTTATGAGGGTACTAAAGTAAGGGAAATAAGATACACGGTTTTTATCTCACTAATCCCAACTCACGTTCTCTCATGGCTCAATTGATATTCTCACTATAGAGTACCACATCATATAGCATTTTCAAACAACTATGACACTCTCTTCAATCCATTTCCATGTACAACAAAAGGATGATTTCCTTTACTTTCTCAATATATCCCCTTAGCGATATTCTTCCCTTCCAATTTTCTTCAATTAAGGAAAAAAGAGTCCAATCTACTAAATTATTTTTTGGAATAGATAAAACTTGGATATGGAGCATCCAATGAGGACGGATCATATGATTAGGAATAATAAATATTGGGTGAGGGATCCCTAACATCCCCATCCTCTATTCTTTCCTAAAACCATATATCTCCCATCCAAGGTATATTAATTCTTTCATAGTGTTGATTTGGTGAATATTCATATTGGTAAATGGTTATCAATGGAATATTAACACAACATGAGAACTATAAGGAAAGACAATGAGAGAGTTATAGGATTGATGGTTGTTTTAATTTGGAGATGAGAATGAAGAAGCACACTTACATTTTCTTTAATAATGATTGTACCCATCCCATGCTTTGTTTGACTACCACATGATATTTCCAGAAGATCGAACACCTTCATAAACCACTCACACAAATAGATCACAGATCAACACACCAATGTTTTTACATGGATTTTAAACCCTTGAAGATGGAAACACTCCATGAACCCAACCAACTAGCCATGGATCAATGGTTGTTAATATTGATGTGAGAATGAACCATTGGATCACTCTATGTCAAGAACATATCATGATTGTCGGATTATCATATGTACAAATGCATACTAAAGAAACACATTTTACTTAAAGAAACATTATAACAAGTTGATCTTAACTGACTCCTAAGGGTCTAAATATCCTAACATGCTTAAATAACAATGAGAGTACACTTCCTCACCAACCTCTACTAAAATACAATGATTTGATTCTAAGTTAAAGTAAGTGGATGACTTTATTTAAATTATATTATGGAAACTAGATGATCTAATAAATAATACTTGGAAATGGCATATTACTTTCCCATAATCCCTTTTCCTTTCTCCCTCTAGTGGAACCATATCCCCTTTTATTCTCTCCTCAATTATATTGAGCCATTATATTTATATTCCAATATAAATATGAACTAATTTTGAATTCATGATAGCAAACCTACCACAAAATATACATCTATATCCATTCATTAGTCAATCTTTATTAGTCAATCTTTGGCCTTGATCACTACATTAAAAATCCATACAAACATATTTACATTATTTACCCTAAACATCAACTATTTAACACAATGTAGTTCAAACTCTTTTTCATTATAAACATGTATTTACAATTATATATAATTTGATTTAATACATTTTAGAGGTTGAAACCTCGCATTACACAGACATGGTGTATTTTCTACCTATACGAAGTTATAATATAAACGAAGTTATAATATAAAGACCACTAGTTCTTAGAAAATAATAAGAATAATGGCATAAAGTGTATGTAAATTCCATTTAATTGTCTCATATGGGCAATCTCAATGACAAGGTTAGCAAAATAATAACAATAATGGCATAAAGTGTATGTCGATGGCACTTAATTATCTCATATGGGGAATCTCAATGACAAGCTCACCTTTTAGTTAATAAATAACATTAATGGTCTTCATTGAAATTAATTTTATTTTATTTCGTTTAAGTTAATAAATAACATTAATGGCTTCATTGAAATTTATTTTATTTTATTTCGTTTTTTCTTAAAGGAAAAGGGTTTTTAACATTCACCGTAAATTTTTTGAAATTACAATTTTTTAAAATTGAAATACAAATAAATTTTAAAGTTAATGAAAAATAAACTTAAAATTAATATACAATGTCATAGAGATTAAGGAATCCCTACACAACTAAATGTTGAGTATTACTTATAGAATTAATTAAAAACCTACAAATTCCTAGCAATCCAAAATATTCTTAGCAACATGTTTCTAACATATCTTCAAATTGCACTTTTGCTTTCTTCATTAAAGAAAGAATATATATATAGAGAGAGAGAGAGAGAAGAATATATGTGTATATATATAAGAAGTCACTTGGAACATGTGTCTTTATTTTTATGTTCTCAATAATTTGACAATCAAAGATGAATTCCCCATCAAGTTTAAATATGATATTTTGGATAAACTTTATGGTGCAATTTTTTGTACCAAACTTGACTTTTATTTTAGATACCACCAAATCAAGATAAAAGATGATGGTATTCTGAAGACAAATTTTCCCACACGTAAAGGGGATTATGAGTTTTTGGTAATACCCTTTAGACTTTACAATGCCTCATCAACCTTTCAAAGTCTCATGAATACAATTTTACAACCATATTTATGTGACTTGTGCTAGTTTTATTTGATGAGATATTGATTTATAGTAAAACTTGAGATGCCCATGTACAACATGTTGGTGAATCCTTGAAACTCTTTGAGGACCATTAGTTGTTCATTAAACACTCCAAAATTTCTTTTTCGGCCTCATTGGTTGAATACTTAGGTCACATTGTTCGACAACATGGGGTTAGAGTGGGACCCAAAAGGATTGTGCTAATGCGAGAATGCCACGTCCTATAATATTGAAGAGATTACATGGGTTTGTACTCCTTATTGGTTAATATATGAATCTCGTGAAGAGCTATAGTAAAATTTCATTCCCTTTGACAACACTACTCAGGAAAAATGCCTTTGCATGGAATGAAATGGAATAAAAAGCATTTTTAGTTTTGAAGCCAACCTTATGCACCACCTCAGTCTTATCTATGTCTAATTTTATTGAGAATTTTTTATTGGAATGTGGTGCAAGGTTTTATAACGATTTGGGTGTATTTTTAATGCAAAATAGAACTCAACGATAAGTACTTATGTGATAGAAATTTGGGTGAGTCTACTTATAACAAATAAATGGTGGCCACCCTACAAGCAACAACACATGGTGGTCGTATCTCATATAGTGCCACTTCCCAATCAACAAATATCACCACAACTTAAAATTTTTTTTGTCACAAAGGTTTTCATCCCTAGAGATACATAAACGGGTCACCATGGTGCTTATATACGATTATAAGATCATATAAAAAAAGGGAAAAAAACAATATTTTGTCAAACACATTGTCAAGGAAACATGAGGAAGATAGATCCATCTTTGCCTTATCTTCTATGGTACCTAAATGGTTAGAAGAAAATAAATGCCACTATATATCATCTCACTAAGTGACTTTAGGAGAACACCAACCCTCGCCAATGTTACAATTGGAAACAAGATACCTTGAGGTATAAAGGTCACATTTTTCAGGTACTTAAATTAGCTTTAAAGCAACATATATTAACACAATTACAATAATCTCCTCTCACGGGCCATTCAAGATTTTAGAAAACCTAGAATGCACTAGATGTTACTTCTTCTAGGAAGGCATGAAAAAGGAAATGATTAATTTGTGTTGCATCGACATCCATCATTCTGACTATAGGAGGGGGTGAATATGAACTTTATGTTTCAAAATTTTACCCCAATCATTATAAACTAACAAATGCGTGTGAAAGTGCAGGAATGTATTTAACATAGTAGAATTAAACTCTATTCACACACACATCATGCATAAATCATCATATTTATAATAGGAAACAAATAAAATAATTTCACATTCATAGAGAAAGATAATACTTATATTTTAATAGAGAATATATAAGCAACTAGTTGTGCAAGAAAATTTTTCCATCCAACCTTAGGTATAAACTATCAATGGCACCCCCAAGCAAGTCTATGATGTCACCAAGGTGAAGGAAACTCATACATGATTATATCTCTCATTTCAAAACCCATTTTCTCTAATGCTTATCCAATTTCCTCACCACTAAGCAATTATAGGAATCCCACTTAGACATCCCAATCATGTCTGAACCATGGAACTCTCTTGAAATACCCCACACAACACAAGGATGGCATTTTTCTTCATGGATCTACATTTTCCTTAGGAAATCAAACCCTTAGAGTGCTTACCAGTGTGTGCAGAAAGATTCCAACTTGTTGTATGCTCTTAGAGACCTTCCTGTAACATCAATTCTTGGATTCTCAAGCATCAAATAACATCATATACATAGTGGTAAAGGTTCCTATCATTTCTATCCTTTATGCTCACCTACAACCATCCTCTTCACTCTAATTTATGCAATTTCCTCTTCACAATGTTAATTTATGGTTACATTCGTATCCTGGTAATTGGCTATCATGGACACAACAACATGAAAACTCTATGTAGTATAAAAAATCTCATGGTAAATGAGTGATAGAAACCAAAGGAGATGAGAGGAATGGTGAAAAGAAAATTGACATTGCTTATGATAGAAATGAGTACTCTTGCAATTTTCATAGAAGTATATTCATACCATGCTTCCATAACTACATGAGAAGAATTTCCCCACCAACCTCACACATGTGTTCAATGATTGGATTTAATAATTCAAAAGGAAGTAACTAGCTCATCTAAGGCATATGGAAGAAAATGGACGAGTTCTAAGGTTACCACTTGTCAATAGAGGGTTTAATCTCCCATAGTCCCCCTTTCGTCTTTCACTCTAGTGGAATCATAGCCCCTCTAGTGTTATTTACACAACCTTCTTGTACCATTTTATTATTTTTCAGCAAACTATTTACATAGATTTTGATTCATCATGACAAGCCAACCACATGGGCCATATATATAAATATTCAGATTATACATAGTTAGCCATTCACTAGTTGTGCCGCTTTTCCTTGAGATCTACACTTGGAATCCATACTAGCATATTTACATCATTTTACATAATTTGATTCAATATATTCCAAGGGTCAAAACTTGGGGTAATACACTTTTGTAATGGAATGTGACACTTTATAAAGGAACACAGGTGAGATAGTGAAGACTCATGGGGCATTACAACCACTTCCAATACCAACCATTATTTGGACAAACATTTCCATGTATTCTAATGTTGGTAATATGAAAGTAGGTAACAAATCAATCATCTTGGTGGTAGTTGATCAAATTCCCAAATATGATGACTTTTGTGCGCTCTAACACCTATTTACACCTACAATAGTTGCCTGAACATTTCTCGAACAAATATTTAAACTACATAGTATGCCTACCTCCATTGTGTTAGATTCTTAAATCCCACATTCACCAACAAAGTTTGGAAAGATCTATTTAATCTATTGGGAACCCAATTGAAAATGAGCACTTCTTATCATCCCTACACACATGGCTTGATAGAATCAATCAACTAGTGTCTTCAAACGTATTTGCAATGTTTTTCAACGATATAAAAACTAGTGGGCATAATGGTTACCTTTAGAAGAATGGTGGTATAATAAAAATTATCACAAGGATACAAAAATTCACACCATATGAAGTGGTATATGGCCAACAACCAACCTCGTTGGTTTCTTTTATACCAAGTACCTCTAAAGTACACGTAGTAGATATGTTTCATAATCATGATGCCATTCTTTGCACACCAAAGGAAAATTTGGTAATGGATCAAAATTGCATGAAGAAACAAGCAAACCAAAATCATTCAAATAGTTCATTTGAAAAATGTAACCAAGTATTATTTCCCCTCCAACCTTATATGAAAACCTCTCTTAAAGCTAAAGGACATTGGAAGTTCTCATCAAAGTTTTATGGCACATATCAAATTGTTCAATGCATTGGCCACATGGCCTACAAAATAGTTATTCCATCACACTCCAAGATCCACCTAATATTTTATGTATCTAGTTTGATCAAGGTAGCGGGTCATAATTGTAGAGTTTAAACTACATTACCCGAACTATATGAAGACGGCTCCATTTGGATCCAACCAAAAGTAGTTCTGGACACGGGGGAGAATCATCTATGCCAATGAACTATACATGAAGTTTGATTCAGTGAAATGATACCTCACTAGAAGATGCTAGTTGGGAATCATTGACCAGTCTATAGTAGTTTCCCCATCTCCAACCTTTAGGAAAATGTTTCTTTTGAAGGGGGGGGACAAAGTTAGGGTCCTACGTTAACTTCCCTACTTTAGTAATGTACAAGGCCATAAGTCCAATTAGATAGCTAGTGGGAAATGAATTAATATAAAATGGCCCTCACTATTGAATAAAGGCCCTTAGATGGTTGACCCTCATTAATATTTGGACAGTTCAACTAGTTATACTTTTGGCTATTGAAGAACTATATTATACACTTAGAGGGCTATGTTAAGTCTAGTCAAGAATATATATTTTATTTAATCTTTTCTCCTGGAGCTTTCCCCCTTGAAGAGGCATGTGAAGATAACTATTTATTTTACCTTTCATACAAGACAAATTTTCTAGTTTTATCTATTCTCTATTTTTTTTTTCTTTGCTCTAAATTTATGGTTTTAAGTATGTTACCAAATGTGTTCAAAGAACTAAATTTAAACTTTCAACATTTTAATCCAAAATATGATGATCCAAAGATTTTTTATAGCAACACATTGATATTATTATGTAATTATGTTTATAAAATTATATCCAAGGTCATAAGTAACATACCAAAGTGATTTTTTGGGGTTTTATATAAATAAAGAAATTTAGGTTTCTTTTCAATAAGTCTATACATATATAGTGGGAACAAAGAGGAAGGTTTGGACTCAATAAAATTTAAAACAAAATCCATTCTTGGTAATGAAAACATGCTTGGCAAAGGAATATGACAAATTTAGTTGTATTTGAGGTTGTTGATGATACAAATAAGGATGAGTTCAATCAAATCATTAATTGGATAGTGGGTTGTATGAAATCAAAATCATTTGTAGTTGTGATAAATGGTTCACCGTCAAGGTTCCTTTGTGCCACAAGAGGACTCATGTACAAATCTCTAATGACCTCTTTCTTAGTCCTTTTGGTTATTGAAGGTCTCAATATAATGACCATAACATCAAAAATTGAAGGGGTATTAAGGTAATTGGGATGGGAGGATCATCTTTCTTATGTCATCTCTTATTCATAGATGATGTTGTGTTCTTTCTTTTTGGTTTCTTAGTCCTTTTAGTTATCGAAGGTCCCAATAGAATGACCATAACATAAAAAAGAGAGGTGTATTAAGGTAATTAGGATGGGAGGATCATCTTTATGTTGATGCCCAGAAAATATTATCATCGAAAGTAGGGATTCTCCCCAGTGAATAATCCCAATTAGATCACTCACTTTTTGGTATCGGGAATCCATCCAGTTAATGGTCCGGCTACCGTAGGTGTGTTTGTTTAATTATGTTTACCGGTTACGGCCCGACCCACCGTTTATATATTTTTTATTTTATTTTTAAAGGCATGAATATGCAAGTGCTTTCTAACTAATGCATATAACCTACAATTGACAAAAAGAAGCCTCAACAAGTGATGCGTAGGTGACCTCCCATCTTATCACTTCTACCTACCAATTTTCTAATTCTATCCTAAACTAATATGTCCTATCCCTGCAAGGAGAAAAATTGAATAAGAGTAATAATCTGAAAATGCTCATACAAATCCAACAGATAGTTATTTAGACAAAGTATTCACATTCACAGCAGAAAAGATACCAAAGATAGCTTTAGTTTAAATTTAAGCAATTTATTACCCAGTTAAGACATAAACATTTGCATAGAAAGATAAATCATTCATCACTATATGAAGTAGTTCAATAAGGTTAGAATGATCTCACTGTATGAGTTACGAATGAAAGAGGAAATAGTTCCAAATTTGTCATTCCACACATTCCACACATTCCACACAAAGCATTTATGTGCAAGCTTTTCCCAGCAAGCAGGTCCTTCTCATTAGCAGAAAATTAGTTCTCTTACAAAATGTGTCTAGCATCTATTATGCTAGAAAAAATACCGTTTACAATGTTCCCTCTTCCTATATTTATAGTAATGGGTTTTGTCTCTATATGACCTATCACTTCGACTATACCAACCTTTGGACTACCCAGAATTCGTCCTTTTGTGTTTGCACAAAAATACAATTCATTACAATTAAAATTAATTTCTTGATGGGCCCACCAAACTGGAAATGTAACTCTCCCATAAGTCCATCTCTTCAAATATAATATTACATTGGAGAGGTTCTAATAAATTTAAAGACACCTCATGGAAAGATACTTCCTTTTCTACGCTGGTCACTCCTTCTATACCAGCTTTGTAACTTTCTTCTAATAAGTAGGCATTAATGGACGCCTTCCTGATATACTGATGTATATCCTCTTCATTCAACCCATCTATTTTCCTGATATATCCCAGGTCTTATTTCAGTCTATCCTTCAGATCCATTAAGTGCTGATCTTTTGTGGGAAGCTCAGCCATATCTGGAGTTAGTGCAATGTGGATTTTTTCATGTATCTGATGAATTCGTTTGTAGAAATTTTTACATTTCTCAATAGAATTAGGTGTTTTTACACATATCCTCATGCAATCTTTCCTATAAAATTCAAGGAGTGCCATATCCAAATTAAGTTTCGCATCCGTCTTGTTTGGTAGGTGGTCAGGGAAGTTCGAATTCTTTTCCTTCCAAGCTATCTGCGTTTTCATCTTTTTAAAAGAATTGCCAAATTATGTCTGATTTCCATGGAATGTGCAGATATCTCCTCCATCCTAACTACCACTTTTCATATTGTAAATTTATTCAGTTAAGAGCTCCCATGTGTGGCAGATCTGTTCCTGCATCTTGCATGCCAGTTCGTGAAAAGGAGTCATGCATTGCTTTTGATTTTGTGCCAACTTGACTTGTTCCACCAGAGATTCTTTCTCTCTCACCAGCTCATCCATCTGAGATTTCATGGTTTCCACTTGCTGGTTTTTTGTTATTTCCTTTCCCTCTAATTCATTTATGCAGGCGTAAAAATCACTTCTTTCACCCTCCATAATCATAAGTTGTACATTTAAAGCATCTTTCTAGTTCTTGAGATTCTGATAATATAAAGACATTAAGTTGTCTTTCTCACTTATTAGAGCATTGTGCTTTCTTTTCAACTCTACTCCTTCACCTCTGGATTTTACTAGGTTGTCTTTCAGCTTCGACATCTTCCCCTTTTTATGCTCTAAGTTGTTCATTAGCTTATCAACATTATCTGCACTTGCTTGTGCGACTTCTACATTTACTAATGCTATGAACTTGGGATCCTTATGGGTTCCTTCCACTATGGTATTCTCTTGAATGGTCACTACATCAGGATGTGCTACCATCTTCAGTATTTTCTTTGATCTTCTAGTTATTGTCTTCATCTTGGAGTCGAAGACTATTGTATCTAGCTTTGCCACCGAATGTTGTTTTCACGGGGTGAAAGGAGTGAGTCCAAGATCTACAAATGGGAGGTGTCCTCCTATAAGTGTGATTCCCGACACTCATGGTGGGTCTATATCCATGTCTTAGAGATTTGGACCCCCATCTTCGGATTCTTCCTCTTCCAAAAATTTCTTGAGCATGTCTTCTTCTTCTCTTTGCCTCTCCAATTCCGTGGCTTTCTCTGCTGCTTCTTCCTCTTCTTTCTCTTTTCTTTCCTCTTCTTCTTTTATTTTATTTTCTTCTTCTATGCTTTGCTTTTCTGCTTCCTCGGCCTGCATTTTTTATGCTTCTTCCCTTTGATTTCTTTCTGCTTCTGCTTCCTGTAGTCTTTTGGCCTCTTCTCTTTGCTTCTGCAATTCAACTTCCTTACCAGTATCAATAGCATGACTAGGGACCGTGCACCACTTTTCCGAACAAAACATTTATTTAACTCAGTCATATTTATTTCTCTCTGATACACCTCCTCATCCTTAAGGAAATGGCCTGAGTATTCAAAATGAACTTTGCATGATGCACAATGTTGGGCGACCTTTTGCAAACTATCATTCCTCACGAAATTTGTTTCCCCAAAATGGAAAGCCTCTAATTCTTTTATGAAAGCGTCCACACCTTTTACCTTAGGGAATTTGTATGCCCCAATGACAAATGGAAATGGTGGGTAAGAGGCCTTCTTATGTTCATTCAAAAAAGCTACCTACCCCATTAACGAACACCTTCCTTACTGCCTCCTTGTGCACTACAAAATCAGTCACATACTTCGGCATCAAAGATGGGGCCTTGGTTCTGTCATACATCTTGATCTAAGTTCTTTCTGAAGAAAAATAGTAGTCTCCATATTCATTTATAACCACCATAGCATTATCCGACAAGAAATTTGGTTCTTTGTTAAAGATCAACCAATATAAGGGGATGATTAGTTCTTCACATATGAGCTTGTAGTAGCTTGCATACTTGTGGGCCCATGTGATTTGATAAGAAACATAAAAGGGGGAATCATTCTGATTCCACAAACATCCCAATTTAGGGAATGGATGTCTGACTAGTATGCAATCCATCAGATATGGGGACATGAAAAATTATGCCTTCTTTTGGGTCATTCCTTCTTGGGCTCCAGCTATTGTTGATGCCATGATTTTCGATATAATATCTTCCCAGTTGGAAATGGTGCCATGGGAGGCTATGTGATACATAAGTGGAACCCAGTTGAGCTTGTATATATTTCCATTTGACCTATCGAAGATTTTGCTCAACATTAGGGCTATGATCCTGAATGGTGTCCTTGTATTCTGGCTATCATATTCCCCACTCGCTTTCTGTCTCAATTGTTTTCCTGGAATCGTCATCTTTTTTTCATATTCAAAATGGTCTATATTTACTCCTTTGATCCAGTCATTTGTCATCATGAATTTTAGAGACGGTAATTTATATGTTGCAGCAATGTGTCCTGGCTGGAATGAAGCAAGTCCTTCTTTGTTCACCCTGCATATGATTCTTGTGTCGATGTTAACATAAGGTAGAATCCATCCGATGACTTTAGAGCATGGAAATAATTTTGGTCATGTGGCAGCCTTATGGAGACCAGATCTTTTGATATTTTGATACACCATCATCTTTTCGATGGATGCATCTAGTACATTCTGATCTATGATGAGAAAATATAGCTCTCCCCATTTGTATTCTGTGATGATTCCTGTTGTTGCTTTAGTATCTTCAAACATTGTCTCTATCAGGGTGTTTGTAACAACTTCAATGTCGGAGTCCGATTCGGCTATTCTGAGATTTTGCTTGGAAGCTCTCTTTTGCATTTCCGAGTCCTAAAATAACATCAAGTTAATGTATAGGAAAATTTAATGTTAAAGCAATTAGATTAAACAACATGCAAATACATCCCTTATCAACATGAATTACAAGAAATAAAATTTTAGAAGATTCATTACTTCCATGGTGTCAGGTGTCTTTGATGTTGTCTATGTTTTATCATATCATTATCATTTGATACAGGAAAATAAACACTTGCACACAAGAACCAATGTATGACTGGATTGTTTATGTAGAATTATTTAGACCTTCTAATGCGCCCTTAGAAAAAAAAATCACCGAAATGTCTTCAAAACTTTCAGCAATAGCATGCACAGTCTCATTCTTTCAATCAAATTTCTGTTAAGGAAATTTTCACCCAAGATTTTATTTTAGGCCGATTGTTTTATAGCAACAAACATAGTCAAAAAGCACAAAAATTGGATTTTTCTTTAAATGAATCAGATGACTCGGGAAGTTCAAAGCACCGAATCTCATTCAGTTTCCTTTAGGCTTGCCCCAAAAAAATGAAGTAGTGTGTTGTTATGTTCTTATTGAAATAGTTTTTGGATCCTCGGACTGTCCCTTTTGTTAATGCCTACTCAAAATTTACGGCGATGAATTTAAATGAGCTTGTCTCATGATAGTGTGGTATCAAGACATGGCAGGAAGTGAGAGAGAATCAGCATTGCGAGTGTTCAAATGAAAGGAAATCCCTAGAAAGAAATCCTTCTAGTGTTTAAAATTATTTCAAAATCACCCAAATCGAAAGCAAAACTCGAGAACAAATCCCTAACCCTAGCAACACGGTATTCAAGAATAACTGGATTAACTTTGGGCAGTGCTCGGTGAAAGTAATAGTGCCAATAGTTGGGACATAAGTAACCAAGGCTTTGTGAGGGAAATATCCATGTTAGGGATGAACATCATTCATAGAAGGTCGTGGATGGAAGTGTTAAATTTTGAGCATTAATTCACAATACTCTTGGATCTTTATTGAGAGAATAACATATAGATTATATCAATGCATAACAATCACAATAAGCATGGCAAGCATCACAAGAATCAAAAGCATGAGAGATAAGAGACACAGAGTTTCCGTGGGGAAAACCTTAAGGTGAAAACCCCACAACTTCCTCAGAGATAGAGAGAGCAATGGCTCAACCAAAGTACAACCAAAATATACTTGAGATAGTCTCCTAGTAGCAGATGATCCTCCTCCTCACTAGTGCGCCACTTTCTGAGTGAGAGAAGTGTGAGTTTCCGAATGATCAAAATAGAGATCTCCCGATCTCTATTTATACTAACCTGTTTGCCCAGTGACCTTATGGGGACGACTTGTCTAGCTAGGTACATTCATAATATAATATATAATTCAGGGCCGACCCCCACACATGGTGGTCGAATAACCCATCGCCAAGTACACACACTTGTGACACTTGTCAATCCACATGACGACACTTCCTTATAGAGGAATAACACATCTCTAATAAGGGTACAATAAATATATATGAAATACATAGATGAAATACATTCTGAAGTTACACATACATCAACAGGAAGATGCTTGTTAACCATGGGATGCCCCCACGCATAGTTTAATCAACCGGATGGCGTGATATAAGCAGTCGAGGATTGATATATGGACTGAGGCTGTTATTGAACGGGGAAACCCTAGCGTGTTTTGTCCTATTCCCAAACAGAAAGAAAACAATAGTTCACTAATGGGTTTCAAGTCAGTAAAACTAATGTGTAATCATAACCTACAACCATATCACTCTTAGGTTGCGTTCCCCTTTGACCAAATGGTGAAAAACGTCATTCCAAGCATGGAAACAAATATGGTAAAATGAAAACCTACATGGCGGTTGAAGACTGGTAAAAAATGATGCTCAACGGAGTTAGGTGCATCTTGCGTCTGGTAGAGGCTCCAAATGGAAACAACATTACAAGTGTTAAATGTTTCACCTTTTTATACAACACAATGTAACCCTAGTAATAAATGCACACGACTAATGGGTCAAATTACCCCTTTTCGAAGGACTTTTCGTTTTAAAAGCGATCGACATATCGGGGCACTTATATTTCAGTGCCGATGTGTTTCAGTGTAACTTGCCATTCGTCGTCGATGCATTTCAGCGTAAAACAGGAAACCATGCCCATGCGTTTCGGCATAAAACAAACAACTCTGTGGATTGGCTTCTTTTCCTCGGCCTTTCGACCGTGTCGACGTAACTTGGAGAGTTGCTCCAATTCAGAAATTTTACCAAAATTTCCTCGACCGTGTCGACGCAACTTGGGAAGCTGCTCTGACCGTTTCGGCAGAAAATATGGAGTTGCTGTGAAACAAAAACCTTTCAGAAATTGCTCCGATCATTTCGTCCTAACTAGATGAGTTGCTCCCACCGTTTCAATGGAAAATCTTAAGTTCCACAATCTGAAAACTTGCCCTTTTCACTTGTGACAAAAGTGAGCTTATCAAAAGATGAACAAAACTCTAAGTAAATAAAAAAATAGGAGGGGTCCTACAATTTTTGAATTTTTTGGGGGGATGGGGTTGCAACAACAACATTTCTTATGTCATCTCTTATTCATAGGTGATGTTAAGTTCTTTCTTTTGGGAGAAATAAGTGAAGCATGGAATATAAGTAAATTCTACACATTTATTTCAAGGAAACAATGATCAAAGTAAATGTCCATAAATCATCAATCTTATTTAATGGATTGGAGTTGGAAATAGGAGGTACAATGACATTGGCAAAATCTATTTTATAGGGGACACTTGTATACTAGCTATGTTTAGCACACATCCCAAAATAAATACTAGAAAATAATAGAATAAAATTCTTTATTTTTCTATGGATATAGAAAATGGAGAAGGAAGGGATCCCTTTGGTTAGATGGATAAAGTTGGAAAAGACAAAAAAGGATAAAGGTTGGGGCATAAAAAAATCACCTTTTTGTTCAAATCTTCACAACAAAAATCCTATATATGGAGGATGATGCATTATGAAGGTATGTGGGAAAAGAAATGGTTGCAAAACATATTTCCCTAGAATATGTTGTGAACTAGACTAGAAAATAGTTAAAGCACTACAATGGAGCATACAAAATATGGAAGGTAGTGTGGAATCCTTTACTCCATTTGGTATGAAAACCTTGGAAAATTGGGAAATGAAATAGATTAAGGATTGGAGAGTTTCCACGAGTGGGATACTCTGTTTTTTTTAGTATCATATCCTTTAAAACCTAAATAATATGGCAATATTCTAGTTAGTAATGTAGTTGATCCAGAATCTGGCACAATATAGAACCAACCTTACAATAAGAATTTCAAGAAGAAACATTAGGATCAGAATGGAATCAATTCCTATTTAGTATAAAACATAGTGCCATTAGAATCAAGGATGAAAAACTAACATGTTCTAAGAATAAAGCAACTGGAACCATACAACATAGTTATGATATAAGGATAAGATGGAAGAGGAAGCATCATTTAATAAGAAATGGTAGTGCAAACCTAAATGGAAGTTGAATATTGAATAGTCCATTGAAACACATGTTTTTCTTTGGGTGCCTTTATCTAATAAAATCTTAACTTGGGACAAGTATTAGAAAGGATCATGGAAGGTTCTGGGTACATGCATAATGTGCAAGATCAAGAGGAAACTATAGATCCCTTACTAGTCCATTGTCCACATGTAAGTCAAGTATGGATTGAGGCATTGAATATGATTGATTGTAAATGGAAGTGGGAAGGTGAGTCATCCACAATATGTTTTGAGGGATGGTACAAGGAAAAAAAAGTGATAGATCAAATGCTTTAACTTGTATTGTGAGTTGGGAAAATTGGATTGCAAGAGACAAACTGACATTTTAGGGAAAGGATATGCTATTTTTTCAAGTCGATGACCAAGTAAGATATAATTATAGAGGAATTTGGAAACCCATAAAAATAAGGATGCCAAGCAACCTTTTAGATCCAAAAATAAAAATATGTGGCTTGGGGGTTAATTGTTGATGCTTTTGAAGGAACTCTAAGTACATGTGAAGCATGTTCCATTGTGTTGAAATAAAAACACATTATTTCTTTAAAATATTTAGCAAAGATGGGGACAAACAATAGGTCTAGTTTTATACAAAATGGATACTAAATTTTTTTTACTTTTTATTTTTATTTTATAAGTAATTACCCACAAGAATTTGAACTTGTGGCCTTCCATTTACAACTTAACATATCAATTACTTATTACAAATTGCTCTACCCCATGGGCCTCAAAATTTTAAAATTTCCTCAAAAGGAGGATTTCCTAATCTACAAGTGATAGGATATTTCAAACTCAACATAAAATGAGAAAAAAAGGAGATATATGCTAGGAAATATAAGGTTACTTCCCATTAAGGAATAAGTCTATCAGGTATGGAACACTTTTTTAAATTATTTCCTCAAAACATAATTTAATAAGGAAACATATTAGCTCTCTAAAGAGAGGTTGCTTCTATATGAGACCATGCTTTATGAAACATAAATGAAGGAAATATTTATTCTTAAAAAAATCTAAATCCTTATTGTGATGTCATCTCATTTTAGTCTCTAGGATGTATAGCTTTGTATATTTTGATTCTAAACAATGGCTATGCATTTTTAGCCCAATATCCCTCGGATAATTGTAAATGAAAACATAAATTATAAGTGGAAGAAACTCTTTAGATATATATACTTGTTTTTTCTTAATAAACTAGTCTATCTTATATTAATATGAAAAAAGAGATAATAGAGAGGCACTAGACTAGTATGCCAGTTAGGAAACCAATCCAGTCACAGTGCAAAATAGTCTTTGTTTTTACCTGTATTGCAGTCTACTTCCTTTTCTACATGAGAAAAAACCATGTCTAAGCTATATCAAAGAAACTATCCATCCTAATCATCATTTATGATTGGAATAATTAGTACCTCAAAGTTCTAAGCAAGGGCTTGCTTGTACTGGCCCATAATGGTCTGCATCTCGAATTCCATTCCTATAGTGTTTTGGCCAGGATGTTTGGCTTAGTATCCAAGCTTGAAAGAGCCTTTATGAGGACATTGAACTTGTTGTTGAGGACATTGATCCTGTCATTGAGGGTTTGTAACCGATTTTGGACTTCCTCTACCTGCAAGAGAATTTTGTCATGCTTTGCTTGATTATCCATTAAAACCTCGCCTAACAAAGTTTTAATTTTCTAGTAAAGGAGCATTGTTTTAACATGCTTAGTATCCCTTTTGCGCGAGGTGTTGGCATCATGGACCCAACTTTGAATCTCTTGTTTCTTTGCCTCGACAAAGAGATAATCCTTCTCCTTGACAACCTAGGCTTCAGCTTGCTAAAGATTTCCTTGGATATTTTTAGGAATTCAAAGGCAGAAGGATGCATCCTCCTACTTAATTTCCTGCTTTATTCTAGGTATGTGGTCATAGCTATGGATCTATCTAGTTTGAGCCCCTCACACCCTTCTATTTAAGACGATGAATTTGATAGAAGAGCAATTTTACAACATGAAGGAGTAAGGGAGAGAGTACCAGTAATATCGACCACCACACTTGCTTGTGGCTTTTCTTTTGGACTTGACTGACATAGGGATTATATATTCTAGTTAATTGCTGAGCTACGGTCTTCAGATTGCACAAAAAATGAGACTTTGGTTCCTCCAATTCTCTCCTCGTTGTCTTCCCACAAAAAATCTAGGACAACAATCAAGCTGCAAGCAATGCCGACACGATTTCTATATTCCCTATCATCATAATTGTTCCTTGAGAGGAAGTATAATTGTTCCTTGAGAGGAAGTAGAAGGGAATTCCTAAGCCAAATTTTTGAATTTTGTAGAGCACCTCCAAGATAAATGTGGCGAGAAGAGGTGAGCCAACCTACTTTCCCAAGAGTGGAATTAATCCATCTTTCACCATGATGATGTATGAGTGTCTTTCCTTTGCATGATTTCCAACCTTTCGATCGAAGGATACTCCTCTTCCACAAGTAACTCCATATCTGCAACGATCACATTGCTTGAGTGCCGGGGTGGAGTGGGTGTCATATCCCCTTGTGATACCTTTCCTTACAACGTATGAATGGGACAAGTGCCACCTCCCTTGGCTCGTGGAAATCGTCCTTTACCCTAGAGGACACTCACTCGAGGATTATGGTTTTAACTTTAAAATATTTTTAAAAAATTAGAAAAAAATGTATATATTATAAATACATATATTCCAATTTTCGTCCTTACCTTCGAGGACACTCGACTCGAGGATCCTGGTTTTAACTTTAAAATGTTAAAAAAACCGAAAACAGAGATGTATATATTATAAATACATATTCCAATATACTACACGATACATATGGATGCATCATATATATTTCTTATGCATATGAATATTCGTACATGCAAGCCGGGATTGATAATGTATGATACCATTAAATGAGATGACAACAAAATCTATATTCTATTAACACATGCAAATTATTGAATTATAAAGTAAAAAACTTTTAAAAATTAATTATCATACCTTTATTGAAATTTTTTAATGCATCTTAATCCATCAACCAATTCTTATAACACAAGTATGGTTCATGGAATTTCTTAAGAAGGAAATGGAGGTTCTCTCATAGCGAACATTTTCAACTATTGGTCCCCAATATAAATAAATAAATAAAGATCCACTCTCACAAGATTACGATTCAACGACCTATCATTCGAAGTCGTGCAAGTCTCAAGCATGCTAGTTATCTCTTACGATTTCCATAATGTTGTACTTTTTCCGCTTAATTGTTAATGAACATGAGTTCACTATGATAAGCATGTTAAATAGATTATCTCTGTGGCCAAAAATCATTTCACGTTTTTTCTTTTCTTTGGACGCCTTTGTCACTAGATTTATAGTGCGTGTGGAAAACATTTATGCAAAGCCTAGCAAACCGGACCTTCACCAATAGAAACCATTCGTTTTTTACCTGCCCTATTTTCCGCGTCCCTTTACAGAAAGAGAACAATCTAATAAAAAAGTCTGCACGTTAATCTTTGCTTCTTCCCCCGGACCCCCACCTACTCGACTTTATCTCTGCCTCTGCCTTCTAAACACTATCCTCTCCACGTCATAATGCACATATCTTCGTTTTGCTTTGTTCACGTATTTACTTTACTTACTCATCATCCACTGCTTTATTATTTATTTCTTATTTTAAAAAAAAGGTGTGTCAATTACGCAGAAAATCGAATATGATACAGAGCGATTTCTTAATCGTGACCTTAGTGCTATTGCGATTTTGTTATATCAGCACTTTGGATGGGCAGATTATATCCATTTGGGTTTCTTCAGCTATAAATATTAGTGCAGATACGATTAATTATGAAACCTAGCTCCCATGTCCTTACTCTGCCTTCGCAGTTGTTAAAGGGTGCTTTGGAGGTTGTTGCAAATCTGATTTAATTTGATTATCAATGGAGAATCTAATTGAGAAATCAAAACCCTATGTAGCCATGATATCCTTGCAGTTCGGATATGCAGGCATGAATATTATCACTAAAGTCTCTCTTAATAGAGGGATGAATCATTTTGTGCTTGTAGTGTACAGGCATGCCGCTGCTACGGTTGTCCTTGCTCCTTTTGCCTTCTTCATTGAGAGGTAAAGCTATTCTATTTATGACATCATCGTTGTTCTTGCAACTTCTCCTTATAAACTCTGCATTCTGTGTGTGGGTAATGCGCTCGTGTGTTAACTATCTTGTGATGTCTTGCAGGAAAGTGCGACCCAAAATCACTTTTTTCATATTCTGTCAAATTTTTGCACTGGGTTTGTTAGGGTATTGATTTCATGCCTCCTGCTTCTCTTTACATCATCTGCTCCGTTCCATTTCTGATTGCGTCAATGCAAATTGTTGGCGAGTATTTAATATAAATATGGAATATCCTGAATGCATGTTTGCAGGCCTGTAATAGACCAGAACTTCTACTACCTGGGTTTGAAATTAACATCTCCAACATATGCGTGTGCATTGAGTAATGTACTCCCGGCTATGACCTTCGTGATGGCTCTCCTCTTCAGGTAATCAAACCACATTGTTCTCTCCAAATCATATATTCTAGGGAACGCATGTTCTCATCAATTGTTTTATAGTCTGGTTGATAAATCCGTATTTGTATAGGATGGAGAGCGTCAATATAAAAAAGCTGCGCAGTCAAGCGAAGATATTGGGAACAATCGTGTGCGTAGTGGGAGCAATGCTGATGACGTTATACAAAGGTCCTATTGTTCACATGTTTTGGTCTCCACATCATCAATCCCCCGAAGATAACCAGACGCCAGCAGCTGACAATAAAGAGTGGATCACAGGCTCCCTTCTGATAGTTGCGGCCACTCTTGCTTGGTCCGCCTTGTTTATCCTCCAGGTGATCATTTATCTTTGACAGCGTTGTCTCTCTCTCTCCATATGATCAATCATCCTGAAAATAACGACTTTGAATGTGCAGGCTGCAGTGTTGAAGAAATATTCTGCTCAACTATCCCTTGCGACCTTAATATGTTTTCTGGGAACATTACAGGCAACAATCCTCAGCTTAATTGTCGTACGTGATCCTTCCCAGTGGGCGTTAGGATGGGACATCAACCTTCTCACTGCCGTCTACTCTGTAAGTTTAACACTTTTCCTTTGACGAAGCATATAGCTGAAATGTTTTTATTCAGGTAAAATTCAAGAATTGGAGATTGGGATATGAAGGTAAATTACAGAGTACAGCAATTAATATTGTTGATTGCAGGGAGTGGTGGCGTCAGCAATTGCATATTACGTACAAGGTTTGTGCATACGCGTAAAAGGACCTGTATTTGCGACAGCATTCAGTCCATTGATGATGATAATCGTGGCAATTATGGGGTCTATCATTCTTTCTGAGAACATCTTTTTGGGCAGGTTGGTTTCTAAATTCATTTTCAGCCCATCAAATTCAAATTGAAGTTAATAGTGTTAGCAAATAGGATGATTCAAGGTGATAACTGGTCTTGTTAATTGAATACAGTGTGTTGGGAGGAGTTCTTATCGTAATAGGGCTATACGCTGTTCTGTGGGGAAAGGTGAAGGATAGCAAGATCTCAACCGATAAAAATTGCTCGGAAATGCTTCCGAATTCTCATGTAGTCCCCCCTCAAGATCAAAATACGATGGATGACATAGAAGCTGCCTCCAACGACCTAATGTGTAACGGACATCAACCTCAACAATTCAATACGCCAAACAGTTTTGGAAACATCGGTTAGAGTTGGGTTGTTCGAAATGAGCAACTAGAGAGACCTGTAGCTCCCAGCTTTGTCCTACAATTACAAAGGGAGGATTCAATATTACCATTTTCATCGTTATATGACAATAGAGATGTCTGCACAGTCTATATTGGCTGTGACGACGTAAATTATGGTCGGCTAATTAAATGAAACAAATTGTAATTGTGGCGAAATCCAGTGTATGTATGTGGGAGGCTTTAAAACTGACTTTCATGTTTTTTTACCACGAAATTCTCAACACACGAATTATAGAACACTGAATAGTGAGAATTGACGTTTGAACCTTCCTCAAGACATAACCTTCTTTTTCCACCCATCTTTCGATCATCAAACATGCATATAATACAATTACAAACATTAATGGTTGCAATATGATATCTACCTTGTCGAACATCTACCTATGTGTACGTACTACAAGGTTCAAGGTTCAATGAACATATAATTAATAAACTAATATATCTATTAAATTTGTTGTTGGTGAATATATAGGCCACAAGTTGAGTGCTATGAATCAGTTATAAGTTATATGTTATTTGTTTTCTCATTTTTTAGTTAAACTGTGTTATGAACTGAGGGTTATCTGCATCAACTAAAAGTTATCAATACATCAATTACAAATTATTTTTTATCATTTTTTATAAATACTAATCCACCCCAAATTCTAAAATAAAAACACCTAAACAATATAATTGACTCAAATTATGAAGTCACCATGCTTCCAATTAACCATCTTGTCACAGGCCAATTTCAAATTTCAATAAAAGGTTGTTTTCTTAAAAAAAAATGTGCACAACATGTAGTTCTTCCGTAATAATAAAATTCAATATGAGCTTAAAGAGGATGAAAAGTAAATTAGATTATGTAAATACCAAGTAATATAAAATATTATATTAAATTAAATATGAGTTAAAAGAGTATATTAAATTAAATATGATTCGAAAAGATTATACTAAATGAAATATGAGTTTGATTAGAATTTACATACTTTGATTACAATTTGAGTATGTACACTTAGATGCTAAACGACATATAAATATTATGAAATAAATTAGTAATCTAACAAATTCATGCAATAAATGTGTTAAACATTAATTATTATACAAAATAGAAAAGTTAATAACTAGAGAGAATGTTGTCTTACAGTAAAGGTTAATGAATGAAGTAAAAAGTATAAATAGCCAAGGTAATTTACTTAACTCCCTACATGCTAAAAAAAGAGGTGCATAGAGTGGAGTGAACTCCTCACTTCACTCCACAACTCTAACTTGCAATGTGGAGCCCTAAAATCAAGGAAAATAAGCCACAATTGAAGGAATTTGCCCTCATATGCTAAGATAGACTTAAGAAGTTAAAAAAAAGAAGATAAGTATGTTTTAGGACCCTAGAGCTTAGTAGGAAACTCCAAGTTTACTAAGGGCCAAATTGAATGGGGACTCATGAGATCATAGCCTAAGGGCCCTCGCACGAAGCTGAGGGACCTTTTAGATGCAATGGGTAAATGCGAAATGCGTGAGAATTGTGTAAATCCACAACGCTCATGTGTTATGTAAAACTAGGAATGGCGGGCTCTGAACCTGCCATGTCATTTAACATGTAGGATAGGATTACAAAACGCTCAAGCGTTATGGTGATCACGATAACGCTCGAGCGTTATGGTTAATATAAAAAAAAAAAACAGTGCCGTGCACCGTGGCACTGTTTTACCCACTGTTTTACTCAAGCACGAACGCTCGAGCAATTTCGCCTTCCCAAAACACATTGGAGAAGCTCAACCGAGGAGATTTGGAGGCTCAACAATCCCAAATTCATCTTGCAAGGACGATTGGAAAGGTAAGCATGTAAATCGTTGCCACATCTCATCATTAAGTTTATAAATTGTTATGTTTCCCTAATCTAAAAATATTTGTAAATGAAATGCCAAAACTTAAAATTTTAATTTTAATGAATTTTACATCCACCTTGTTAGACACAATGGCTCACTGATCATATCAATCATCATTGTCACCTAAAAATATTTGTAAATGAAATGCCAAAACTTAAATTTTAGTGAATTTTACATCCACCCTGTTAGACACAATGGTTCACTCATCACATCAATCATCATTGTCACCCAACATATCTGTTTATAACATCATTCTGATTATCATTAATTGTCATAACCCAAGCAAGCATTATGTCCCTGTTTCATGCTGCCCTAGATCAACATTTTGTTCATCGTATGTAGCCCCAATAATCATGAATTCATTCTGTCCATACATATCATTAGCATCTTAGTTTGTACACCAGCAGCACATCAGCATACTGTAGCCCCAATTAATCCAAAGATAAAGGTTAAACTCTAATTTCTACCGTTGCTCCATAAACAACTCATAAATTATAAATATATACATGTATATATTTATTTAGACTTTCTTTTTCCCACCTAAACATGGTCTTCATACCCACATCATCACCATTTTCTTTTGCTTCCAGCATGCCCGCACTAGCTTGTAACTCATGCCCGCAAGGGCCATATTTATTCCTTTGAACATGCCTACAGCTAGACCTTCTTCAATTGCTCGCATGGGAGTCTTTGCCATGCCTCCAGGATGCCTGCAGCTTCCACAAACATGCCCACATATGCATGTTCAAGATTCCCACATGTCACCTTGTCCACATGCCCGCATGTCCATCAACTTCATTTTTGGATGCCCGCAGATGCCATAAGGGATGCCCACAATCTCCTTGCAAAGTGTCAACTTCAAGCTTCTTTGTTCACTTCATGCTTATTTGTTCATGTAACTTGTTATCTCCAAGTCATCCTTGTCTGGGGTATTAGGATCAACTCCAAATGACAACAGTATGGGTCATTTGGCTCATTAGGTGTGCCAATTCCCATCACCTTGTCTTTTGTCTTGTCTTTTCCAAGTCCTTGTCAAGTCACCTTGTTTGCTTATCGTCATGCCATTTACACCTTTGTCATTAATGTTGTCATCAATGACAATCTGATTCACAAGATAATTCTATCAGCTGCAACTCATTGGGATGCACCAACACCCCAACAACCATAGATTTACAAATGATATTTCAAACTCTTCTTAAGTCTGCAGATTACATACATCATCAACCAGAAGCCCTTTTTTGTTTCCAAAGCACTTCATCATTCTCATCAAGCACTCATTATTCAATATAACTCCATTCTGTCCATCAGAAAATATCACCAATTAGATCACATCTTCATTATGTCATCATTATTCGTGTCATATCAATCTGCTGCCATATCTCCATTCATACACTTTACACTGTCCATATGCACATCACAACATTATGCCCATATCATTAGTCATCTCTTCATCATTCTACCAGCATGTCTTCATTCTGTCCATCAATAGGTTGCCTCAGTTTAACCAATAAAAATACATATCTTTGCCACATCATCATGGTCTTTATGCCCGCATGGTCTGCACCCTTATGCCCTCAATGACCCATAATGTATGCCTGCAATGGTCATATGAAATGATAATTATTTTTGTAATGTATGCCTGAGATGATATTTATGTTTGTAATGTATTTGTTCTTGCACAAAGTTTGTACATTTTTCATTTTTGAGAGATGTCATTATAGCACATATATATGTTTCTAATGATTTTTATTTTTAATTTTTGTTTGCAGTGACGACCATGGATGCCCACTCTGACATCCAAAGAGAAATTCAGAGGCTTAGACAAATTCAAGCCTCAATTACTATTGTTGATGACATGCATGTTATGCTTGCATCCAATTTGGATGCAATGATAGAGACCTTTAGTAGGTCTAATGGTGCTTTGCAAGATATTGCCACATTCAGAGAAAGAAAGAGGCAACAATATGCAGATGGACTTAGCTACAGCAAAGTCAAGAAGTTGAAAATCTCAAAAGAACAAATCTTTTCCTTGTTTAGAAATCCACGGGATGGTGAAGTCCCTAATGCAAGCAAAAGGCACATTTCTATCAAGTGGTGTACATATCAACCATTCATAGATAACTGGATGGACCGATGGTACATGGTGTTTGATGCACCAACACACAACAACAGGGAAATTCCTTTGTATTTTCTGAGAAAGATGTATGCAGAGTTTGTACTGGGGAAGCATGTTAACTATTTTGATATCTTGGAGTACCAGGGTGTTGGGATGGGGATGCCTCAGCAACGTTCCAATGCGAGGCACATAGATCCCAATCGCTCCGTAGTTCCACCTTGTAGGAGGCTACCCAAGCCAGATGTGCCACCTACACATCATTTGGTGCCAGAGACACAAGATTCCTTCCTACTATTGGCACAGGCGGTTGTTCACCATACCACATATCTTCATGGTACGCACCAGGTAGGCCCATCAGAGCCACCATCTATGGGTGGAGTAGAGCCAGCACCTGTCGGTGGGGTAGATCCACCACCTCCCGGTGGGGTAGAGCCACCACCTTCAAGTGGCCGAGGAGCATCTAGTAGTGGCACTGTACCTACACAACATGAGCACAGCCATCAACCCCACCCATGCACAATATGCGGCCATCCTTGCTTTGGTCCTTTCTGAATAGATGATACCTTTACTAGGTATTTCACATAGGTAAGTAACTGGTTAAAAATTTAGTGTCATTTTTAAATTATATTTCCTTACTATACACATATGTATAGATTGCTAATATTTTTAATGGTTTTAAAACTTGTAGTTACTACAAGAAGGGAACGGGGTTGAATACCTTTGCACTGATGATGCAGAGCATAATCCAGAGGCTCATGCACCAGCACTGCATGATGATGATGATGATGTTTCCATACTTTAAGTGACAACAACTCACAATGAGGTAACTATTTCAACATGACATTATTTTAATACATGACTAGATCCAATTAACAATTTAGTGTCATTTGTAAATTATTTTTCCTTACTATACACATATATAGATTGCTAATATTTTTAATAATTTTAAAACTTGTAGTTGCCACAAGAAGGGCATGAGGGCAAAGAGGCTCATGCAGTAGAACCTTCTGAGTTACAAGATGTTTTCATACCTTCAGCAACAACATCTCATGTTGAGGTAACTATTTGAACATGACATTATTTCAACACATGTTATTTTTTTATCACATGTTACAATATCAATGCTACACGATCTAATATTTACAATTTTCTAATATGTAGGTTGTAGATCCCCATCAGATGGAAATGATTTCATCTAGTGAGCTCCCCCCGGTGGGAATACGATCGATAGTGTGCCCGTGGAGACACAATGGACGGTAGATCGTTTCTTAGAATTGATTGATGTATACAGTACATCGGTATGTATTTCATCATTTTCAGTTTGTTAATGCATGCTATTTCATTGACCAATGCATTTCTAACTACATCAGCATTGGTGGTTGTAGCCACCAACAGATATACGTTCGAGACTGTTAGCAGTTCGATCTCCCCGTAGTCCCAACGTGCAAAAGGGACAAGTTTACAAGAGAGGCTACACTCCTGGAAAGAATGTGGATGTCCTCTATAGTAGACACACGAGAGATACATCTACCCCTGACCTAACAAAGATCATTGATGCTGCAGTCAGTGCCACATCTACAATAGCCACGAGTCATACGGAGGTAACTATTTGGACAATCACAATGCATAGTATTTAACCATGTTACTATATTGTTTATTCATGCATGTCTAACTATTTCTCCATTTGGTGATTGTAGCCATTAGCAGAAGAAGTGCCCGACCCCTCTGCTCAATCCATGGTTCTGACTAGGTCTCCTCTTGCGGTGAGATGTTCATTAATGACCAAGTTTTTTTATTCAATTTACCCAAACACGTTGATCAATGTTGAATTGTTGAATTAATTGAGATATGATCTTTTATTTGCAGAGCACAACTATAGAGATGCCTTCCATGAGCACACCGCTCAAATCTATACCCCATGAGGACTTAGTGAGCATTTGTCATAAATAATTTGGCCATAAGTTAATTTTTCAAGTTTGTTGATGGTAGGGTATTAGTGCAGTTATTTGATAAAAATAATGATTTTTTTTGCAGACTTCTGAGATGTCGAGCAATCCTAGGGAGATGGTCGATAGAGGAAAGTCGGGGAAAAACAAGAGAAAGATTGATTTTTGATGTTGCATAGTATTGGATAGATGTATTTTGACATAAATGTACACATTGTTGTACTTACGGATACATGTACATTGATAGGCCATTTGAGGGCCAACTACTTTCCCATATTTTGTATTACAAACATTTGACTATCAATATATTCCATATTTTCTCTTGAGTTTCGACTTGTGCTTGTGATGATTCATCTCTTCCACAAATTGATAAATTATGCTATTGAAATTTATAAAATTACATTTCAAGCAATATTTATTCTCTTACATTTATTGCATTGATCAAGTAACATCTCACCATTGTGTTATGAAAGCATTATCTTAATGGAAAAAACTAATAATATCTTTCAACAGTTCAATGAACTTAGCACATGAATGCTAATTTGATATCTAATTTAAAATTGTGTTTTTTGTGAACTCCAAGGGTTCATACCCATTGATCATGATTATGGTTGAAAGGAAAAAACCTCTGTCATAATAGTAACATGCTATGCATACCATCAATGTAATCCTATGACATTTTCAGACAGTAAGAGGAAGTCCAATAGATGCTACACATTTCATCAATGCTACTGTATTTAATCAAACTATACGTACATGAGCATCTATGCAGTTCGATTGAATGGAAAGGAATGCATAACTAAAGTGTAATAAAATTCATTGGTCCTTCATGTACATATGGTCAAATATATGTAACAAATATACCCTAGTTTGTTAAAATATGCTAACCAATAGCTAGTCATGAATTCACTCTCATAATATCGTTGAAGATATAAACCCTATCCTTACTAAACCCTAGTATGTAAGACACTAGTTTGTGCTTTACCTCTTTCATATGTCCATTTTCCACCTGTCATAACGCAAAAGTAATCATCTAGAATCCATGGAAAATGAAATGCCTAACTACTTTAATGATAGTCCTTGATAATGATGTATTGATGAATGAAAATAATATGTTCATGGTCCTATGTTTGTTTTGATAAATTGCACAAGTTTCGTAGTCATCATCATCGCCCTCATCCTCATCATCCTCATCTTCGTCATCATCATCTTCATCATCATCATCATTGTCAACATATTTATCATCACGATCATCATGCTCATCACCCTCATCATCAACATCTTCATCATCATCACCACCACCATCATGATCATCATCCTCATCATCCTCACCCTCATCCACATCCTCACCATCATCATGATCATCATCCTCATCACCCTCATCCTCACCCTCATCATCATCATCACCATCGCCATCATCATCATCTTCATCACCACCACCACCATCATCATCATATTCATCATCATCATCATCATCAACATCAACATATTCATGGTCCTATGTTTGTTTTGATAAATTGCACAAGTTTCATAATCATCATCATCACCCTCATCCTCATCCTCATCCTCATCATCCTCACCCTCATCATCATCATCCTCACCCTCATCATCATCATCCTCACCCTAATCATCATCATCTTCATCATCATCATCCTCACCGTGCTCTTCCTACCCATGTTGTCACCATCACCATCCAATTTTTCACCATAAGAAGGGAAACGCTAGACACAAGTGCCTGCTGGAAGATTTTGCAAAGTTGACCACCGTGGGAAAAAATTGCAAAGTCCCTCACTGAGCAAAACCCTAGTTTGCAGAATGCACCTACAAGATGACACGTGGGCCATGGGACCGGTGGAGGGGGGCACCCCTAGCACTGTCCCGAGGTCTTGAATCGAACGGAGTCAACGGTTCGTCGATCGGAGCCACGACCGTCATTCTATGGCTTGTTTCATCCGACATCCAAAAGGCCTTCAGGGACACCTGGCGGATGCCAGCCAGGGGCATAGAACACAAACCGTGCAGCAAAACCGGGTTTTTGCAAGTCCTGCAGGTGTGTCTAGGTAGGTTCCGGCTGGGAACACTAGCCACAAGTGCCCGCTGCACGATTTTTCAAAGTTGACCGCCGTGGACAAAAATTGCATAGTCCCTCACTAAGCAAAACCCTAGTTTGCAGAATGCACCTACAAGATGACACGTGGTCCATGGGACTGGCAGAGAGGGGCACCCCTAGCATTGTCTCAACGTCCTGAATCCAACGGAGTCGAAGGTTCGTGGATCGGAGCCATGACCATCATTCTATGGCTTGTTCCATCCGACATCCAAAAGGCCTTTAGGGACACCTCGAGGATGCCTTCCATGGGCATAGAACAAAAACCGTGTAGCAAAACCAGGTTCCGGGGAGTTCTGCAGGTGTGTCTAGGTAGGTTCCGACTGGGAACGCTAGCCACAAGTGCCCGCTGGATGATTTTGCAAAGTTGACACATGTGGGAAAAAATTGCACAGTCCCTCACTGAGAAAAACCCTAGTTTGAAGAATGCACCTACAAGATGACACGTGGGCCATGGGATCAGCGAAGAGGGTCACCCCTAGTAGTGTCTCGATGTCTTGAATCCAATGAAGTCGATGGTTCGTTGATCGGAGCCACGACCCTCATTCTATGGCTTGTTCCGTTCGGCATCCAAAAGGCCTTCAGGGACACCTGGCGGATGACCGCCAAGGGCATAGAACATAAACCGTGTAGCAAAACTGGGTTCTGGGGAGTCCGACAGGTGTGTCTAGGTAGGTTCCACCTTGGAACGCTAGCCAAAAGTGCCCGCTGGACAATTTTGCAAAGGAGACCCCCGTGGGAAAAAATTGCATAGACCCTCACTAAGCAAAACCCTAGTTTGCAGAATGCACCTACAAGATGACACGTGGGCCATGGGACCGGTGGAGGGGGGCACCTCTAGCACTGTCTCGACATCCTGAATCTAATGGATTCAATGGTTCATCGATCAGAGCCACGGTATTTATTCTATGGCTTGTTCCGTCCGGCATCCATTAGGGCTTCAGGGACACTTGCTGGATGCCTGCCAGGGGCATAGAACTCCAACCGTGCAACAAAACCAGGTTCTGGGGAGTCCTGTAGGTGTGTCTAGGTAGGTTCTGACTGGGAATGCTAGCCACAAGTTCCTGGTGGATGATTTTGCAAAGTTGACCCCCGTGGGAAAAAATTGCACAGTCCCTCACTGAGCAAAACCCTAGTTTGTAGAATGCACCTACAAGATGACATGTGGGCCATGGGACTGCCGGAGAGGGGCACCCCTAGCACTGTCCCAACATGATGAATTCAATGGAGTTGACAGTTTCTCGATCCGAGCCACGTTCATCATTCTATGGCTCATTTTATACCCCCACATCCTGAGAAGGTTGAAGTTGTAAAGCAACAACTCTCTAGTATTTATCCTGAAGCTCTTTTGTTTATGTCTAAGATAAAGAAGCTCTCAGTTCGTGAGCTGGAACATATCGATCTTAACAGGATTTATACAATCTTTATTTTACGAGAAACTGACCTTAGAACTTCTCATAGTAATGATAATGAATCCTTCATTTTGCATTTGTTAGCAGAAGAAGATCAATTTTCGACAAAACAATGTAGTTATTACATGTGGAGGCAACGGTTTCATGTGGAAAACGAGTGTAGGGTTGAGTAGAGGAAAGATGTTGGGAAATGCGCTATTACATTAGATTTTTCGATGGGTGAGCAGCTTACAAAAGGAAATATGGCGGCTGTAGGTTTCTATGCTTTTCTTCCGATGAAAATTGTAACAGGATCTCCATTTATAGTACAGGCATATTTTTTACTGGTTTCGTGAAGAGAAAGTATCATTTTCAATAACAAGTGGAACCAGGGAATCCTTCCTTGTGTTCCATTATTTCATCATTTCATGCTCTGATAAGTGGTAATTCACCTCTAGCATTGAAAACTTGGGTCTATAGGTACCTTCCCTTTCATATTCCTCGTTATCCACAACTAACACAAGTTAGAGATGCCATTTAGACCCAATTGAGAGCTGAGGAAGTGGTTTTATGTGACGTCAGCTTTGGGAATAAACGTTTATGCAAACCAACAAAAGCTCAAACAATACTCCCTGATTTTAAACGCATTCTAGAGAAAGCAAGAGGACAAGTTCATCAAAGTGACTTCATTCATCTATATTATTGTAATGCACACATAGTCCATCCTTATCTTGATAAACAAGAATTTTATAATAGCCTGAATTTTTTGGGCATGGTTATCTCCCTGTATTCGGATGTCTAATTGGTTGACAAGCTTGCCTGAAAATATGTACGTTGAACTTCTTTGTTTTATTGCTGAAAATTGGAAGGGATTTTCAAGTCACCTACAAAACACTGCTTTGTTGAAATCTATAAGTTCTTCCAACAACATAGATTTGGCTAGTGTATCAAATGTTGTCGTCCACACCAGAATTTATCTTTTGTCAAAGGAGTTTCACATATTGTGGTAGACCAAATGGTCTGGGGAGCGTGGAAGTGCCACCAAATATTATTCCATGCCTGAATCTACCCAGAAGGCAATTATAAATTTAGATCCTCGAGAATGCCTAAATCTACCCAGAAGACACACCTGCAGGATGTCCCTTTTGGATGCGAGACGGAACGAGCCATAGAATGACGGCTGTGGCTCCGATCGACAAACTGTTGACTCCTTTGGATTCAGGACATCAGGATAGTGCTAGGGGTGCACCCCTCCACCGGTCCCATGGCCCATGTGTCATCTTGTAGGTGCATTCTGCAAACTAGGGTTTTGCTCAGTGAGGGACTGTGCAATTTTTGCCCATGGGGGTCAACTTTGCAAAATTGTCTAGCGGGCTCTTGTGGCTAGCGTTCTCAGTCGGAACCTACCTAGACACACTTGCAGGACTCCCCGAAACCCGTTTTTGCCTCACAGTTTGTGTTCTATGCTCCTGGTAGGCATCCGCCAGGTGTCCCTGAAGGTGTTTTGGATACCGAATGGAACAAGCCATAGAATGACGGTTGTAGCTCTGATCGACAAACCGTTGACTCCGTTGGATTTAGGACGTCGGGACAGTGCTAGGGGTGCTCCCCTCCACCGGTCCCATGTCCCAACTTTCATCTTGTAGGTGCATTATGCAAACTAGGGTTTTCCTCAATGAGGGGCTGTGCAATTTTTGCTCGCGGGGGTCAACTTTGCAAAATCGTCCAGGAGGCACTTGTGGCTAGCATTTCCAGCCATAACCTACCTAGAAACACCTACAAGACTCCCCAGAACCCAGTTTTGCTGCACGGTTTGTGTTCTATGCCCCTGACAGTCATCTGTTAGGTGTCCCTGGAGGACTTTTGGATGCCGGAAGGAACAAGCCATAGAATGACGGCCGTGGCTCCGATCGATGAACCATCGACTCCATTGGATTCAGGACATCAGGACAGTGATAGGGGTGCCCCCCTCCACCGGTCCCATGGCCCGCATGTCATCTTGTAGGTGCATTCTACAAACTAGGGTTTTGCTCAGTGAGGGACTATGCAATTTTTTCCCACGGGGGTCAACTTTGCAAAATCATCCAACGGGCGCTTGTGGCTAGCGTTCTTAGTCGGAACCTACCTAGACAAACCTGCAGGACTCCATGGAACCCAGTTTTGCTGCACGGTTTGTGTTCTATGCCCCCAATAGGCATCTGGCAGGTGTCCGTGAAGGACTTTTGGATGTTGGATGGAACAAGCCATAGAATGACGGCCATGGCTTTGATCGACGAACCGTTGAATCCATTTTATTCAGTACGTTGGGACAGTGCAAGGGGTGCCCCCCTGCACTGGTCCCATGGACCACATGTCATCTTGTAGGTGCATTCGGCAAACTAGGGTTTTGCTCAGTGAGGGGCTGTGCAATTTTTTCCCATGGGGGTCAACTTTTCAAAATTGTCCAACGGGTACTTGTGGCTAGCGTTCCCAGCCAGAACCTACCTAGACACACCTGCAGGACTCCCTGGAAACTGGTTTTGCTGCACGGTTTGTGTTATATGCCCCTGGCAGGCATCCGCTAGGTGTCCCCGAAGGCCTTTTGGATGCCAGACGGAACAAGCCATAGAATGACGGTCGTGGCTCCAATCAACGAACCTTTGACTCCGTTGGATTCAGGACATCGAGACAGTGCTAGGGGTGCCCCTCTCCGCCGGTCCCATGGCCCACATGTCATCTTGTAGGTTCATTATGTAAACTAGGGTTTTGCTTAGTGAGGGACTGTGCAATTTTTACCCACGAGGGTGAACCTTGCAAAATCATGCACCGCGAAGGTATAGCTAGCATGATGATGATGAAGGAAATTAGAGTTCTAGAAGGAAATTGAATTAGGGTTAGAGTTAGATTTAATGATGATGATGATGAAAACATTGATGAAAATGGTGATGGCGATGAAGATGATGATCATGATGATGAAGAAGATGTGATGATGGAGATGTTGATGAGGAACCTAGACATGGTAATGATGATGGTGGTGGTGATGAAGATGATGATGGTGATGATGATGAAGATGTTGATGATGATGGTGATGGTGGTGTTGATGGTGATGTTGATGATCATGATGGTGGTGGTGAGGATGATGAAGATGTTGATGATGATGATGATGATGATGATGATGGTGGTGGTGGTGGTGGTGGTGGTGATGTAGATGATGATGATGATGATGATGATGATGGTGATGATGGTGGTGGTGGTGGTGGTGATGTAGATGATGATCATGATGATGATGATGATTATGAAAGTTGTACAATTTATCAAGTTGTACCGATTCTATGCAATTTATGAATCTATCAAGCTATCAATGTATGGCTGCAATATTCAAAATATTAATGCCAATACTCAATGAGACCACAAAACAAAATCATAGCATACATGTACACCACATACCTATAACATAGTACACAATAAAACTAGCAAACCACGTACCATATTACCTACCTATGGTCGTTCGACTAGACCATCAAGATTAGCTCGAATACCAATGGTTTCCTTTAATCTCTCGTGCTTGGAATAAGGCAATAAGTATCGTGCCTTTGATGAGTTCTTCCTTGGAATTGTTTGCAGCTGGAGGTTTGTGCCAATAACTAAGTTTGTATAATGGTATACGATCTCACCTAGTCTATAATCTTCATATGTATACCCTTTTCTATTTGCTGAGTGGGAAACCTGGTTCAAATATTCTCCCTTTATAACCATTGACCCAATCGGAAAATCAACTCCTTCAGAGTCCCACAATGGGACATTTAGGGTTTGCTTCCCCTCTAAGCAACGTGCTAGCCAATAGTCAGTGCGCCATGCATTGCGTCTTGGGGCAACCACTATGTATATGTGCCCTGGAGAAAATATAGTTCCAACGTTTTAGTCAACTAATTAGATACAACTAGTTGCCAAAAATATAAAAAATATACACAGCTAATTAGACACAACTAGTTTTCAAAACTATTATAATATTAATCGAACCTGGTTGTACAAGATCTGATATGTGGTCATAGTTTGGTGAAATACTTGATTGGTCCTCCTCCAACTGGGATAATTCTATAGCTATCCATCGACCAATGGGGAGTGATACATGGTCCCATCCGTCAACCCAATCCATGGATTCACATTCATCCCATTCACCACTATTGTATAGAGAACAAAAACATGACAGTTTCCTTGTCCACATTTCAAGTATAGCATTGTCCGACGTTCTAACTGAATGAAATGCACGAGTTCCTTGGATGGTCTTGCACTCATATAACTGTGATTGATCTACATCCACCACCTCCCAAAAATATCTAACCACATGTGTTTTCCTAGTTGAGTGATCTTCCTGCCTTCTTGCTCCCTCCCCCATGACTGAAGCACACCATTCAATGATGATTTTTGCATTTCGGATGATAGGTCCATCTGTGAAATTCATTTCTTGCTTGCGTAATGCAGTCTTTATGCACGCACATGCTCCATCATGTTCACCTTTTCCATGTCTGGTCTCAAAATAGTTCCAAATATGTGGCACCTTGTGCCTTTTGTGGAGCATACACAACCATTGGAAGACACAGGCATTTTTGAATTGCCCTGCACAACTGTCAGACCAAATCCAATGTTGTTCCATCTGTATACTGTTATCCTTCAAGTGATTGTAGAACATTTGAAAGCTATGTTGTACAAAAGCCAAGTCGTGACACCTGTCATCACTTATGTAGAAGTGATACTCCTTCAATATAACCCTATTGTCTTCAGTACTATCTACCCCATGTCTATAGGTGATATGGACCATTATGCTGACCTAATCTGAGTGATAGTATTGACTATGAATCTCATTTTACGGTTGAAGAGTGTAGTTTTCCGCAAAATCGACCACTGACAGGATAGTCCCAATAGGAAATGTACCCTTGCATGTTCTAAACTGCTCATCTTGCCAACGATCCACATGCACATGCTTTACATAATGTTGTGTATTTTCAAAGAATTCCTCCATGAAGTCGGAAACCCGTACCTAGTAGATCAATAATAAATACATATATCAATAGATTGTTACATATGAAATTGCAATTTGAAGAAAAAATAGTATTCAATAACTCGTTACCAACCTGATAAGTGACCAATTGTATTTTTTTTCTTTCGTTCCCTCCATCATTATCATACATGACATATTTGAATGACTGCAAGTTCACCTCCTGCCTCCCAAGTTCATGCTCATCGGTCACATGTATGCATTTGTCCAATAATGCGAATCCACCACACCCTGGGCATGTCCCATCTATGCAATTTTTTTGATAAAATGTGCAATCATTTGGCCCACTACACAAGACGCTATGAATAAAGTCTCTAGATGGAATCGGTGGTAATACAGCTGAGCATTCCTACACAAGAGTGTTATGCAATACACAAAAAATATATGTATATGTGTCATAATAGTAACCATACTCAATGTGGTATCGACAACAACATGTGTTACGAATTGTGTTTATTTTAACATACCATGGTTTGCATTTTTCAAAGGATTTTTGGCCCAAGTCAAGTTCATTATGTTCATTCCTAAATCTCTCATATAATTCTGTTTGTGTCATATCAAGAAAATGTTTAATGTGTGGTTCATGATCCTTTGAACCCCTTCTCATTTTTAATACATCTTTTTGGTTGGAAGAAGGTCTAGTGTTGTCATGCCAAAACGCTTGCACTAATCCCTTTACCGCATCAATGAGCTTCATATCAGAGCGTGGAAACCTGCCAATGAAGGCCCAAACATCTGTTTGACCAGTTTCAAGTTGTTCTCTTCTAACACAATACCTACGAAGTGTCTTCACATTCAAATTAACAATTTTGGATGTAGGTTTAAGAAAACGAAGTGCCCTAGTGCTTTTGTTAGTGATTGATTGTGACAACACACAACGAGCCGCATTGCAATCCTTTGAGCGAGATTTCTTTCCAATTGTACTAAATCCATCTACTAAACTTTTAATGATATGAGAACTTGGTTCTAACATTTTGGCCATCTGTATCCCTAATGTTCTTCTAACAACAGTCATATGCCTAGATTTCAACAATGATAAAAATAATTTGCACTTGTCCCCATCATATTTAGAATAAAAAAAGTTATCAATTATTTGTCAAGTTTGATAAGCAATAGAACATTTAGACAACGTACCTTTGAGTGAACTAATGAGAGTTTCATCAACCTATATACGTCTCGGAGTTCTTCGGCGTGCAGTTGCTAATGGAGGTAAGGGTGTTGGAACTAGAGCATGTACACCATCACCAGGATGCTCTGGCGTTTCCATAGGAGCCCCTTGTCTTTCATTCTCTTGGACGGTCTCCATAACATTTGCTTCTTCCATTGTCAATCCTCCACTCAATACCTCTCTAACTTCCTCGTTTGTATAACCACTACCTAACAAGTCATTCACTACCATA
>BSBM01000673.1:23035000-23040000 GCA_027924585.1 Larix kaempferi
GAGAATGATTGGCTCAATGATTGTGAGCAATGTGTCTTGCTATGTATTCTTGTATGCGTTGCCTTAGTAAGACTACTGAAAATCCAAGTGATCTATGGGTCCAACTTGACAGAGAATTTGGAAAGCAGGAAGAAGAGGATCATGCTATCCTTTTGGAGAACAAGCCCAATGAGATCTCCTTATGTGTTCTTTCCAATCATGTCTTGGCCTCAATAATTGCTCAAGATGAAGAAGAAACTGTAGATTCAAAACTCACTCTCTCAAAGTCTTCTATTTCAAATTCTGAGCAAGATAAACAAGCTCATACTCTAGATTCTGAAGAGGTTCTTGAATCCTCTCTTTCACATGAGTTTGTCGGCATGCAGAATAATGATCTACTTGAAGTTTTGGAGGTAAAATCTGATTTTGGAGGTGAAGCATTCTCCCTACTTGATTGCATGCCTCCTATAGACTTATGTTCTATCATTTGCAAAGTTTCTTAGATTTTTAATGAAGATGAAGAGCACTACCATTTGCTTGAGTTCAATTCTCATGCACTTTTTGTTGATTTTGGTTTTGATCTCACCCTTGTTGGTTCAAAGGAGATCTCAAGAAACCATTCATCTATTTTTGGAGCTGATTTAACTTCTATTGATAAGAAGTTCAAGTTTCAAGATCTATTTGATCCGATTGGAGCTATTCCTACCTCAATTGGTTCGAATCACAGGTTCTAGGATCATCCTCATATTTTCAGATTTGTTCTCACCATTTTTGGTATCAAGAGCAAGTTCATAAAGTCTCCACATTCGCTTGCATCCACTGATGGAGAATTCAAGCACATGTTTTTGGAGCATGATCCATTTACTCCCAAGAGTAAGATACCTCCATACATATCTACTTGATTTTGGAGCAGTTAACTCTTTTGGTGTGCTACAGTCTATTTTGAGGGGGGGTATTTTTCCCATGAAATTTTCCCCATTTCCTCGGTTTATTGACTATTATTAGTTTGGATTATTATTGCATTGGGGTGACCTTTGGTCTTAGTAACCAGGGCCCTACATTATTTTTTTTCACATCATAGTCTAGCTTGAGGGGGGGTGTTCGGATATCCACATCATCATTTTCAAGACCTTGCATGCATTTTGCATGCATCCCAGTCACTAGGTTGATGTCTCCAGCACCTTAGCCACTTCATTCTAGCACCCGGGGGCTTCTTACATCAGAGTTTCAACCCTCCTAGTTAGGAAGGCGCCCACTTCTCACCTAATGCCAGAGAAGGGTGCACTTCTTCACCTACCACTGTAGTTCCACTTCAGTTACACTCATTTAGCTCTGATTCTCCTTGATTTGAAGCTAGTTTCACTCCTGACTGACTGTTTCACTCCGTTGGACCTCCAGATTGACTAGATGACTTGTTCTGACTTCAGTTAAGCCTCCCATGCGCCCTCCACTGAGTCTCCATCCCTATATCAGTGCTACACACTTCAGTTACACATGACACACTCAGTTAGACTCAACTTGACACCTGGATGACTGGTTCTTGTGCATTGATGACCACCAATGATTGATGATGAGGACTCCTAGTTGGAGTCAAGCTACTCCATTCAGTGATTCGAATGACCTTCTTAGTCAATTCGAATTGCTCACTCACATTGTCATATTATTGTATTGTAATTATTCACCCTTATTGGGATATTGAGAACTGTGCATGTTTTACACAGTTTTACACCATATTTTTTATGTTCATCTATTTTGATTGCTTGTTCCTTAGATCTGCTGTTAACACCCAAAAAGTGCTCACTAGCTCATTTCCCTATTCACATGACCCATTTATCCACTTTTTCACCATCAGAGCCTCTGAAACCAACAAAAGGTCACCAAAAGACCTGAGTACACCCCTTTTTCCATTAAAAAAGATTATTTTTCCAAGAAAATCATAAAAACCCCCCAAAAAGGGTCCAATTTCCCAAAAATATTAAAAAGAGAATTAAAATATTATTTTTATTCAAAAAAGGAAAAAGGAGGGAAAAGTACCTAAACCATGTTGGTCAATACCATTTGGTTTCCACAAAACCACAAATGGTATTCCTCACCACCAAAACCTATAAAAAGGTGGTAGGGGCTCCTCATTTCACATCCATCCATTATCTCATCCTGATGCTGCTGAAATCTCCCCTGAGCATTTTAGCCATTGCAAACCACATTGGAGAAGAGACCATTGGAGATTGGAGTTGCTCATCCTTGGAGCCATTCAACCTCACCATTAGAGGTATTGATTCCGCAAGCACTTGCTTGCCCCATTCTTTCAATACAAATTTATTATTCTTATATGTTCTTGTTCTTGATTTTAAATTATCTTTGTTATTTGCTTAATATCTTTGCTTAGATCCATGAATAGTCTTGTTTAATTAGTTTATTGTTATTTATTTCCATTGAAACTGCTGCTACTAGTTAGCAGGTGCCCATAGCACTAAGCCTGGTTGCAAAACCGGGCCAACAGTTTTTGGCGACTCCGCTTTGGTTTGAACTATAGATCTCTAGTTTTGCCTTTAATCTTAGTTTTTTATGAGTTTTTAACCTTTAGATCCATAGATCTGCCATCTTAGACAGCAGATCCATTGCTGCTCTGAGTTTTGGCCGCATAAACAGCCCGAAATTTTCAATTTTCGGGTTCGTTTCTCAGTTTCCGTGCACGGCTTCCGCATCGCGGCTTTTTGATAGACAGTCGCGCGGTCCATCGCGACTTTTCTGCGTTTTTCCGCGCGGTCCATCGTGGATTTTTGCCAGACAGTCGCGCGGTCCATCGCGACTTTTCTGCGTTTTTCCATGCTGCACACCACGGCTTCGCGGCCAATTTTCGCGCTGCCCATCGCGACTGTGCGGCTAAAACCTGCGCGGTCCATCGCGACTGTGCGGCCAAAACCCGCGCGGTCCATCACGACTGTGCGACAGAAACCCGCGCGGTCCATCGCGGCTTTTCTGTTAAAACCCGCGCGGCTGAATTTTTCATTCAACCATCCCGATTTTGAAAAAAAAATTTACTGTACTTTCTGCCCATAGCACATTTTTTACAGTATTAAATTCTGCATATTTGACAGCTTTGAAATTTTTTTTACTATTTAAAGTGCATATCTAGAAATCTTTTTAAAATTTTTCAAGAAAGTGAAAGAAAGACTCATTTTGCATTTTTTATCTAGATTAAAGTTTTTTCCTGTTTACTTCTTTAAAATCTTGCCCTTAGAAATTTTTTCTTGAAACGAAGAAATCCATTTATTTCTTTTAAAAAGAAGTCTATTATTTGCTTTCATAAATCCAACAAATCCTTTGTTTTTTGAGCTATTTTTTGAAAGGCATTTAAATTCCTTTTAGTGAAAAAAGTCATAAATATTTGCTTTTTATTTTCGAAAAATCCTTTATTTTTTGAAAATTTCCTGTAAAGCATTTAATTTTTTCAAGTTCAGTTTACAACACCTCACGTGCACTCACACGATCACTTAATTGAACTAAGCCTTAAAACGTACCCTAATTTGAACACACTTTTAACCCCACTTGGGGAACACTAAAAGAATTCTTGTAGCTAGGTAGTATTGGGGGGATAGGTGTTCCAATAACACCCCTCAGTTCTTACATCTGAGACATAGAAGTTGTCCAATTAGGGAGCTAAAATCTCTTAGTACTTTTTGGCGCGGTCACAACCGGTTTGTGGGAAGGCCTCTCCCTTAGGAGGGTTGAAGTCGCGAGGATGGTTCTGGAAGCCTGAGTGGAATACCGAAATCCATTCAGTAACCGAAGGGCTACCATTCGCAGTTCTCGGGATATCCCTGTATTGGGATATTGCGATCAAAGGACCAAACGGCAGATTTACCTTTTCTCGACACGTCATGAACGGAGTATCCTAGTAACCTGTCTTTAGGATTGATTACCCGGTGTCCCTCCCGGTAGGGGGATATCTAGCCGTTGTCTCAACATTCATATTGTCTGACTTGGATTTCATCACCTTGCAGAGGATATCGTCTGTTTGAGTCACAATACTTTTAGATTAGGTGTTTGCATGATTTCAACCTACCTGTGGTCTAGTTACACCTATTTTTTCTAGGAGCCGCTTGCATGTTGGTATTCTGACCAGTTGTTGCATTCCTCCACTTATTGTAGCACAGCTGCTAGAATAAGTGCCTTTTTTGAGGATTGATTTTTGGCCTGAGAGCCTTCTTTTTTCACTCCCCTTCTTGCACCCTTGGTTGCATTAGGGTTTTGAGTCTTTTATATATATCACCACCTGATACTTAAATAAATTTTTTACCCAAACACATATTCTCACCATTGAGAATTTTAGACGCTCTCGTCGTCTACAGGGCGAACTCCCAGAGTTTAGTCCACTTGGCTCTCCACGTCACGGACGCAGAGCCTTATCCCTTGATTCGACACATCGTCAATCAATTAGGCAGTCATCCGATTCTGACACACCTCACTTCACCTTTGATTTGGAGGTAGAATCCGAAAACCCCACAGAGTTACCACCAACCACCATTATGTCTGGAACACCATTTGATCCACTATTTACAACTACCATAGGTCAGACATCCGGGGTGAAAATGATTCCCAGCAATACGTTCGCGTACTATGATCAGGTTCTGGACACGACTGCCATGCTTGGAGTTGTTCCTCCCAGGTATGCCTTTGCTGGCGGCGAGATTGGCTTCGATACATACTTTTCCATGGCTCGAGGTAACGCCACTCTCCCTGCAATGGAGATGACCAAGTGGTTCGACACCAATTATCACTACATTGTTCCCGAGTTGGGTCCGGAGATGAAATTCGCTTACTCATCACACAAGGCGGTGGAAGAATACAAGGAGGCTAAAGAGCTCGGCATTGACACAGTGCCCGTGCTCGTTGGACCCGTCTCATACTTGCTCTTGTCCAAGCCTGCAAAGGGCGTGGCAAAGACCTTCAATCTCCTTTCTCTTCTCGATGCAATCCTCCCAATTTACCTGCAAGTTGTGACTGAGTTGGAGGCAGCT